>OZ010793.1:348387717-348705217 GCA_963932465.1 Maratus speciosus | reverse complement strand
TTAATTGTAGTGTAATTAAATATGTTTCTTTTTTGTAGAGAACTAAAATGCGTCGGAATATTTTAGAGTTTAGTGGGCTGAAATGTGAAGTTGGGACACCCAACTACGTGTACAGAGTTAGGATATTATCTGTGTAAGTTTTATCCTTTTTTTTTTTTTTTTTACTATGCAGTTTGTATTTTGAATTAAAATATTTCATACAGTGCATATATACAAATATATATATATATATATATTTTTACAGAAAATACAACCTTTTCTTTTATTCATTATTTCTTATAGTTTTTCATTAGTCTTTAATTTTACTTTTACATGTCAACTTAGTCCTTTTAAGTAGGGAGCTCATGATACTCCAGTCTAATATATGAGATGTGCAATATCTTATATGTAGAATAAATTATCGATATATTAAATTTTTGTGTACTTATCTAAACTAAACTCTAAAGCACCACAATCCATGAAGGAACTGTGGTTCTCAATTTCACTCTGTTCAGCATGAGCCCTGATCTTATACTGATGACTTGCAAATCAGGTCAGCCGGTGCATAATCTAAAATACTGACTTCTAAAATATTCTAATATTGGAACAGAGTAGCTGGAATATGAGAGTGTATTGGCACAGAGTCAAAATAGATGCAAAGTAACTAAACAGTTTTATAAATGTATTGAAATAAAGAATCAGGTTAAAAGATGTTTGAATAAAAGAAATGGATAACTATAAGTAATGGAATAAAGCTAGTTATGTGTTAGTGTACAAGGTGAAGTTCCATATAAGA
Organism: Maratus speciosus; assembly: GCA_963932465.1. NCBI lineage: Eukaryota > Metazoa > Arthropoda > Arachnida > Araneae > Salticidae > Maratus > Maratus speciosus. Next base: position 348,704,442 of record OZ010793.1, on the reverse strand, counting down.
CAATAATCCCCCCCCCCCTTTTTTTTTTTTTTTTTTTGCTTATACTAATATTATACAGGAACGGCAAAGAATATGAAAAGAAAATAGTTGCTATGTCCTGAGTACTTCCATACTCCATAACAGTGAACATATACCTCTTTGCTATCACACTTGATAGATGCTTAATTTCTACTCTTTTCTTGAATATTTAGACATACATTTATTTATTCAATACTAGCCGCCCCTAGCAACCAGTTTCGTTTCCATTAAATTCATGCTAAGCAATGTATCATGTTACTTTCATTCATAATTTAATTTACTTGATATGCCCTTTGCCAAATCGAAATATTCTAATGGAGAAATCAAGAACTCTGTATTTTTATGTTAGTCAGGCACAAGTGATAAATCGCCAAACGTTGTTCCCATCACATTTTTTCGTATTTCATTTAAAATATAATCATTTAGCTCATTTCATTTAAAGTACACAACTTTAATTTAAAACTGGAACCTTTAAAATTCATGACTTTTACTTGTTCGTTAAAAAAAAGAAAAAAGAAATTAATAAATAAAACATCACATTTAATTTCAGCATCAAAGGAATGTTTGCATTTCTCACGAGAAAAAAAAAAAAATGCTTACTGGCAAGCTTAAAAACGCCATTGGCGAGATCTGTGCCCAGCTGACATAAAAGTATCAAGAATTCTTTGAGATTGTGACAACTATTATGTAGTTTTATAAAATATAATTTTGATTAAAAATGGCCACCTTACATATGAAAAGCAAAAGGGTCAGCCCGTAATTGCTTATAGGGATGGGACGAATAGTGATTTGGCCGAATATCGAATATTCAGTAAAATTTTAGGCCGAATACCAACTTTTTTTTCCAATAAAGAAAATAACTTTTGATTGCATATAATTTGAAAAATAGGAACTCATTAATCATTTCTACTCTTAAATGTACTTTTAAATTCATTTTTTAATTTGATAAACTTATTTTAGTACAAAAAATTACAAAATTGCATTACATCCTTATATTCTTCAAATTGATTTTCAGTGAGCAAGGATAGTAAGTTATTTTCATTAAAATAAAAAGAATTTACTTCACTTTTACTATCAAATGATACTTTTATCCTTTCTTGCATTCAAAATCAATAATACTCTTACACTCTCTCTCTCATAACTCAGAGAAGATATTTTCTGAAATAACCTTCAATCAAGTAAATTTTATCATTAAGAATTTGTGTCCCTAATGATAAAAAAAAAAAAAAAAATTGTAAGAATGAGTCTGTTCTGAAATCAGTTTCCAAGACTTAAATTACAAATTACTTTAAACCAAAAGGTATGGTTAAAGTAGAATACATATAATAACAAAATCTTTAACATTAAACCAGCACATACAATATTCCACTTATTCAACAAGCATTAAAAGCATAAACAGAAACTGATAACAACATGAATGAAGGAAGAGGTAAATTGAAAAATATATACATAATAATGTAAATTATTAAAGCCAGTAATCATGCAACTAATTACTTAAGATTGAAAACTATAGAATTAAAAAATTACTTTATTCAATCTTTAGAATTTATATTTAAATATTTATAAAACCATCTTCATAAAGCAAGTTGTGCTATCTAGTGAGTATCTAGTTTGACACCAGTTCTGTTTTCAGATGTACTGTTGAACTTGGAATAGTGATATTTGATATTCCATCTTGAAAGGGAATCTTAGCTAATACATCTATAGTGAATGAATTTTTACATTTCTTATTTTATAGAAATTAGAAAGTAACTTATCATGAACTTCATAAGAGCCTTTTTATTTGTGCATGGAATTTGCAGACATTAATGAATATTCAAGTGTTTTAGAATAAGGTTACGATTTTCTATTTTTATATACAAGTTTTTACATCTTGAGTTGTAATCTATCATTCTGTGATGAAGACATTTCCTGGACAATTGTATCTACAATTTGGGCAGCGTTTTCTAAAAGATCCCCAACTTTGAAATACAGAAAGGCTGTATATTTTTTAGTATCTGTCTGAATAACTGTACAGTCGTGGAAAAAAAAAGTAAACACCCCCTACTAACTCCTCAACAAATTATCGTAGAAGAAAGTTACTGGTACCGAACGATTGGAAATAAAGTCTACTTTTAAATGATGTATATAAAATTTGCCTAGGGGGCTATCTACATATTAAAACGAACCATAACTTTGTTTTTTTCAATAGCAGTACCCAATTCTGACAGCATAAATGAACTCTACACCCTTCAATTAGCCTAAAAACGAATTTTTATGCAATTCGTACCATAAGTTTCTGAGAAATTAATTATTATAAAACGAGCGTATTTTAAGGGCTGTATCCAAACTGAAGTTCCGTATACCGAGAGAGACACTTCCTTGATCAAGACACCTTAAGCACCACTCAAGGAGTCAATGAAGCGTGTTAGATTACAGTACAGCAGAGTAAATTTCAAAATGTATTCTCACTTCTATCATAGACGGCCCCTTAAACTATCATTTTGCCATTTTTTAAGCATAATTTGAAAACTACTTGGAAGAAAAATGTGAAATTTTTGAATTTCCATAAAGCAGGACTTAATAAATCTAAATCCATCAAAAAAATTGTAGGTTGCAATTCATAATTTTTTCGAATATTAATTTCATAATTCATATCATAAAATTATAAAAATTGCAAATTCAGCTTATTTATGTTTGGGTATATTAGTATTATTACTACAAAAAAAATTAGCACATTAGGGGCATAATTTCGGGAGATATAAATAAAAATATGAAAATGTAAATTAACATTAGAAGCACTAAATTTTGAATGTGTATAATTCAAAAACTTATCATTCAAATGACTTGAAATTTGGTGTCTAGGCATAGTTTGAACCGAAAATTTGAAATATCTCGTTAAAATTGGGTATTGCCATTTAAAAAAATGAAGTTTGGATTTGTTTTAATATGTAGATGACCCCCTAAGAAAATTTTATATACATCATTTAAAAGTAGACTTTATTTCCAATCGTTCGGTACCAGTAACTTTCTTCTACGATGATTTGTTGAGGAGTTAGTAGGGGGTGTTTACTTTTTTTTTTCCACGACTGTACATTTTGTGCAAGTAAGAATGAGAATGACTTCATGAATGTGCCAGTAAGTAGATAATTTGGATTAGAGAAAAAAAAATTGCAAGAAACAAACAAAAAAAAAATTATCCTGAATTAATTTGGCAAGATATTTTTCACTATTCGGTGAGATTTTAGCAATATTTGGCAACATATCTCTAAATGTTCGGCTGAAGCATTTGGTCAATAAACCTTCACTATTCGGCAAAAGGGCCGAATATTCGTCCCATCCCTAATTGCTTATCATAATCACATGGCTTGGACTATTATAATATAGATGAAATTATGACGATAGAACAATATTTGGCGTTTTATCACCTTCGCCTGGCTAACATTAACACATCAAAATGTTAATGTTACCTTCATATAAAAAGCAAAGCGGTCAGCCCGGAATTGTTGATGACAGTCACATGATTGTCTATTATTATGATTATTATTGCAAAAATTCTTAGCAAGACTATAAACTTGACCAAAATTTCCATAAATTTCTATCTAAGACTAGAATTCATGATTACTAGGGTGCTCTGCCCCCTGCTCACTTACGCTCTTCAAACCCTGTGAATTGCGACACAATTCACATTGGGACTACTATGCATCTCCAGCTCGCTTTGCTTGCTTGACACTTTTTGCAGCAACTCTAGCCATAATGAGTACTATCATAAACCTTTTTAACTTATGAAATTTTCAAAAAAATTAAGGTAAAAAAACAGTAATTGAAAACTTTGTTGAAATCACAATTAAAAATGCATTTAATTGGTACTACCAGCAGACATAAATCATTTTAATATTATGAAATTTACCAATTTTTGAAATATAAAATAATTAACTGAAAAAAAAAAATTAGCTTGGAACACAATTAATTTAAAACTTATTGTGCATAATATTGCACAGAACGGCATAAATTTATTTCGAAAAATTCTTTGAAAAACACTACCTGATACCAAGATAGTTCAATATAAATCAACAAACGCTATCTAAAGTTCATCTGACATGGAAAATACAATATTCCTCAGACACTTGACAAGTTAACAAAACATAAACAACACGTTTTCTAATATGTCCAAAAGAAACTTTTGATCAAAAAGCTGATTTTCTAAATGCATCATGTGACCGTAGAACAAACTAATGGCCATTGCTATTCTTACGTCTGTCAAAAGATTGTACTGTGCTTAAAAAGGGCTCCTGCACTGAATTTTAATTTGCTGAATTAGATGTAAAGACCAGTGAATATGACGTCATATTGACAAAATCATACTAAAATATTTCAGTTTTATATAGACTCTAAAGCTCATGACGTCATTGACAGTTCCTAACAAACCGTTCCTGTGCATTTCCTGGGGTTTTTTCTGCGCTTTATTCCAGAAGTTAACTCCATCATACTATGGAATACTTTCCCAGAAATTGGTTATTTGTTTGAAACAATTCTACCATGTTCCATAATACTTTTGGAATCCATATGAGAATGAATCCTTTCTTTCAAATATAACATCATTTTCACTATCAGAACCATTCGTCCCTTCCGAGATTAAAGCTTCATTTAAGCAACTGTTTTAAAATTCCCGAGTTTCAGTAAATATTCATTTTAATTAATTGGAAATTATGAAATTTTCAGAAATATTTTATTTTGTGTATACCAAGGATCTTTAAATGAATAGCAAGAGTCCAGTCTATGTATGTGTAAGAATAAGGATCAGGAATATGACGTCATCACTGACACATAGTAAAAAAGTAAAATATTTTAATTCATGGATGAAAATGCATCTTTTGTTTTTCGAATGACGTCATTATCTTCATCGAAAACATTTCATTTTCCGTATTGCTTACTATGAAAGATTATTCTCTGTCATTTTATTTACACAGATTACTTAATATTATTTCTCAATAAATAATCTGTGTTCTACTTTTATGCGATTAGTGCATAAGTAAACGGAATGATTTTAATTGTCTGAGCGAAGCGAAGGCTAATACTCAGCAAAATATTACTGTCCGGACACATTACAACTACGATGGATATTAACGCCATGTCCTACTTAAAAAAAAGCTTAATAAAAACCTTTCGTCAAGCATAACTCAAAAAATATTTGTCGGATTTCGTTTCTGATTGAACCAGAAGGTACCTATGAAGGCCACCTACTGAATGTGTATTGCCACTACTATGAAAAATAGGTTCCAAACCGTTTAAAAATTATATTAAAAAAACTGATAAAAAAGCACAATTTATCTGGATACGTCACAGAAATTTGGTGTGCGTCACTTTTACCGGTGGATGTTTTCGTAGACAACTGGTTTGAACACATGGAGCAAATAAAAAAAAATACGCACGCAGTAATTGAATAGATCAGTTTCAACCACGTGATTACAAACCTTGCAACAACCTGTGGCAACCAGTTTTGGTGGGCAAACAAATAATAATACAGAACTCCGTACCACGGTGACCGTTTTTGGCCTGTTGTATGACATACAATTGTGGATGATTAAAACAAAAGACATGAGTGTTTATTCCTCCGGGAGGTTATCGTTCTCTGGATGTCTGTCCCTCTATCATACAGCATGCAATTTTCTTGTGAAGGATGATATTATTATGCAGTAAAACCTCCATAACGGACACACCCGATTAGCGGACACCTCTATTTAGCGGGCATTTTTTCGATTACAACCCCTAAATAACTGTACATTTTTTACTCTCAGTAGCGGACACCTCCAAATAGAAGACAAATTCTGCCCTCCTGAGGTGTTCGCTATTCAGGGGTTTTACTGGTAAAACCTCCATAACGGACACACCCGATTAGCGGATACTTCTATTTAGCGGACATTTTTTCGATTATCAACACTTAAGTAACTGTACATGTTTCACTCTCAGTAGCGGACACCTCTAAATAGAGGACAAACTCTGCATTCTCGAGGTGTCCGCTATTCAGAGGTTATATCTGAATATAATATTGATAGTTATTTTACAGGGCCTCACAAAAGAATAAGAATATATGAAACGAATATAAACTAAATTTGGGATTGGTAGATCGCTGATGGTAATGTAATTTTAGGATGTTGTTACAGTCATCCGCAGTATGTTTTTAGAGTTTCGTTCATCTAACGAAACCCTACCTGTCTCACTCCTTTGTCTGTCTGTCTGTCTATCCGTCTGTCACAGATCCCGTTCTCAGAAAATATATATGTCGGAGACATGAAATTTTGCATACTTATAGCTGAACACCTCACATCAAACGACAAATAATAAAATTTTGAAAAAGGTCTAATACTTAACCCTCTGGGCTCTAACTTGTGTATTTTAAGCATTTTTTCTAACTCAGCCCCTAATTAAGTTGGAGACATGAAAATTTGCATATTTATAGATGAACACTTGCGATAACACGATAAATCATAAAATTTTGAAAAAGTCATATTTAACCCTCCGGTCTCGAACTTCTATATTTTAAGCAATTTCTCTAACTCAGCCCCTAATTAAGTTGGAGACATGACATTTTGCATACTTATAGCTGAACACCTCACATCAAACGACAAATAATAAAATTTTGAAAAAGTCTGATATTTAACCCTCTGGGCTCTAACTTGTGTATTTTAATCAATTTTTCTAACTCAGCTCCTAATTAAGTTGGAGACATGAAAATTTGCATACTTATAGATGAAAACCTCACATCAAACGACAAATAATAAACTTTTGAAAAAGGTCTAATATTTAACCCTCTGGGCTCTAACTTGTGTATCTTAAGCATTTTTTCTAACTCAGCCCCTAATTAAGTTGGAGGCATGAAAATTTGCATATTTATAGATGAACACTTGCGATAACACGATAAATCATAAAATTTTGAAAAAGTCATATTTAACCCTCCGGTCTCTAACTTCTATATTTTAAGCAATTTTTCTAACTCAGCCCCTAATTAAGTTGGAGACATGACATTTTGCATACTTATAGCTGAACACCTCACATCAAACGACAAATAATAAAATTTTGAAAAAGTCTGATATTTAACCCTCTGGGCTCTAACTTGTGTATTTTAATCAATTTTTCTAACTCAGCTCCTAATTAAGTTGGAGACATGAAAATTTGCATACTTATAGATGAAAACCTCACATCAAACGACAAATAATAAAATTTTGAAAAAGGTCTAATATTTAACCCTCTGGGCTCTAACTTGTGTATCTTAAACAATTTTTCTAACTCAGCCCCTAATTAAGTTGGAGACATGAAATTTTGCATACTTATAGCTGAACACCTCACATCAAACGATAAATAATAAAATTTTGAAAAAATCTAATATTTAACCTCTAAGATTTTGTCTAGCGCAATTTTTAAATTTAAACTGTTTTGCAATACTATTTTTTGTTCATTTTGCATAATAAGTGTACTGTGACGTAATTTCTTCTATTTCAGACTTCTAACGCATGTTAATGAATTTATTTTACAATATCCTTTCTCTTTTAAAATTCACATGTAAATATAGTGTTGTATCGTACCTAAAACATTTCTAGGTAGACACAAACACGTGGTAGATAAATTCTACCAAGAGAAAATAAAAAAAACTGATCGTATAGATTATTCATTACATAAAAAAAAACCCACCTAAAAAGGAAAAATGCTGCTGTGGGAAGGAAAAATTAATACAGAGATATTTTTTACTGATTTAAATTAATGTTTATTTAAGGAATAGGATATAAGCAATTAATATTAAAATCTAGTTCATCTTTAAAAAAATTACACATACAATATTAACAAGTATCATTATTTATCTAATCTTTTAGTTTAAAACTAACAAAGATAAATTGCAAATTTGTTCATGATTGAAAATGATTTATAATTTCTTCGGATAAAATAAATAAGAGGTACCTCTATTAATGTTTACAGTATTTTCATAATTTAAACAACATCTCCAGGCAATTCGTCGGTGTCATTTAGTCTTCTCTCTGAAGACTCTCCACAATCTTGATACTCAATTTCAGCATCATTGCAGCCAATTGGTTTTACTAGCTCCGGACTCCGCGATCTCTCTCGCTCTTCTAAACCTTCCAGCCGACACACGGTCGCTCCTTCCACCTTGCAGCCGAGCCTGCCACCTCCGAACTCCGATCTTCCGAAGAGAAAAAAAGCCCCGTTTTTAGCGAAGATCTCTCCTTTTATCCTCTTGCTTCCTTACCTCTTTCGTCCAGCGCAACGGTACAAAGTTCCGTTCCGCGCCGAAAAACACAGAGATATGCGCTATTATTTATTTTTAGGTCTTTTTGAAATGAATTAATCATCATTTAAATAACACATAATATCTATTTTTACACAGTATTTTCCGATTTTTAAAAGGAGTCTTAGTTGCATGTAAAACGTGGTCCGATCGTACGCGGATGAATACTCAAAACATCGCCGATTCGGAACCACGTGCGATTAAAAATGAAATAATAAATTAAGCTTAATTATTTACCAATAGAATAACTCTAAAAACTTCTAAAATAATATTATTTTGTCATTTGAACACATATTTTCAATATTAAATTGCGATTTAGTTGTAACTTTAAATATTTTTTTTTTTCTACATTTTTAAACATTATAAGCTTATATTTTACACATAAAATATTCATAATTACTGAGGAAAAAGTCTTTACATTGGCGGGCGCCAAGCCAACATAAAAAAACTTCCTCAAAATATTATTTGACATTACAATAAACCATTAAGTATAATATGGAGTAATTTGAACTATTGACTGACAGAAAAAGAAGTTATTCTAAAGTAAAAAAAAACCAACTATTATCTATATAAAACATCTTAAAAATTAGCATTACTTTTTTTTTTTTTATATTTAATTATTTAAGGAAAACTCAAATTATCAACATAACACATTACATCTCCGTCCCCTCAAAAAAAATTTTTTCTGAAAAAAAATTTTTTGTAAGCAAAAGAATAAGAATCAGGTCCTCGCCAAAAAAAATAAAAAAAATACATGTTGCATGTGAATACCCCTCTAACTACCCAGATAGAAATTCAAGTAATTGGCTAAACTCCGAACACCCAGTCACCAAAACCAACCAAATCAGGATTCAGACAACTTTACCAAACATTAATGAAATCTTGCTTCATCAAATTTTGACATGCATCCATAACCATAATGTTTAGATTATACATAATAAACAATTCAAGGTGATTTCCATTAGTTGACTGGTGTGTTTAAGATTTATACGTATACTTTATCACATTCATACAATAAATAGCAAGTTTGTTCAAAAATTTAAAACTAAAATTTGATCCTGATTATACAATATATTACACAAATTATACAATACGTTACATAAATTATATTACACAAATTATACAATACAATACAATAGAAAAAAATTATATACAACACTATTCAACGGTGAAAATGTATTCACCACAAAATCTTATTTTTTCACAACAAAACCATGTGTGTCTCTGGTGCGCAAATTGTAATCACTAACGACTGCAGGTCTCGTATGCTGTCTACAATTTTGCCTAGATCCTGAATGTGACTGACCAGGTAAGCCTGTATTTATGTCAACATTATCAGTGTTAATTTTATTATTGTGTGCATGAGCTTGATTGTTACTACTATCACTATAACCTATCAAATCAAAAACTGGATACTGATCAACAATCTCTTCTACCTGAGAATCCTTAACATCCATGTCAATTTGATTGTTTTGATCCGTATCCCGTTCCCCATTATTAATCTCTTCCTCAAAAAGTGCAGGAAAAATAATTCTTTCAGTGATTTTAGTCAATCTATCAACATGTACTAATTGCTCGTCCTTGGGGTTTTGTATGTGAACAATTTTAAAATTTACTGTATTAGTTTGTTGAGTGATACGGTAAGGTCCTTTATTGAACTGTGTAAGTTTTTTACTAGCCCCTGGCTTAACTACTGGTGTGTACAATAGCACCAAGTCCCCCACTTGTAAATTTTTGTCTGTGGCAAACTTTAACCTATACTCTTCCTGCTTTTCTGCAGCTGTAGTTAAATTTTGTTTGACCAAGCGAAAAATTTTGCTTAACCTTAAATGTAAATCTTCACTTAACTCTCGAGTATCTGCGTAAGATCTTTGAATAGGTTTGGTTATGAGGTCAACAGGTAAAAGTAGATCCCTACCGTACACTAAATGTGCTGGGGTATCCCCTATAGCAGCGTGATAAGCTGTTCTGTAAGCCAATAGAGCAAAATGTAAAACTTTGTCCCAATCTTCATTTGAAGAGTCCACTAAGTGTTTTAACATATTAACTATCGTGCCATTGGCCCGTTCCACAACCCCGTTTGCACTCGGGTGATAACTGGTCGTAGTATGTTTTTTAATGTGAAGTTTCTCATATACTTTTAAGATTGCCTCTGATATGAAAGATTTGCCCTTGTCTGTAGTGAGGTGTTCAGGAATCCCATGAGTAGAAATAAATTTTTCTAACACTGATATTATAACCTCAGATTGTAAATTCGGTACAGGATATGCCTCAGCCCATCTTGTAAAATAATCTGTAATTACAATAATGTGTCTGTTTCCCACTGCTGTAGTACTTAACGGACCCACTGCATCGACTGCAATCTTTTCAAAAGGACGTGAAGTAATTTCGACTCTCTGCAATGGAGCTTTCTGTTTGGATTTATATCCTTTACGAATGGCACACTGTACACAAGATTTAACGTGATTGAGTGTGTGTTTATATTGTCCCCACCAAAAGTAATTTTTCTTAGTTTTAATTAGTGTTCTTTTAAATCCTGGATGTGCTGAGGTTACAGAGTCATGAGCTAAATTTAAGATATGTGAAATTAAAGTTTTAGGAATAACTAATTTAGTTTGATTGTCATTATGTGCATCTTTTTTGTTTATGCAATATAATAAATCATCTTTTAAAAAGAAGGTTAATTCATTTAATTGTATTTCATTTATATTATTTAATTGTTCAATTATGTTTTTACATTTTGCATCTTGATTTTGTGATGATTTAATAAATTCTTTTGAAAAATTTGTGTTGATATTTATTTCTTGTATCACATTGACATTTCTCGATAGTACATCAGCTGGTACATTACATTTACCTGGGGTATGACAATATTTTATATTATAATTTTGCAGTGCAAGAGCCCAACGAGAAACTCTACTACTGTCTTGGATTCTCAACACCTGCGAAATTGCCTGCTGATCACAAAAAAGAGTAAATTCCCTCCCGTAAAGATAATGTCTAAAATTACTAATTCCCCAAACTACACCGAGAAGTTCTCTCTCAAACGTACTATATCTTGTTTCGGCATCCTTTAAAGTTCTGCTAGCATAAGCGACTGGATGCAGATCACCTGATTCATCTTTTTGGCTAAGTACAGCACCTAATGCGAAACCAGACGCATCGGTATGTAAAAAGAAAGGTTGCTCAACATTAGGCAACATTAAACAAGGGTAAGAAGTCAAACACTGTTTCAATTTGTTAAACGCTGAATCTGCTTCCTGACTCCATTTGAAAGGGGTTTTCAATTTAGTTAATTCTGTTAAGGGCTTTGCGATGTCGGCAAAATGATCAATAAATTTTCTATAAAAATTACATATTCCAATAAAACTACGTACAGCTTTTTTGTTTTTTGGTATGGGGAAGTTTTCTACAGCTTTTACGTTTCTTTCATCTGGAGAGACTGCACCATTTTTAATTTGGAATCCAAGGTAAGTTATTGAATTTTTTGCTATTTGACATTTTTCAGGGTTAATTTTCAGGTTATGAGAATTGAGTCTTTTAAAAACCTGATCTAATTTTTGAATGTGTTCTTCAAAAGTTGCAGAACCAATAATTATGTCATCAATGTAAGTATTAGTATCTAAACCTAATAAAATTGTAGCAACTAGCCTTTGAAAAGAAGCTGCAGCATTGATTAGGCCCTGTGGCAATCTTGTCCACTCAAACAAACCAAATTCTGTACAAAAGGCAGTTTTGTATCTGTCATCAGGATGCAACTCCATTTGCCAATATCCTGAGCATAAATCTAAAGATGTATAGTAATGAGCACCATTTAATTTATCTAATAAATCTGAAATATGGGGGAGGGGAAATGGCAAGGGTTTAGTTTTTAAATTAAGCTTTCGGTAATCGCAAACTAATCTGTAAGAACCATTTTTCTTTTTAACCAATATTACTGGGGATGCATAAGGAGAATCAGAAGGGGTAATTATATCAGCTTCAAGTAGGTCATCAATTTGTTGTTTCAGCTCTGTTCTTAAAGCATATGGTGTCCTATAGGGTTTAGAACGGACTGGAATATCATCTGTTAAATAAATCCGATGACTGGTTGTGTTACAACCTGTTAAGTCTTTAACCGACTGTGCGAAAATAGCTTTATTTTTATTTATGACTTCCATGACTGCCTGTTTTTGTGATTCAGTTAAATGATCTAATTCGAACTTCTCCCCATAAGGATTAAAATCAGTTATCTCATTTTCCACTTCTAAATTATTTACAGTTGTATTTTGGACATTAACTGCTTCAACAAATTCAATTTTTGCTATCTGACAATTTTTATTTATATGAATTTTCCTTTCTGTTACGTTAGCTACTTTAATCCATAAATCTTTGTTGCCTTCATAATTATAAATTCCGTTCGCTACTAACCAAGAATTATTTAGAGATTTATTTGATGGCTGAACAAAAATTAGGTTTTGAGTTTGTGGTAACCCATGAATTTTAATTTTGATGAATTGTTCAGATCGAGGTTCAATAACATTTTTATTTACCGTACTCCCTATACCTTCAAATTTATGTAAATTTATCGAGTTAACTTCTATATTTTTTATATTGTTCCATAAAATCGTATGGTTTATATATTTTAACGTTTCAGTTTTATAATCAATGATAATGTTATGAGATTTTAAAAATTCCGATCCAAGAATTGCGTTATAGTTTGTTTTTAGACTATTACTAATAAAGAAGGTTACGTCAAATTTAACGTCTTGGTCAGTTAAGGAAAGTTTAATTTTCTTATCTAAGCCCATGATGTCATTGTTGACGCCAATGACTTGCATTGTGCAAGACTCAGCTATATCAACCCAACTTGGTAAGAGTTTATTCAAAATTTCGGATGAAATTAAGTTTATTGCTGCTCCTGAATCGATAAGACAATCTATTTTTTGTTTATTTAATTTAAGGGAAATTATAGGTAATTGTCCTACTTCAGCACTAACCGTATCTATGCGTACCAAATTAGGGGGAGAATCCAAAGACAGTGGTATGTTCCCGTTTTGCCCCACTACTGGTTTAAAGAATCTGAATTAGAATTTTGTGATTGTGTGTGTAATGAGGGACAATTCCTTTTTAAGTGGCCTGGTTGGTTGCATTGGTAACAAACAATATTTCGTCTGGGACGGTACTGCCTACCCCCGTATTGTGATGGACCTGCCCCATACCCTTGTGACTGACCTTGGGTGACACGTAATAATGTTTGTACTTGGTTACTAAGTTCTGCGATTTTTCGATCACTCTCGCTGACTACATTTTGAATGAGACTTTTAATTTCTTGCATTTCATTTGAGTAATTATTAGTAGTTTGAGCAATGTTAATTGGTGCTTGTGTTTGGTCATAGTCTGCACATTTCTCCTGACAAATTGCCAAGTCCCAAATATGTTTATAAGTGCTAGGAGAATGTGGCATGACAAATTTTCGCACCTCCGGTAACATACCTTGCAGACATTTTTGTACGAGTAATTTTTCTCGGATGGCCTCTTGATCTGCAAAGCATTTGTAAGATAAACCCAAAACTCTGGACAGGAAAGCTCTATTTGACTCCCTAATATTTTGGCGGGCTGTTGTAAACTCTTGTAAATGGTATGCCTCATCTACAGTTTTACTGAATCGGCTAATTAAGGCTTCTTTTAGAGTTTGTAGGCTGTGTGTATTTTTTAAGTGAGGCTGGGACTTAATAAATTTTTGGGCTTCTCCTATGCATTTCATCTTTATGGCAAAGACGCATTGTTCCTCCTGCCAACCTGCAAAGTCTCTAACTTCTATTATTTTGTCTAGAAAATCAGCTACTGTTATATCGGGATTTTCTCCTGAATAATTTGGGATATTTGAAATGAACTGATTGAAGTTAAAAGTTAGGTTTGGTACCAGAGACACTGGTCCATGTGTGTTCCTCCCATAGCTGTCTGAACTCCTGACTGGTGATAATGTTGGTGGTGAACTGCTACTACCAAAAGAAGTATTTGCTGGGTTATTTTCTTTACTCTCTTTTTTGGATTTCTCATTTTCTACACTATTATTTAAATCAGTTAAAGTAGTATTCTGTTCATTCCCTTTCCCAGCCTGTCCAGCCACCTCCTCAGGCGTATCTGTCTCAGTGCTCATTATTTTCAATTACTGCAAGTTTCCCCCAAAATAATACTAATTGTAATTATAAATTACTATAAAAATATATAAAAATTGTGAAAATAAAAATTTCATGCAACATGTGGAAAATCAAAAATGAAAACTAAGTTAAAGTTAATATTCTCTACAGCCACTTAAATCATGTTAAAAAATGAATTTCTTAAGAAATTACTCCATTTACAAATATTTTCCATTATCCACAGCAGCAAAAGGTAAAAGAAAACAACAGGTGACGGCGCCGAATTTTGGCCGAAAAAAAAAAAACGCGGACCCGAACCGTGCCGCGACGCCAAAATGGCAAAGGTCACTAGGCACCAAAACTGTGTTGTATCGTACCTAAAACATTTCTAGGTAGACACAAACACGTGGTAGATAAATTCTACCAAGAGAAAATAAAAAAAACTGATCGTATAGATTATTCATTACATAAAAAAAAACCCACCTAAAAAGGAAAAATGCTGCTGTGGGAAGGAAAAATTAATACAGAGATATTTTTTACTGATTTAAATTAATGTTTATTTAAGGAATAGGATATAAGCAATTAATATTAAAATCTAGTTCATCTTTAAAAAAATTACACATACAATATTAACAAGTATCATTATTTATCTAATCTTTTAGTTTAAAACTAACAAAGATAAATTGCAAATTTGTTCATGATTGAAAATGATTTATAATTTCTTCGGATAAAATAAATAAGAGGTACCTCTATTAATGTTTACAGTATTTTCATAATTTAAACAACATCTCCAGGCAATTCGTCGGTGTCATTTAGTCTTCTCTCTGAAGACTCTCCACAATCTTGATACTCAATTTCAGCATCATTGCAGCCAATTGGTTTTACTAGCTCCGGACTCCGCGATCTCTCTCGCTCTTCTAAACCTTCCAGCCGACACACGGTCGCTCCTTCCACCTTGCAGCCGAGCCTGCCACCTCCGAACTCCGATCTTCCGAAGAGAAAAAAAGCCCCGTTTTTAGCGAAGATCTCTCCTTTTATCCTCTTGCTTCCTTACCTCTTTCGTCCAGCGCAACGGTACAAAGTTCCGTTCCGCGCCGAAAAACACAGAGATATGCGCTATTATTTATTTTTAGGTCTTTTTGAAATGAATTAATCATCATTTAAATAACACATAATATCTATTTTTACACAGTATTTTCCGATTTTTAAAAGGAGTCTTAGTTGCATGTAAAACGTGGTCCGATCGTACGCGGATGAATACTCAAAACATCGCCGATTCGGAACCACGTGCGATTAAAAATGAAATAATAAATTAAGCTTAATTATTTACCAATAGAATAACTCTAAAAACTTCTAAAATAATATTATTTTGTCATTTGAACACATATTTTCAATATTAAATTGCGATTTAGTTGTAACTTTAAATATTTTTTTTTTTTCTACATTTTTAAACATTATAAGCTTATATTTTACACATAAAATATTCATAATTACTGAGGAAAAAGTCTTTACATTGGCGGGCGCCAAGCCAACATAAAAAAACTTCCTCAAAATATTATTTGACATTACAATAAACCATTAAGTATAATATGGAGTAATTTGAACTATTGACTGACAGAAAAAGAAGTTATTCTAAAGTAAAAAAAACCAACTATTATCTATATAAAACATCTTAAAAATTAGCATTACTTTTTTTTTTTTATATTTAATTATTTAAGGAAAACTCAAATTATCAACATAACAATAGTTTTATGGCGTAATTTCCAATAAGTGCCTGCTTTTTATACCTAATTATTTAATTCTTTTTTATTTAAAGCAAACATTATTGTTTGCGCTGTTTATACAGTTGGCAACAGTTTAAATTAATGCCATTTTCTAAACTATGTAAAAAATATCTGTCGAAATGCTGAATATTTGAATTTAAAATAGAAATAAAACCTGAAAAAATGAGTCAAATTAAAAAAATTAATGGAATCTACACACCGGGACCTTCTATTGAATAAAATGCTAAAAAATGATTAAATTCCCATGTATAGCTTTTGCTCTTATAAAACTTTTTTAATGGAACGATTTTGTCCAAATTTAGCATTAAATACCTCTTAAAATAATTCTTCGATTTGAAAACTGTATGCATTAGCGTGTTGATCCAACATTTCGCTATAATACCACCGATTTTCATATTTTTTATGCAATAGTTTTCTTAATATTAACGAAGAAAGACCTCCGGTCACAAAAAATTCAAAACCGGCAGCGGTGACAGCGTTAGTTACTTTTTTTTAGAATAGAGAGATACATAAAAATGAAAACTTGTCTATCTGTCGGTTTATAATTCTATAAAAATCCACAATTTGGAAGCCAAAATTGTGAAAAGATACGAACATGTGCATTAAAACATGGCCGAGGCAACTAAAGTAATCCAGAATCGAAATAATTTATAGTTAATTTTTAATTAATAAAAAACAACCAATTTAACAGCAATTTCGTATCAAATTTAAACATTTTTCGTTATAGCAGTTGCCAACAATTAAAAAAAACAATAAAATTATTACTACAACAATTAATTTTCTACTGCAAGATTTCCACGTGAAAAATGAAAATGAAATAAATAGTTTGCCGAATTTACAAAAAGGTGAATATTACATCATAACTTTTCTATTGCAAGATATTCACGTGAAAAATGAAAATGAAATAAATAGTTTGACGAATTTAAATGAAAGTGAATATAATTTGATAACTTTTCTATTTCAAGGTTTCCACGTGAAAGAGGAAAATATTACGCCATATTGGAAATATAAAGGACGTGGTGGATATAGTATAACGTCATATGAGTGTGAAAAATGTATTGAAGCATGATAAAAAAACGATTAGGGAAATATTGGCGTATTTTAACATTATTGCTCCAATTATAAATTGAAATAAGTTCATTTATAGCTGTATTCTTTTGCGTCTGTTATATATATTTATACATTTTTATATAGCGTTTTCATATGATTCATTCATACAACATTTTGACTGCTTTTTTTAATGTTTGTTGTGTGTTGTATGTTAAGTTTTTAAATTGATTTTTCAGAACAAACATCCTTCACATTCTGGGCAACGCCTGCGCTTTAGTTTGTAACAGATAAATGGCTTTTGTATCTGTACATGTAATTCTAATATTATAAAGCGTTATAATATTATAAAGTGTATAATATTATTAATGCTTGTACGTTTGTGAGGTGTTATCTCTGAAACTACATAGCCAACTTAAAAAAAGGTTGGTGGCCATCTCTGCTCCGAAAAAAGACTATTTTATGTCAGTGCAAGAACCTACATCGCTGCAGGAGCAAAAAAGTTCTAAAATTGTCATTTCTGCGATATTGATTGGGTTAGAAACTTTAAATTTGGTGCGGTAGTTACTTTTAAGATGTAAATACTCGTAATGAACGCTCTCTAAAAGGTTCAATTTGATGGATAAACGTAAAAAATTCTAGAAAGGTTCTAAACTATGATTTATTTGGAATACTGAAATTTTTGTGATACTGTTGGGGTTAGAAACTATTCTGATGTCCAAAATTAAGGACCAGTCAGAAAATGCTAATTTTTAAGTAAGTGAATACTCAAAAGGAAATAATATAATTCAAATGATTACTATTCCGACAGCACAGCTAGTCCATATAGCATCTCATTCATGTCACACATGGTCTCAAGTGTCACAGTCACTACGGTGAAACAAAAAATAGTAAATTCCACGCGTCTCATTATGAGTCTCAAATGATCCCTATATGTGACTCCACTGAGACGTTCATGTGACTGCTACTTTGTCACGAGTCACCAGATGACTTTACAATGTAGTTACATTGTGACTCTGATGTGAGCGTCTTTTTTAGACTCAATTTCAAAGTCATCATGAACGTTGCATTAGGATAAGTCATTAAATAATATCACATTATAGTCACATGGTGACTTTTCACAAAAGGGCAGAATGGTGACTTCACAGTAGTCTCTCTGTCACCTGAAAGTCATCATGTGACTTTAATGTCCCATTATTTGATAACTTATCACAATGCAGCGTTCACAATGACTTTGAAATTTAGTCTATAGATGACAGTCACATGCGAGTCACAATGTAACTACATTGTAAAGTCTCATGGTGACTCGTCACAAGCAGCAGTCACAGTGACAACTCAGTAGAGTCACGTATAGTGATCATTTGAGACTTTTAATGAGATGTATGGAATTTCTTATTTTTTTGCTTGACCGTAGTGACTGTGACACTTGTGACCATGTGTGATGTGAATGAGATGTTATATGGACTAGCTGTGCTGTAGAGATAGTAATTATTCGAATTATATTATTTCCTTTTGAGTATTCGCGTGCTTGAAAATTATCATTTTTGCGATCGGTCCTTAATTTTGGACACCAGTGTAGAACTTTGGCATGGTAGTAATTAATAAGATGTAAATGCTCGTTGTAGAACGAATTCTAAAAAATAGAAAGACTAAACAAAAAAGATCTAAAGATGATCTAAGTTATGAAGTACATGGACTTGTTAGGAATATAAACATGAAAATTGACATGACTGTATTTATCATGACGTAAATTCTCGCAATAGAACAATTTCTAAAAATGTCACTATAATAAAACAGTGCAGAAACAAAAAACTTTCGAAAATTTTCTATTTCTGTGTTACTGCTGAGCCCAAAATCTTGAAATTTTGCTTCGGGTTAGTTTTAAAATATACAATTGTCTCTATGAATGGTTTCTAAAAAATTTAAAATTTAAAAAGATGAAATTAACGGAAAGCGATCTCAATTACCATTAATTTGGAATTATTAGGTACAGCAACTTTAAATATTTCATATTGCTGCATTTCCTCCGCAAAACATGTGTAAATATTGAATAAAGACCTTTATGAAACAGTGAGTAGGTTGCCCGAATGTACTTGTTAAAGTGTTCCTTCTCTAGGCTTTTCTCTCTCTTGCCAAGGCCACTAACAGAGGGAAGTGCCGTTTTAAATGTAATATGAATTTTCTATCCAATTCATTTTTCTAGACATTTTATCATAAGGTCATATTCTAAATTATCATTAGTAGATTTTTTATATATTAACTTATTCTGGTGAAATTTTATAATCGTGTTCATATTGGCGTATGTTAGCTTGCATGATTTGCTGAATAAATATGTATGGATTTGTAAATTATTTCAAATGATACTTTGACAGCTCAAAAGTTATGCAGACGATATATTCAGATCTTGTGTCATAATTTATGTTGTAATCATTGCCGATTTCTTTTATTTAATACATACTAAATACAGCTCAACTTGTGCAGAATATGTTTGAAAACAAAACAATACAGCGTATGTAGTGGCCAGAATACACTCATCATTTAAATCCGATCGAGCATTTCTAAAACACACTCTAACGAAGCATTGCATGCCACTGCTGATGTATTCGGTACTTTGATACTATATCAGATTTTGAGGAGAGAATTCCTTAAATGTTATCGACAACCTCATTGCATCCGTGGAAAACAGATATTGTACAATATTAACTATTCCGGGGGAGCACACCCCATATAAAGTATAGTTCATTCTTTTTAAACATCATATATTTATCATTTAAAGTTACTCAAATTGGTGCGGGGCGTCTGATTATGCTCTTGACATCATTTTATGCAGTTAAAATTCCGATATAAGTAATTTAGTGTTTCATTTTCTACTTTACTTTTAATATATTGCGTACTTTCAATTTTATATCCATGCATGGCTGTCTTGAATGGTTTGAATTTCCACTTTTTTAAACAGTGTATACGAATTTATATACAAGATTTTGTAATTCTACGATTCGTTTATTTTCATCATTTCAATTTATCGCAGTATATGGACAATTAAAGATAACATCACATTTTTTTTTGCTTCCACATGTTATTATTAAATCTATGTTCTCAGCAATATCGCTCAGACTAATCCCTCTGAGGGAAGTCCTAGTATGTTTACATTTTATAAAAACCATTGAAATTTATCTTTTAAATATGACGCAAGTTTAAGTGGTGAAATCACTCTTCTGATTGATGGAATGTAATAAGGCAAATTAATTGTGTTACTGTGGTTGTTGCCAAATGGCAAGCTACAAATTCAGCCCTATTTTACCACCACACAAGAGAAATATATATATCAATTATCTTGGTATTTAAAATTTAAATAATTAATGTCTACAAAAATAAATAAATAAATAAATAAAGAGGCTTATACAAAAAACTATATATGAAGTGTTTTTTGTTTGTTTTTTTTTGTTTTTTTTTTAAAGCTAATACATATCCATTAAAAAATAAATAAATAAATAAATAAATCTTTATAACCTTTATGTTTATGTATATTTTATGGTTACCTAGAAAATGTCACTGTAGTATTTTCAAAAAGAAGATGGGCTTTTTTTTTTTTCTTTTCTGGGAAACAAATATTTGTTTATTTGTTTTTATAAAATCAATAATAAAAGTGCAAAACTGGCGCTCCCTTGCATAAATTTGCAACACTTATGAGACCTGAGGTTTCTTTTGTCTTGAGTAAACTATAGTATAATCTCCCTTATTTTTTTCTCTGTAAAGTTGATAAGTATGTAATAATATTATTTAATATTTCTCCCTTTTTCTGTATGCATTTCTATTTTTATTCATTTTAGTTTGCCAATGGAGCAGCTGAAACTTATTTGTAGAGTATTTTGCCTCCCTACTTGGCACAGATCCAGACAATATTTAACTGATGGTATAATGGATTTCTTGATGGTCCCTCGGATATCAGCCATGAAGAAAAGAGGTTAGCTTTTTAATATAATTGAATAAGAATTTCATTTTTTCTTCCAGTAAATGATGCATTGTGTTTTTTATTCTTCCCCACCCTAAAAGCTGAATATATGTATATTTTAAGAAATAAAGAAAAGAAAATCAAACTATGTAACTTAGATAATGATATTGGTACTTATCAGCTTTACTGGAGGTCTAAGTGCCAAGGGAAAAATGTTGCCAAGTTTGTCTTTTTTTATTTTTATTTTATTTATTATTATTATTATTTGTTTATTCATTTATTATTTTTTCTTCCATCAAGTTTAGGCACCAGATTGAAAAAAGCAGTGCTTTTAAATAATGAAACTTTAACAAAAATGCAAAAAAATAAATTTATTTTCAAAATATAAATCTGTACTTAAAAAAAGTTGTAATTAGTTTTTTAAATAGTCGTGAATCAGCAATAGCTGCTAATTTAGCAGTAAATAAGTTATCTTACTCTTATCTTTTAGTTTTCTTAATTAACTGTTTCGCACAAATTTTTTGCATATAGTTACACCATTTCATTTATCACACCATCTTATTGACATAAGCTCTTCTGACAAATAGTATAACTAGAGAAATGCATGTAGGACCTGCACAAAATCGAACTGAGTGAGTTAAAATTTCATTTAATGTCATCAAGCTGACATTGATAGTTTCTAATTTTGAAATGAAGATTATTTTAGTTGTTGAAAGAAAGTTTGTCTTTGAGCATTTCCAATGCTTGACTTTTCGTTCTTGCACTTTGACCATAAGATTTTAACATGTTTTGAATTCTATGCTTAAAGCAGTCTTGAATAATTTTCCTACCTACATCTTAAAATTTTACTCTTAAGTAATAAAAAATTGAAAGGCATGAGTAATGACTGTTAATTTATAGCACGGTGTAAGGCTATATTGTTTTTCTGTTCTTACCAAGCCAAAGATGGGTAAGTTTGCAATAAGGTCTTGAATAATCATTGATCTGCTGTATTGGTTCATTCAGCAGAGTCTCCTAGTTAAAACCACACATTTGGGTTTCAATTTAAGTTTTATAACTATAATTATGTAAGGAAACAATTTGTATCATATGTTTTTTACACAAGCCATGCCGACAGTGGCAGCATTAATGTTCTGAATGTGATGATCATGATCATTGGCTGAACAGTTTAGGAAGAGTAGTGTCACAAAGAAACCATTGGAGTGGATGCATAAGAGCTTCACTCACTCTACTCAATAAATCTTACCACTGTCACAAATGAAATTTTGAAATGAAAAACCAGTTGCATCTTTCTTTTTCTGGTAACTTTTCACATTGCATCTCCATATGGCTACAAAAGTGGCATGTAACATTATTTCATGCCTGTTTTTGCAAATTTAAATGACGGGTAAAATACCCCTTTCTTGGAAGAATGTAATAGATTCATTTAACTTGATTGTAAGTTGAGAATAGTAATCATTTTGAAAATAGTTTCTCATCAACATCAAAAAAAGATGATTTCACAATGCTTATTACTTTGTTTTGGTTATGGATTTAGATTTGCTATATCTTTTAGTAATAAACACTGCCAGTAAGCCTGACAAGTACAATGGTATTAATTTTTTGCATTATTTTTTAACTATCATTTTTCTTTATAATGTTGATTCATGCAAATAATATTAAATGAGCTTAACAATTTAGTTTTGAATTTAAATTTATTCTTATTAAGTTACCAGGGTTCGCACAGACTCCTTAGACTCCTTGGAAACTCCTTAGAAATTAAAACATTCCCAAGGAGTACTTAGAACTACTTAGATAAGCAAACCACTCCTTAGAACTCCCTAAATTGTATTGCGGCTTCGGACGCAAGCGATATTGCTGCCGATGAAAAAAAATCGTGATTGTAAAACTGACGGTAAATCCTTTATGCACATCATTTATCTGAAGCACTGCATTGATTGGTTAGGATAATCAGAGTTTCCCCCAGGTTTAACCCTCCGACTGTCTTGGAAAAGGGCAAAATTATAATGTTGTTTTTTCAGCATTTTGTTTTAAATGCTTTAAAAAAAATGATTCTTTGAACATTTTATAAAAAAACTTAATACCGAATATGATGCAATCCTTGGAAGTATTAATCATTGTTCATTAAAAATACACTAAATCAATAGAATTATATTACTTTAAATATTGCATGTATTGCAGTGAAACCTGGAGCTTAGTGAACGTATTAACACGGGCTTGTCAGTGAGGGGGTTAAAAAAATGGCATGGTGCTACTTGTAGAAAAAGGGTGCTTTTGGATTCCGAAGAGCATGTTTTGGATTCTTAAGGGCACTTTTTTTTAATTTTTAAAGGCATTCTTTTGATTTTTAAAACTACTTTTAATATTTAATAGACAGGACGTTATTTTAAAGACAGCAATGAGTCAATTTTTACTATGCAAGTAAATTTTTTAATAAACAAAGGAGTGAAAGCACTTTTTTCAGCTGGGGGCAACAAGGGTGCTAATGTTTTTCATCAGGGGCAAGAGGGGTGCTATTTTGTAAACGTAAGGGCAGGCAGGGTGCAGCACCCTCCTGAAACTGTCTAGGGGAAACTCTGGGATAATATTATAGCAGGGCTCCCACTTGGTCCGTTTTTCAATTATTAGGTTCATAAAGTCCGTTTTTCAACATTGTTAACCTATCTTTATTTTAAATTTTATCTAAGTTTGGCATTTAGCCAAGAATCTTGGAAAAATCGAGTTTTTCGCAAATATGCCCTCCAAAATACCGTCAAATTTCGTCAATTGATCGCGGAAAAAAAATCTTAAATTTTGTCAAAGAATCATGAAAAAATGCGAATTTCGTTAAAAGATCGAGAAAAAAAAATCATATTTGCTCAAAAAATCGCAAAAAAATACAAATTTACTTGAAAGATCGCAAAAACACGCGAATTTCCTTTAAAAAATCACAAAAAACACACGAATTTCCTTAAAAGATCGCAAAAAACACGAGAATTTCGCCAAAGGATCACGAAAAACATGCGGTTTCCATCAAAAGATCGTGAAATAAATGTCAATTTCGTCAAACCGTAGAAATCAAATGCGAATTCCGTTAAAAGATTGCGAAAAAACGCGAATTTTCCCCAGAAGACCGCAAATAAAAACACGAATTTCCCCCAGAAGATTGCAAAAAATGCGAATTTCCTCAAAAGATAAACACACGCAAATTACTTCAAAAAATTGCGAAAAACACGCGAATTTCCTCGAAAGATCACTAAAAACACGCGACTTTCCTCAAAGGATCACAAAAAACATGCAAATTTCGTCAAAGGATCACGAACAAACACGCGGTTTCCATCAAAAGATCGCGAAAAAAGTGTCCGTTTCGTCAAACAATCGAAATAAAACGCAAATTCCATTAAAAGATCGCAAAAAAACACGAATTTCTCCCAGAAGATCGCGAAAAACACGAATTTCCCCCAGAAGGTCACGAATAAAAATGTGAAATTCCTCAAAAGATCACGAAACACACGTGAATTTCCTCAAAAAAAAAAACCGAGAATTTCTTACCGAAGATCGCAAAAAAAAATGCGAATTTCCCCCAGAAGATCGTGAAAAAAAAAGCGAATTTCCTCAAAAGATTGTGAAACACATGCAAACTTCTTCAAAAAATTGCAAAAAACACACGAATTTCCTTTTAAGATCACTAAAAACACACGAATTTCCTCAAAGGATCACAAAAAACACGCGAATTTTGTCAAAGGATTGTGAACAAACACAAAAGATCACGAAAAAAACATCAGTTTCGTCAGACGATCGAAATAAAACGCGAATTCCATTAAAAGATCACGAAAAAACACGAATTTCCCCCCAAAAGATCACGGAAAAAAAATGCGAATTTCGTCAAAGGATCGCAAAAAACACGCAAATTTCGTCATTTGACCTTCAAAGAAATCGATTACTGTTGTTCTAAAAGAATAAATTCAAAACTTGTTATATTTTTTCTTGTATGTTGCGTTTAGCATTCTTTTTTTCTTTTTTTTCCTTTTAAACTTTTCTTCAAGATGTATATCATGTATGTGATATACATAAAAAGTGCTTTGGATTTGACTAATCTCTGTTTATATAACCATTGGTCGCTGCATAAAAAAGTTGATTGTCTATTTTGTATTTAAACTTACGAAATAAGTAAGCAGTATATTGTGAATACTGTGCAATTTCAGCACTAACAATTAGATTCTAATAGAGTAACATTTTTTTTTGTCTCCAAATTTGGCATTAAAAATTAAAGTGTGCATACCACATAACGATGCAGAACATAAAAGCAGCAACAACAACAACAAAAAGGCAAATACTTAAATTTTTTTGGACTCCTTGGATTTTTTCGGTACTCCTTGGATTTTTTCTTCCCAACTCTGTATGAACCCTGGTTACTTCTTTGTTAAAGGGGCTTTGGCATATCTCAATCTTTAGAAAGTACGATTTTGCATCAAATACAGTAGACTCCCTCAAATTCACACAGCTTGGGACCAGAGATTGTGCATATTTTAGAATTTTGTGGATTTCTGGTCATTGATTTGTTTACATTTTTGAAACATTAATTTGATTGGTCGTTAAGCAAGGGAAATTATAATGAATGCTCACAATAAAGTGAAATATTAAAATAAGTAAAATATTAAAATAATTTATTAGTTTATACGTCAGTAATTATTAAAATAATTATTTAAAAGAAAAATTTAGAAAAATATTAAATTATTACCGACGAAATTGATTCAATTCGATTTCAAAAGTCCTATGCTGCCATCTAGTGCTAAAGCGATCGTAAGATCGATACGTCATCATATAGATATGCAGACCTGCCAACTGCTACGAAAAAATCGTAGTTGCTACGATTTGGACCAATAAACTACGATGCTACGAAAATCGGTCTTAAACTACGATTTTTTGCAAAACACAAATGCATTTTTTTGTTTCTAGTTGCAATTTTTATCCCACGCAGCATATTTTTCAGGAGAAGTTCTGTTCCGAAATTTCAAAATATTCATTTCCGAAAGTTTAAAAAAATTGGCCATTAGCCCAAAAATTCGGGCATTAAAAAATGCTCATGGGAAAAAAAAATTCTGGGCTACAAAACATACTTTTTAACATAAAACTCTCTTTATGTATATTAACCACGAGTGAATTGTGTTTCTGTTAATATTTATAGTACACTAATTCCCTTCCTTACAAACAGGGGTGCCATTTTAAGAATCTCTGGAAGAGGTGGGAGGGTGTTCTTTGAGGGGCAAGGTTTGAAATAGTGTGCAAAATCGCATGAAAAAGGAAAGTCCTGCATAATGAAAAATGGTGTGCAGTATTTCCCCCTGTAAATTCTTCCACAGATCTATGATTCTTCTGAAAGTACATTTGGAAATTTCTTGGAAGTCCGCAATTTTTTTTTCTTGCAGAATAAAGGAATTTCCCCAATTGGGGAAAAAATTGTGAATATCGTGAAACGATTGCGGGGAAAAAAATCGCGAATTTCATCAAAATTTACTGCATTGGGATAAGAAATTGGAACCAGGCTCCTTTTACAAATGTCACAAAACTCTGTTCTAAAAATCGTATAAAAATTTTCTGAGGAAAAAAATTACTATATTGAGTTCAAAAACTGAAACCTTATTCCTTTTACGAATATCAAAAGATGGCTGCGAAACACGAAAAACCAACCAACCAACCAACCTCCAGATTAATATTAATTTTGTGTGCTACGATTTCTCATTTTCAAAGGTTGGCAGGTCTGGATATGCTAATTTATATCAAAATCAAAAGTAATGTACATTTATTTAGTAATAAATCAGCTGTAATAACCAAAAGAGAATGATTTAACAAAAAATTTAGTAAAAAAAAAAAAAAAACATTGCGGTAGTTGCTGATTTCGGCACCATCTTGAATTTTGTTCCTGCAACTTAACTGTAAATTTCATTGTTTACATCTGAAAAAATACGCAGATTTAAGGGAGTCTACTGTATTATCAACAATCTCGAAATTGAAACTGCAACCAATGGAAAATTTTCTAATCTTATATGACTTATTTATGTCATATATTTTGCATTACATTATTATATGACTTATTTATGTGTAAATTAAACAATTTGCTTATTAATGTATGCATTGAATGATGTAAATATAAAACAAATCATTTGCGCATTTGATACAATGATAATTGTTTCATGAATATATAAACATCTAATGTTGTCATAAAGTGCTTTTGAAAAATTTGTTTCTCTTGCCAAATTTAACCTTCCCATTTTCCCTCCTACAAGGCCCCCTATTGCAAAGAAGTACCCTTTTTAATATTAATGTAGAAAAACTTTAATGAATTTCTTTTTTTTTTCCCCCCTCAGTTCCTCCAGTTTTCTCTGAAGAGATTTCATTTTCATTTGATTGTGCAAAAGTTAACCAAGCCAAGATACCTGAGGTTGTGAGCTTTTGTATTTCATTTTATTTTAAAAATAGTATTTATTTTGTCTTTCAGATTTTTGCGATGTTTATAAATGTAACATAAAAGGGAATCAATAAAATTTTGTATAAGATATTTATAGTATTTAAATATCAGAATACCAATCCAGGCGAAAATTCGACTTTTTTTGGTCCCCTTCTCAAAACTCCACTCCATAAAAAGCTAATTATTTAGTAGTTCATTAGTTATTTTTATTTTGTTAGGATTTGAAATGTATAACTCGAAGACAACAGAAGTTCACCACAAGGAAAAATTCCAATGAGAGGTCTTGACAAAAAACATTACTAATAAATGCTTTGTTTAAATTAGATTAATGAAATTTGATTTTTCTACACAAAATTTTATTTTTCACAAAAAAAAAAAAAAATAAATAAATAAATAAACTTTATTTTTTACAAAATGGGACTCAAGGAAAACTCCTGCATTGGCCTGTGAATATTAATTTCATTTAACAGGTAGCACTGGTCATCACCAAAATCCTCTCTGTAAAAATAATAGTTGATTCTTATAGATTTCACTTTGCTAAATAAAAATATGGTAACAAAATTGCTGTTATCACATACTTTTTTTTTTTTTTTTTTTTTTTTTGATAGGAGGATTTGCTTTAAAATTACAGTATTTTATGTCTTGCTAGGAAATTTTGTAAACAATAAAATGTAAATAATAATCTGTAAATTACGTGCAAATAAATGTATAAATATGATTACTCAAATTACAGCGGCGTAAGGAATAAAAATATATTAGTGGATAGCAAATAGTAAATTCATACACGAAAGGTGGGTGGGACATAAAAAGAAAAATGGACTATACAAGTATCAACAAATTAAATTTCCATGCTATATTTTATCAGTTTGATATCTAAGATAGTGAAAACACTTCTTTCATGATTTCAGTTTTATATAGCACTGCAAATTAATATAATAATATTTCAATATTTGTTATTATTATAAAACTGTTTCTCGTAAAAATCGTATGTGCTGGAGCAATTTGGTTAACATATTTAGAATTAGAAATATTAGATCTGTACACTTTACATATTTAGTTTGCAGGGAGGATATTTTTTTGACGAACAGTGCATACATTTTTACACATTTATGTGATGTTGCTTGACTTAAAAATGGCAGATTCCTTTTTAGTAATAATAATATATGTGTGATGTTTTTTTAAATATTGTTCAAAAAATTCTACATATTTTATGATCAAAAGATAGAAATGTGAATGGTTACTAATAAAATTAAAGTAAAATACAGTAATCCCTTAAAATTTGCGAGGGTTAGGTTCGCGGAAACCTCTGCGAATGTCAAAATCGCGAATGTTGATACTATCTTCTCGTGCATAAAGGTGGGTTAGGTTTTATGAGTTTTTTTTTCTTTTTATGGTAAAAAGGCAATTGAAATATAAAGCTACTATATTTATTAAGCATTAAAAAGTACATGCTGTAAATAAATTTGAATAATTATAAGCATATTCTATAAAGTTTAGTTGCTAGTTGATGGCTGGAAAAATGTATTGATATGTGATTGTTTGGAAGAACAGATCTTTTGTTTATGAATTTTCATATAATTAAAAGGTCCGTTCTTGATTTCTCTTTTAAAGTTAAGACTCTCCACCAGTGAAGGATTGCATTCTATTGCTTTCTATTTTGCAAACTGTTGATGAAGCTTTAAAATTTTCCATATAATTTTTGCAGAAAAATTTTCACTTCCAATAAAAATTTTGAATTTTGAAAATATAGGATTTTTTTTATTTTTAGCATCAAGTCATGTTTTGTGTTTCTCGGAATTACTGTTCGATATTCTTTCTCAATACAAGGAGTGAAATTCTCGGAAGCTATACAGTACAATTCAACTTGTCCAATGCTAAATAGTTTATGGAATTGGTTCTCTGAGTTCACAAAGAAATTTGCGAATAGCCAAGTTATGTGTTCGCGAATGTTGAATGGACCTTATGCACGCGACCTGAAGTCGAGGCTAAAATTCGTCTGCTGGCGGTATTTACTGGCAGTGTTTAGCATAGCAGTCTATGAAGTGTGAGTTATTAATGCTTGTTTGTTAAAAATACCGCAAAAAAATTCTTTGATGTAGCAGCATGTACTTAATATATTGTAATCTAAATTCAAAATGTTGTTCTGTATGCGAGAAAATTCCCTAAGTTTGAAAATTTTCAGTTAAAGTGTATGCACTCAACCTGGGTCAAGGCTAAAGTCGTCTGCTAGCGGTGTTTGTGCCTGCGCATACTGGTATTCTGCCGGTGCAGTAACTAGAATAACAGATCATCATACCGCCAGCTCTGGCGTCTGACGTCACCTGAATAGAGTCCATTGGTCTTATTTTTTATTTTGCAAATGTTACGGGATTACTGTATATCTGTACTTTATATGTATGCTCCTGTATGAATGCTTAAAAGTATTTAATATGTATATTTTTCTTTGTGTAAGCAATGTATTTTTATTTTCAAGTATTCAGTGAACTTTTTTTTTTGTTGTTTTTAAAGTTTTCTGCCTTTAATCCCAGATGCAAGAAATTTTCTGCCAATTTTCAGCAGTTATTTAACCATTTATAAATAATCTGCAACCATAGATGGAATACCGATAAATAGAAAAAAAAATAATCAGGTTTCCCTGCAAGTGTGTAAAAAAAATTAAAGCTCTATCATTCATTTTTTTTTTCAATATATAATGTATTATAGGAAAAACAGTTAATTTAAAAAAAAGGGGGGGGGGAGGATTTTGACTTGGTTAGTTTTGCATTCATGAAGGTAATAGTTAGAGTCCAGTTAGTTATGATGGTCCATTATTAAAAAGCATGTCAATTAAGATTCTCTTAAGTTTAAGATTCTCTTTTAGATAACAAAAAAAAAAAAAAAAAAAAAAAAATACACTATAAAATTTGAAGACTAATTTTTGCAGTTATACCAGTTTTTTATTAAATGTTTTTTGGGGACTGATCACAAAATGAAACAAGGTTAAAACAAAAAATAAGTATATGATAAGCTGCATAATTTTTAAAATCTGCAAAAATTTTTATTACTCATTGTATGTCTTCTCTCTTGAATTTTATGTTGAATCCAAATGCTAATGTAAGGTAATGTAACAGCATAACTTCAAAAAGAAAACTGTTTTTAGCTAAAATTAAATTGCATGTAACTAGTATGTCGACTCCTTGTGGTTAAATTTGAAAATACATTTTAATTCTATTTCTATAATTTCATTAAAATCTCATGTTGTTAACAAAAATATTTTAATTGGCATTTTTTAATTTTTAGTTATAGTGATTTTCAACTAAGATTTTTAGTAATTTTCTTCTTCTTCTTCTTCTTCTTTTTTTTTTTTTTTTTTTTTTTTTTTTTTTTTTTTTTTAAGTAAAATATCTGTATTCAATTTAAAAACTTAATTTTATGCAGCAATTTACACATATTTTTTGCAGGATGATAACCAACATTATTTGCAAATCTGAATTTGTAAATATTGTTAGATTGGGGGAATATTATTCTGTGTATTGAAGTTTTATTTTTAAAAAATCTTTATGGTTCCTCATTTTTTTTTTTTTTTTTTTTTTTTCAGAAGTATTAATATTTTCATTATGTAAAAAGCGTTGTTAATTCATTAATTTAAGTTATTATCTCAGAAAATTTTATTAGGTAGCATACTTTTCATTTGAAATTTGTTAATTTTTGAAAATTAAAGCCAAGTCAATCTTTTATACATACAGGTTGCAATTAGACATTTGGAAAACTTTTCCTCTTCTAATTCGGGAATCAAAACAATCCACCATTTTTCTGTTTCTGGTAAAACACAGTAATAATAGAAATGGGTTTTGAAAGAGTAAACAATAATTGAGATATTTGGAAAAGGGTATTTAAATTATTTTTCCCTTGAGGGGGGGTTGAAAGGTGATATCAATTCGTTAGTGAATTTTATGACTCACTATCATAAAATTTGCATGTCATGATTCACAAATTTTCTGGGATTTACACAAAAGATGTGAGTTAACACAAACCATGGCAATATTCCATAATACTGTTCCTATCAAAAGTTTTGTCGCTTGGATAAATAAATAAAACTTTAACTGAAAATTATTATTGTTTTTGTTGTTGTATAAAAATATTTCTAATATTAACTATAATTAAAGTAAAAAATCCATGCATTTAATTTTCATAAAAGTTACTGTGGTCGTTTTATGAGAATATACTCATTTTGTTATCATTATTTACCTCACACTGTGAATTATTTTTAATAATTAATGATATATTTTTTGTCTTGCAGCTGAAATCAGTAGAATCAGAAGAAATTGAGATTGTTCCTGATATACATATACCAGATGAAAGTAAGTATTTTATTACTTTTCAGCTATTAACTCCTAGCATGAGGCTAATATGAAAGTATTGCTCTTAATAAATTTCAAAATTTTATTTAAATATGTAATTGATATTTTTAATATAAAAGTGCTGTTTGATGTTGTTAGTGTGCAGTTTAAAAGAATATAAGAAATGTAAAAAATCTATGTGAATTTTCAATTTAAAGGAAAATTATTTTCATTTATATTCTGTAATCCGGGAAGCACAGGTTCCGATCCCCTAGTTTAATTAAAAGATAAGCAATACTTAGCTTGCTACTTCCTTTAGTCATTGCTGTGTTATTTATTAAGCTAAATGGACAAAGCTTAACTGATTAAAATCCAAGGCCTGCATTTGATTTAAAGTGGAAAAAAGATAGGAATCAATAAAACAGGGTGCATTTAAAAAATATTTATATAATATATATATATCATTCCTATTACAATCACTTACTTATTCATCAGATTTTAATTTCTGTTCGCAATGTTAATCTGGTGGATAGGATATAAAGTACTTCTGTTCATTGAAAAATCTCATAAAATAATTTAACATTTCGAGTTTTATTTTTACTTTCTTTTATCTATAATAGAAGAAAGTATTGCGATCAAAATTAATTTCAACTTCTGGTTTTCAGAATATTTACACATTTTAGAGGCCAGATATCCTGTAAAACACATTTTTACAAAATGTTTGTATGTTTGTATGTCTTTTTTATATCATTGAAAAGTATGTGAAGTTATGCATAGAATTGAACCAAACTTCATATATGTTTTTGGCTATGGCCAGCAAGCCCCAGTTAAAACTGGTGATATTCCTCCAGCAGGGATGCTATGAGTAGCAATTTTGTTTCGTATCATCGGAATGTATATGATGTTATGAATATTGGATTGAACCAAACTTCTTATATAAGTTTTTAACTGAATGTCAAATTACAATTGAAAAATTTGTGACTCTACCACACAAAGAAATCAGAAATTTCCTCAATTGATCATGGATTTTGTGAAAACTTTCAAGGCAAAATTCACAAATTTCATCGATTGCTTCAGGGCTGCCACATGCTACTAAAATGCTACTAAAAGCAACTATTTTCAGCATTGGGCTACTATTGCTACTATTTTAGCCCAGAATCCTTCAAAAGCGATTATTTTGGAGGAAAATCATAAAACAGGAGACTATTTTCCAATTCCAGCTACTATTTTTGGGAAAAAACTGATTTTTCATCAACACAGATCTACTGACTCTTCCCTTTTTATTTTTTCTTTAACACAATACCCTGTTACAATTTATGATGACTAGCTGACCTGCTTGACTTTTCCTGAGTCTATGACAATATTCTTAAATGAATAATAACCCTTTAAGACCTGACATACACAATTGTGTAGGTGATCCTAAAGAAAATGAAAAACACTTTCCTCTTTTTTGTACGGTTTAAAGTCGAGTCTACAAAATTGTGTAGATCCTTCCTTGGCATAACTTGACATAGGATATTTTTTCTCCATCAAATATGATCCTATTAATTAGGCAAAACAACCAAAACTTTTCAGTTCTACCAAAGACCTTTAGTGTTAAATTTCTATAAATTGATTTTGTCTCAAATACGTGCCCACTGACTGTAGGAAAAATCAGTTTGAAAAAAATACATAAATAAATAATAAAAACCCTGATATTTAGCAGTAAAAAGGCTCGAGATAACTTCCACGGGAAACGAAAGGGAGGGGGGGGGGGTGTCGGTCGTGTGCAGTATGTTTCCGATGACTACTTAATTTTTGTGCTAAAATATTGATGTCACTGTAAAAATCAATGACTTATGCGTGACCATTTTTTTTTTCACATCGAAATCCTGAGCGAAATTCTTTGATTTTTAAACTGATTATTTCTGGAAAATCTTGTATTTCCACTGCCAGGGCGAGCAATATGTCTTATATGAACATTTGACACTGGTCTCCACTGCCTTTGGCACCGTATAGCAGGCGTTCTGCATAAAATCTGTTACTTCCAAATTCCAGGAGACACACTCTGTTCTAAACAAATTACTTTCAGAACGAAATGCCGATGCGTGTTCAGCTGCTTGAGGCACCATATAGTAGGCATATTGCACACACTCTGTCGAATCAGTTAGTTTCAAATTCTATTGCCAGGGAGTGCACTCTGTTCTAAACAAACCATCTTCAGAACGAAGACATCGAAAACCAAGTTGAATGAACCAAACCCCGTTGCGACCAGGCCCATAGGACCCGAGATAGGAAAGTGCCCCTGATGGAAAAAAGAACTAAAATATGTAAGGCTATCGATATCAAGTCGAATGAACAAAACCTCATCGTCATTTGGCACATAGAACCCGAGATAGTTCAAGATATTTTTTAATTTCATTTAAAATTATTATTCGAAAATAGTGATATGTGCTACTCATAATTTTACATCAATGTTATAGTGTGCCATTATTAAGTTAATCATCATGTTTGGAATTAGTCCCTATTACAATATCTGTCATGTGGACTAATTGTGATATTTAATCAAGCCATTCACCCCCCTCCCCATCCTCACAAGGGTTCGTAAAAAAATTAGAAAATTGCCCACTCAAGAGACTAATGTTACGCTCCCAGAATACACCCCTCCTCCCATTTTGAAAGTTTATATTTTATAAATAATATTTATCGGAGGGCTCCATAAAATCAGATCTAAAAGGATATTTATTGTAGAAAACATTATGATTTTAGATTTTTATAACTGTAACCTAAATAGCTGGCTAAGCCTGCTAGCCAATATCATAATATATTTTTAATCTTTTTATATATCGTATAATAAAAAATCAGACTTAAAATTTATGATAATTAGTAAAGAAACACTAAGATTTAAATAATGTGCTGTGTGTGAGGAAAGCATTTTTTTCCTTTAAAAAATTTATTTTTTTATCAAATAAAAAGTTCTTCATAGATTTTTACAAAAATTACATATTTGGATTCAGTGATAAAAAATAAATACAGATGCATAAATTTCAAATTTATAAATGCTATATATGTAAAAATTTTATATACCACGAAACAATCCCACTATGAAAATTATTGTTCTTTTTTTTTTATCAGAGGCAGTCTCTCGTTTTCTGCTGATAAGAAATTGAAAGCATTTATTTTTCATTTAAAAAAATTGATTTTTTAAAATAATTAATTTTCTAGTTAACCGATTTTAAAGAAAATTACATACTTGGAATCAGCATAAAATATGCATAGATGCATAAATTTCAAATCTATACATGCAGTATTTGTAAAAATTTTACACCCTGCAAAACAATCCCAAAATAAAAATCATCTGTGGTTTTTATCACCTTGGCAACCCTTCCCCATGTTGTGGAATTTGAAAAAAGAATTTTCTTTGTGGTCTGATTAAAATCCATGCTTTAGTTGAATTATGAATACTTTTCCATTCTTTTAGTTGTAGTTTTTAATAACTCGCCTAATTATCAGAAATTTAAAATTCTGAGACTCAGGTGCATCAGGAGAGGCCTTCAACTACCCTCACAAAAATTTTCAGCTTTCTACATGCGGTAGATTTCGCTAGCCATTGTAGACAGACAAACACACAGAAGGAAACTTTCTTTTATTAGTATAGATTTACAATTTATCATTTCAGTATCCATTTTTTTTTTTTTTTTTTAATCTACAAAATCTTTTATTTGAAATGGATAAATTGTGCTTTTCAATCCATAAATGTAGCTCAAAGATGCCAATCATCCAAATTTTGGTGGGAAACTTGATTTTCTGGTTGACTCCCATTCATACATTCTCCCAAAATTTTGTTGCTTTTAAAAATATTTACATTTTAAACTGTCATGTGAATTTTATGTGATTCATTCTAGATTTGTTCACTGTGCTGAGTGCATTTGATTTGTTCCTAGTCTCTTCACTCATAGCATAAATATATTTCATACATGAAATTTAGTAACCAATCTGAAATAAATGCCATTTAAAATTAGATACATTTTATTAAATAAAATTTCTAGATAAAATTAGAATATGAAATGGAAGACTCTCAAATTATCAAAAATTGATACTGAATTGATAACAAAATGTAATTTAGCAAAATTTGGAGTTCTCTCTTAACACGAAAAAAATTTGCTTTCGATCTAGTTAGTTTGAGTTGAAATTGGTGAATTTTGGATGAAAATCAGTGAATTTCGTGGTTTTTTTGTAAATTAGCTTGTGTTTTATGAGAACAATGGCTAAGAAATCTGTCCGAAAGCAAACTGCTATTTCGCTTCAAATGAAGTTGAAGTTGATGAAACAGAAGGACGAAAACAGAAATCTGCAAAGAGTTTAGCATTGTCAATTCTATTTTACCAACAATAATAAAAAACAGGGATCCCATTATGTTAATGTTTGAGCACAGCATGTTTAAGCCAGAAAAAAAATGTATGAGAACCGTTAAGCACGAAGATTTAGAGACAGCTTTGCTTGTTTGATTCAAATAAGCTAGATCTCAGAATGCTAAATAAGAAACTTCAAAAACAGATATATCTCCCCCCCCCCCAAAAAAAAAAAAAAAAAAAAAAAAAAATTGTACTAGCTTTTTATCCTAATGGATGCAACCTACTAGTAGTTTAAGAGGAAATTGAAATAAAATATTTGAGTTTTGTTCTTTTTTTTTTTAAGAATCTTTTAACGCAAAATTCTTTTAACAAGGAAAAATTTTTCGGCCCCCTCGATTTAGTGTTAAACATATTTCACTGTATTTTTGTTTTTAACCTCTTCCCATTCTAAAAGTCCAAAATATTGATTATTACAGGATCAAAAACAGATTAAACGATACATTAAAAAAAAATTAAATTGGTATTCCCAGAAATCAATGGACCCATAACCTTTGACCTATTTTGGCTTGTGTTTTAATTAATCAGGCTTTGATAATAAAAGAAAATTGTTTTTTAACACAGTTTTTACGATAATAAAAGAAAAATGTTTTTTAACACAGTTTTTACATGTAATAATAGATTTAAAATGTTGATAATAACAATTTGGCATATTGTTTATTTCTTGTTTAACCCATTGGTGGTTATAAAATCCGGCTTTATGCCAGTTTTGCTATTTTAAATAAATTTCTTGTAAAGGTTAGATCAGTTTTGCACACAAAAGTTGCACCTGCCTGTTCTTTATCAAATGCATCTTTTCTGATAAAGCTATTTTTTGTAGACAGATTTCCTGCTTTAATCTGTTAAAATTGTAGCTAACGCATTTAAAGTTGTAGCTTATAATAAGATTTTCTTTAAGAATTAAGGCCTGATTAAAGCAGAAGTCAATGGGCTTGTGTCTCTTGACTTATGGGAATGCCAAATTTCGGTTGCTTTTTTTTTTTTTTCAAAAAATGTGTATATTTTTAATAAGTTTTTGATCCTGTACTGATTATAATAAATAATAAGTTTTTGTTTCCAGTTGCTTCACAGTAATGTCAAGCAAATATTCAGTTTAGTTTGTGAAAACTGAACTGCATTCTTTTTAAAATAATAATTAATGTGTGAATTTATATTAAAAGTACCAAAAGTGACAAATTAGGATGGAAACAAAGTGTAAAATAAGATGTGAATTTTCATGAAACAGTTTTGGTTATTATTTTGATAAGAAATAAGGATTCTTCCCCTACCCTCCACCCTTTTTTTAAGTAAGCATGCAACTATTTTGGCTACTACTTTTAGGTAGATTTCGTAAGAAATATACTACCTATTGCAGTCGTTACCATGGTGCGACTTTTGAAAAATTCCTTCATAACTTTTCATTATATGACACCAGGAACCCAAAACCACCCCCACCTAAAAAGTTTATATATATATATGTATGTACTAAATTTTGTCCGCACGATAAAAGTCGCAATTATGCACGGATCGTCTTCAAACTCGTCAACAACTTTGAGATGGTTAATATCTCGGCGGGGATTGAAAATGGGCAAAATCGGCCCAAGGGAATGCGAATGGGGAGGGCTCAAAATTTTGAATACCGTCTTAACATGATTCTGATAAAACCAGCTCTTACACAACATGACAGGAAAAAATAAATATTTTTCGTTATAGCAGTTGCCAACAATTAAAAAAAAAAAGTAATAAAATTCTCACTTACAACAATTGCTTTTCTCTTGCAAGATTTCACGTGAAAAATTAAATTAAATAAACAGCTTGACGAATTGAAAACAAATTGAATATTACGTCATAAGTTTTCTAGAGCAAGATTTCTGCATGAAAACTCAAAATGAAATAAATATTGACGAATTAAAAAATAAAAAATATTGCGTCA
The DNA here is from genome assembly GCA_963932465.1 of Maratus speciosus. NCBI lineage: Eukaryota > Metazoa > Arthropoda > Arachnida > Araneae > Salticidae > Maratus > Maratus speciosus. The sequence continues at coordinate 348,666,171 of OZ010793.1, read as the reverse complement.
TATTGGAAATATAATGGACCTCAGCAGGTGAATATGTAACATCATGTGAGTTTGAAGAAACTTATTAAAACATAATAAAAACCCGACTATGGAAATATTAACATATTTTAACACTTTGAGGTTCTCTGAATTTACTTTAGCCATTTTTAAACCTATTCCATATACATGCGTGTGTGTATTCGTGTATATTAGAATTTTCACAAAATGTTTAGCTCCCTTAGAGCTGATTCTTAGTGAAGGAACTGGGTTTATCTCTAATCTTGATTTAAGTTTTGTTGGTGAATATAGTATTTAAATTCGAAATCTACCTCCGCCTGTAGGCCCGAGCCAGCAGGGATTTTTTTCATTGTAGGCTACTAAAGATACTATTTTTTATGCCATTTGCCAGTGGCAGCCCTGTTGCTTGCCAAATAAAACCTGGAAATTTCATCAATTGCTCACAAAATAAAGTTTCAAATTTCATCAATTACTCACAGAATAACACCATGAATCTCATTAATTGGCTACAACAGGAAATCGGGAATTTCCTCAATTGGTTGCGGATTTTGTGAAAACGGCCTATCTGCTAATTTTGTCAGGTGCTCGCGGAATAATCCTTATCAATCTCATTAATTGGCCGCAACATGAAATCTGGAATTTCTTCAATCTGTTGCAGATATCGTGAAAAGGGCCATGGAAAAATTTACAAATTTCATCACTTGCTTGTCAAATAAAACTAGGAGTTTAATCAATTGCTCACAAAATAATATCGCGGATTTTGTCAACCTCTCATGAAATAAAACTGCTAATTTCACCAATCGCTTGCAGAATAAAACTACAAATCTCATCAATCAGTTGCTTAAAAAAAATAATAAATAAAAATAATTCAATCAATTGCAAAAAAAAAAAAAAAAAAAAAAAAAAAAAAAAAAAAAAAAAATTGAACAAAATAGCTGATTTTGTCAATTGGTCTCAGAAAAAAGCGTCGATTTAATCAATTGGCTTTTGAATTTGAAAAAATCTTGAATTTTGTCAAAGAGACATGGAAAAAATTGTGAAAATTAGCAATTGGCCATGATCACAAACTTTGCAATTTATTTTCACCATAGGGTTTTTTTTTTTAATGTTTGCTGTATTAAAATCTAAAACCTCAAAGAAAAAAAAATCCATATTTTTTGTGCATTTTTTTCTATTGTCATCTTTTTTGTCATGCTAATAAATAGTAAAATTCATCACTGAGTTCATTGAATCTACCATTAGGTTACCTCAATTAATATAAAATACTGTAAAATAAAGACAAATTATTTTTATTTAGTTAATAGTATTTAAATTTTCATGCATGATGGATTAACAGCATTGTTGGTTTTGGGGGCACACAGAGTTAGCAGAATAGCTCAACATAAACACGACTTCGGTGTTACAGGAGGGATCATTTTCAAACTCGTTAATAAATAGAACATCTCGGCTTATAACAATTTTTCTAGATTTCTTGCTCCAAAGCCTATATGCTTTTGATTCATTAGAATAACCTACAAAGATATGTTCTTCTGACCGAGGATCAAATTTTCCCTTATTTTGCCTTTTATTAAGTACGAAATATTTGTGCCCAAATATTTTGAAGTATGATAAAGTTGGCTTGATGCCAAAGAATACTTCATATGGAGTTTTATTTTCGCTTAAACATCATGTCGGGCAGCAATTGCGTATGTAAGCAGCACAAATTATAGTTTCGGCCCAAAAAGATTGTGGAAGATTACTTTGTAATAGTAAACACCTTGCCATTTCAGTTAACGTTCTATTCGTTCTTTCAGGGATGCCGTTCTGCTGAGGGGTTAAAGGGGAAGAAAATTCTCGTTTTATACCGCATTCTTCAATATATTTATCAAATTCTTCGCTGTAATATTCTAAGCCATTATGTGTATGAAGGAATTTTATTTTCATTCCTAGTCGGTTTTCGACTGCTGCTTTGTATTTAATAAATGCATTCTTAACCTCATCCTTTGTTTTAAGAAAACTAACTTCAATATAACGTGATTTATCATCAATAAAAGTAACAAAATATCACAATCCTCCATGGGAAGGGACCCTCATGGGCCACCCGGGTCTGAATGGATCCGAAACAATAGATCATTACTTTGAAAATGTGGTTGTTTAGGAAAAGGGCAGACAGTTTGTTTACCTTGAATACAAACTTTACAATCTTTAAGAGACTCATCATCATTGAAATTTAAATTTCTAACCATATTATTAGATTTAAGCTTCTTTAAATCAGACTCATTTAAATGTCCTAACTTTAAATGCCATTTTACAAAATCACTTACCTGTGCTATTGCAGCTCTTTCGATGATTGGATGTACATAATATAAATCACCTTGACGAACAGCTTGTACTAGTATAGAACCATTAGGCGCAATTATTTTAGCATATCGTTCTTTAAAAAGCACAGAACAATTATTAGCCTTGCTTTTGACGTTGAAATCAAGTTACATTTTAACTCAGGTACACATAGAATGTTCTTTAGCGTGAGATTAGTAGTTCCACTACCGTTAGGTACAGTAATAAGAACCATTCCTATTCCTATGATTTTTGCTGTTTTATCAACCGCAAGCTGTATTGTAGAATTCTCATGAGGATGAAATTCTGTAAATTTCAATCTTTGCACATATGAGATGTACAACTGCTGTCTAAACATCATGCAGTAGGTTGATGATATACGTCGTTAAATGCCATACTAACCGGTTCTTCATAACTAATCATTGAACCTTGATTTCCTTTATTTAAAGATGCAAGCTTTCTGTCAGCTGTTTTCTTTCTACATTCGTTAGCTTTATGTCCGATTTTCGAACAATAATTGCACTTGAAATTACGATAATTTCTTTTCGCGGGAAAATTTTTATTCGGATTAGTTTTCCATTTTTCTTTTTTCTTCACTTGATTATTTCTTTTATTTTCTATATAATAGGCATTTTGTGAATCATGCGTCATTTTTCCTTTTCTAGCTTCCCATTCTTCTAGCATCTTAATTTTCAAAGAATCAGGTTTAAATAACTCATCTCTCGATTCTATAGCACATCTAAAATTTTCAAAATTCTCAGGAACACTGTAGAGTAGAAGAATTGATAACAAATCTTCCGCAATTTCTATTTCCATTTCTTTTAATTTATCAACGACCTCAAAAAAGATATTTAAATGTTCAGACATCGTTTCACTAAAACTCATCTTTCGAAACAGAAGCTGTTTTAACAGAGTTGCCTTCTTTGCGGGGCCTCTCGATTCATAAACTTCTTTCAATTTATTCCATACAGAATTTGAAGTCGCACAATACTTAATGTGACACAATTCACTATGGCAAGAATTATATCAGCACGAGCTTTTTGATCAGCCTGGAGCCATTTCTTTTCATCTGTGCTACCTTCGGTCAATTTCCCTTCTTTGCCGGTTACATAATCCCATACAGAACAAAATACATACATAACATACAGAACAAAACAACTCTGCCATTTGAAAAAAAAATCTCTCATAGTGAAGGTTCTGCATCTTTAGAACCAACTTTAAAATATGTAGAACAGCAAAATGTAGCCACCCCTGCTGACGTTATGCTTTTTAAGCATTGGTTAGATATTATATCTAAAAAGAAATGTAATGTGTTAAAGCAGCAATTTTTTTTTTTTTTTTTTTTTTTTTTTTTTTTTTTTTGTATTATATCCTGTATATCATTACAAAAGGAATGAAGGTATGTACATTTTTTTCATCCTAATTGAGTAAAGTTATAATTGGTAAGAATTTTCTACTTCTTCTTAAAATCTGAGTTTTCAGTAATCCGAAGTGGTGTCAGTCCCAATTACCTCGAATTTTCGAGACTCCACTATAAATATATTTTAGTATGAATTTTGACTTAAAAATGTATATGTCTTAATTTATAGAGCAGGTACTGTATTTTTTTTTTTAAATATATTTAAAAAAAATTGCATATATTCATTTTATTTTCAAACTCACATTAACTTTATTGTTATCAAAGGTATTTTAATCATACTGTGATTTTTTTAAATAGTATTTATTTTGACTTGTTGAAGAATAAACATGTTTGTACTAGTAAGTACTTTTGTTGTTATTTTAACTTATCTTCGTGCTTTCAGAAAGCTGCAATGGTTCTTTTCTGAGGTTTAAGTTCAGAATGTTGTTACACACATTGTAGTGATGTTCACATAATTTCTTTTGAATTAAATATTGTCTCTCTTTCTCTCTGATCTCCTCTCTCTCTCTCTTTTTTTTTCCCCCCTTTTTTTTTTTTTTTTTTTTTTCTTTGTGGTGCTGCTATGCTGTGTTTTCCATGATTTCTATAATAGCTATATCTTAGCATTTATGGTCTTGTTGTTGGTTTAGTAGAACTAACATGCTCTTCATGATCAGTTATTATTTACAAGTAAACTGTTTCTCCAAAAATAGAACTTTATTTTTACATTTGTCCAATCCTTATTAATCACATTAGTTTTCATTGTTTCTTGCTAATCATCTGCAAAATACCTTTAAAATTAAACTTCTGAGCTAATGAGCTTTTTTTTTTTTTTTTTTTTTTTTGCTGGACTAATCTGTTTTTATTTTGCTTATACTTCCTTATAAAGAATGCAAGCATGATTTATTTACCTTTTAGCTTCTTCACATTTAGGCAGTGACCTTCATATGGAAAATGAATATTTGGGAGTCAAATTAAAGAATTTCTCAAATAGTAAGTTAAACTTGCATCAGTTACCTGTGATATGATAAATAATTAAAGGGTGTATTCTAATTTTGTTTATTTTCTTACAGTTCATTATCAAGTCATAAGCACTCCTGCTGTAAAATTAAATGAGGTCCATATGATTTTATATTTAACTCCAAGTGCTGTAAGTGTAATTTTTATGATTTTTCTGAACATTGAATCTACTTTTAAAATTAACAATAATGCAGGGGACTATCTTGCTAAAATAAACATAATTTGTGGTTCATTCATTGAATACTTCAATGAATCCTATAAAATACTTATATAAAGTTTGTTTTATTAAGAGATAGATGATAATGAATTGTAGTTGTGCTTAATACTTGACTATTTTATTTTTTATTTATTTTACACACCGAAAACAGACTTGCATTGTAAAAAGGTTTTATTATCTTGTTTATTCTTGCTTAATAAAAGAGAGCTTTTCAATTTCATATCAGTCAGATGGTAATTTTGCAAATTGAACTTTTCAAAAACTCATTCAAGTCATACATTTTACTCCAATTTAGATAAAACCTTACTTTCAAGTAAAAGCAAAGCCAGGTTTTATAATAATGTAAATAAATCCCCATTTGAAGAAGCTAATTATTATCTCTAAAAATAGAAGATTTGTTTGAAGGTTTTGAAATAAATAAAAAAAAATTCACTGAATTTAGAAATTTTACACCTTATAGTTTTTGCTATAAAAATTTAAATTGGTTTGAAAATTCACACTAATTTTTACTTTCTTTGGAATTGTGAAAATTTCTGACTTCTGTTTTTTGATGGATTTGCCTATTTTGGTATAGCCTGAGCACTATTCGATTATTTTTAAAAAGCGGCTGCCTGTCTGTGGTAACCCAAATTTTGTGTGCTCTTTACCTCAAAAGCTAATGTTTTAAATTTCATATTCTGTTAGACTTCACAAAACTTAGTGCTGTTTAGGTTTGAGTGCATAATGTTCAACAAGTGACACTTCTTATGCAGTGTTTTCCCCATGATTCTTTGATAGCTATATCTTGGTATATGGCATTAAATTTAATCAGACTTGATATTCAATTAGAGTTTGGCATATATAGATAGTACTGATAAGGCTTTGGTGTATAAAGCTCAAACAGGTGCTGCTGCCATGCTCCATCACTCACGGTTCTCGTGATAGCTATATCTCGGCATCTATGGCATAGAATTGGCGAAATTTCATATTCAGTGAAGACGACATAATTTGGTTCATATCTTTCTCAAAAAGCGGGGCAGCTGCACTGTGCTTTCCATGATTTCTGCAATAACTGTATCTCAGCATCAATAGTATGGAATTTGACCAAATTTGATAGGTAAGATTTTATTTAAAATATGTTGAATTAAATGAGGTCCATATGATTTTATATTTAACTCCAAGTGGTGTAAGTGTAATTTTTATGATTTTTCTGAACATTGAATCTACTTTTAAAATTAACAATAATGCAGGGGACTATCTTGCTGAAATAAACATAATTTGTGGTTCATTCATTGAGTATTCAATGATTTTGGCTTTGTCCACTCAACAAGGGGCACTGCTGTTTTCTTTTCTTTTTTTTTTTTTTTTTTTTTGTTTGTTTTTGTTTTTGATGATTTCTGTGTTAGCTATATCTTGGCATCTATGAGATAGAATTTTACCAAATGTAATACGTTAAATATTAAAAAATTATGTTGATTCAATTTTGGTTTTTTATTCATTCAATAAGAGGCTAGAATTTTGCCAAATGGAATACGTTAAATATTAAAAAATTATGTTGATTCAATTTTGGTTTTATTAATTCAGTAAGAGACCCCACTATGCTATTTTTTGTGCTGAACATTATTGTTGTATCTCAATTTCTATTTGGTGGAATTGTATAAAATTTTGTACTTGAAGTTATTAAGGGAGAATTTTTTTTTTTTCAATTTTGTATTTGAATATCCAAGAGAAGTGTTGCTGAATTGTGATTTTTTTATTCACTGATCAGTGTAACTCTAAGTTAAATTGAAGGAAATGCACTATATTTAGTGTTTCCCCCAGAATAAAAAAGGGCAGGGTGCTCCTTCAAAAAAGGGCATTTCAGCTGAACAAAAAGGGCAATTTAACTGAACAAAAAGGGCACTTCAGCTGAACAAAAAGGAGCACTTTTTTAAGAAAAGGGTTTTTGAAATTTTTGTTTTGATTGCTGTTTATTTCGTTGCCGCGATTTTCTTCAAAAGATCACGGAAAAAGCACAAATTTCGTCAAAAGATTGCAGAAAAAGCGTGAATTTTGTCAAAAGATCGCAGAATAAACACGAATTTTATCAAACGGTCCCGAAAAAATGCGAATTTCACCAAAAGATTGTGGAAAAAACGCGGATTTCGTCAAATGATTGCGGAAAATGCACGAATTTTGTCAAATGATCGCGAAAAAACATAAATTTTGTCAAATTATCACGGAAAATGCGTGAATTTCGTCAAAAGATCGCAGAAAAAACGCTACTTTTGTCAAAAGATCGCAGAAAAACACGAATTTTGTCAAATGATCACGAAAATGCACGAATTTGTCAAAAGATCACATAAAAATGCGAATTTTGTCAAAAGATTGCAGAAAAAGCATGAATTTCGTCAAATGATCACGGAAAAATTCAAATTTTGTCAAAAGATCGTGGAAAAAAAGCGAATTTTGGCAAATAATTTCAGAAAAAGTGCGAATTTTGTCAAATAATTGCAGAAAAATGCGAATTTTTGTCAGATTCATGGAAAAAAACGCGAATTTTTGTCAAAGATGATCCCCCTCTCATTGCCTCATCTAACAAAAAAAAAAGACAAACTACTCAATCGGACAGTCTGATCTGCTCCTGGATGAGTGACTCAAAGGATAAGGACTTAAAAGGTCCAAAGAACCAACGTCAAAAACATTTCCACAACAATTTGTTTTAACCAAAATAATTAACAAAATAATGAATAAAGTTAAATATTAAACTATGAAGCAGCAACCCTCCTTTTTTTTTTTTTTCACTTTCCTCTATTTAAACTCATCAGAACAACTAGAAAAATTCACAATTCAACTGAACTGAAAATGAACCAATTCAATGATTCAAAAAGAAGTTAACACTTCAAAAACTTTAAACAATGAAGCCTAAACACTTCAAAGGTAAGAAAAATTTAAACTATTAAACATTTAACGCTTTTAATAAGCAACTAGAAAAATTTTAAAGAATGATTTTTAAAGTTAAACAGCATTGTATTGAAAAAAGAATTGTAGAACTTTAAAAGATATTGGCTATCAAAAGAGATCCCCCAGGTCAATAGGCAGTGACTGGTATATCCTAGACCAAAAGGGTAACAAGCCTAACAAAAGAATCAGTTCCCAATGCAAGATTCCCATTAAATATAGATAATACAATACAATTTACAAAAATACATGAATAAATACATACCAAATAAAGTAACGTTTTCCAATTTGGAAAAGTTACAACCAGCAGATGACATCTTGATCATCTCCAAAAATCAATATTTTAACATAATATAATGCAAGAATATATTTTATTACAATTTCAAAAATGTACGAAGCAAAAACTTTTAAAGTCCAAAGCTGAAAAATAAAAATTCAAGAACATCATGAAAAATATTGCTCCAGGCATGTAGAATCGTGAGACAATACAACGGCTCTGACATAAAACTATCTAACGTATTCATCACCAGGATGAATAAAGGGCTCATGCATACATCTTTCAGTCTTCTAACAAACATTCATAATAAGTAGGTGGCGATCTAAATGCCTAGAAGTAGAGAGAACAAGTTAAAAATAAGCAAATATTTTACATTAGAGTTCAACAATAAAAATCAATATCAGTTCAGATAATAATAAACCAAAAAAACTTTCTTTAAATAATCTCAAGTTAATTCTAAATTTAAATAGATACAATTTAAGTTTTTAAAACTAATAGGAAATGATCAAGAATGCTGGTGATGATGAAAAATTGGTACTAGAATGCATTAGGCAAATTAACAATTTAAATGACCAAAGACAACACTTTTCATTAAAAATACTTAATACAATAGTTAGAAAAAGTGTATGTACAATACGTCTTAAAAGAATTTACCAGCATAACATTCAATAAAAAATACAATATAAAAAAAAATTTATATATTTGACTAAAGTACAATATGAAAAATTTATATATGAATAAGGTACAATATGAAAAATTTAAATACAAGAGAACTATTACACATTAAACAGTAGTTTAATGAAGTTCAAAACCTCATTTCTGGTCAACGGCTTGGTAAAAATATCTGCCAAGTTGGATCTGCTACGCACGTGAGACAATAAAAATTCATTCTTATAATAAAGAACAACTTGACGTCAATATGTTTCGACTTATAATTCTCCACTGGAGACTTGATAAAATCAATCGCTGCCTGATTGTTAGCCTTCATTACAGCTTTCCCCCCAAGTACAGAAACAATTCCTTCATGCACACATTCGCGGCATATCCGGTCAAACCAGACCAGGTTCTTGACGGCCTCAGTCATTGCGACAAATTCAGACTCCATAGTCGATAAGCTGACGCACTTTTCTTTAAAAGTGCGCCAGTCGACAGGAGCTTCGTCAAGCATGACTATTTGGCCGCCGATCGAGGTCCGGTCGTCGCAGTTAGCCGCAAAGTCGGCATCGGAATAAATCACTAAATTATTAGAACGGCACAAGAGTTTAAGCTTGTAATTCTTTGTAGATCTAACATATCCCAGCAGCCTCAAGAGACCGTCCCAGTGAACAATACCTGGATTAGACTGAAATTGACTCAATACATTCATGGCATAGCAGATATCAGGACGAGTACGATTGGCAATAAACGAAAGACATCCCAGAACACTACGATATGGAAAATGTGACATTTGTTCAACATCGTGATTGGAAACAGGACAATTAGACCTTGAAAAGACAACCCCTTTGCTAATAGGCAAGGTAGAAAAAGGTATTTTAAACTTATTAAATCTGTTGCATACTTCTTCAATGTAATTCGACTGATGTACGACAACTCCGGATGGAGTATCCTCGAACTCAACACCAAATAACTTCCTAGTTCTACCAAGCTCTTTAACATCAAATTTCGATTTAATGCGTGTCAATATGCAGTCAATCAGCTTCTGTGTTTTTCCAAAAACCACGATGTCATCAACATATAATAAAAGTACAATTCCAGATTTAAAAATATAAACACAGTTGCATGATTCCAATTTTCTAAAACCTATTTCAATTAATGCTTTATGGATTTCAAAAAACCATTCTTTTCCACTCTGATGTAACCCATACAATGCCCGGTCCAGTTTGCAATAAAGGTGCTCTTTCCCAGGCTCAATGAAACCAGGAGATTGTAGCATGTACACATCCTCACTCAGTGGTGCATACAGGTAGGCACAGGTCACGTCACACTAAGTGTGCGACCACCCGCTACACGAAATGAGAAGGGAGAAAAAGAATCGGATAACGCCAAAGTTCACAACTGGGCTAAAAGTCTCGTCATAGGACTCCCCCTTAATCTGTTTGAAACCTTGGACAACAAGGCGAGCCTTGTGCCTGGCGATCCGTCCAAATTCATCCCGTTTCGTCGTGTAAACCCACCGGCAACCTACTGGCGTGACGTGCACCGGCAATTCCGCTAAGTGCCAAACTCCCCGCTCTCGCATTACCCGTATTTCAAGCTCCATTGCTTTCCACCAGACCGAACTTTGTACTGAATTACATGCTTGCTTGAAAGTTCTGGGAGTGTCACTTTGATGTACTAGTCATGCTCTTGGATAAACTAGATTTGAATCAATGGAATCAACATCCTCGTCGTCAGATGTAGAAGAACTATTAGGAACAGGTACGATGCCAAAATAAAGATTAGCTCCCGTAAAATCAAAAAGTCCAGGCTGAAACTTAATACGATTTTCTTCACAATATTTCTTCACATCATTCAAGGATCTCAAGCAACGGGTCTTACCTGACTCATAATAATAGATGTCAGCTCGATCACCTTTCTTACGAATGGAAGGCTTTCTAACCCAACTAACATCCCTTAAAGGGGAAATAGTGGGTTGAGTGATGCATCTGGACCCCGAGTCTTTGCCCTCCCCACTCCCATGCGGGGAATCTATAGACTCGTTGGAAGGGCCTGGGATATTCCCAGGTTCAACTTCAACAACTCTGTCCTGATTCTCCTCAGCATGAGGAGAGAAGAGAGTATAATCCTCGGAGCCCAGTGCAGCTCCACTGCGCCCAAGACCACAACATGATTCGTTAAAAGAAACATTGGAAGATTCAACAATTTCATCAGATTCTGGAATCCAAATTTTGTAACCCCTTGTCCTAAAAGCATATCCAACCAGGAAACCCTTCTTCGCTCTAGCCTCTAACTTCCAAGTCCTTTGTTTAGGAATACGAACATATGTAACGATACCAAAGGGCTTTAAATGGCGAACTGAAGGTTTCTTTCCTCCATAAAGTTCGAAAGGAGTCTTCCCCAACAACTTAGGACATACTCTGTTCCAAGAGTAGACAAAATACTTAAGGGCCTCGGGCCAAAAACTGGGATCAAGGTTACTATCTATAAAAAGTGTCCGCATACCGTCAGCTGCTGTCAACATAAACCTCTCCGCAACTCCATTTTGTTGTGGAGTGTACGCATTTGTAAATTCATGACGTATACCCTTGTCGTCGAAGAAATTTTTAAAGGAAACATTATCAAATTCCCCGCCGTTGTCTGTTCTAAAACTTTTGACCTTTCGGTTCAAATATGTTTCTGCTCTTATGATATGTCTCTTAACTACATCAAATGTGTCAGATTTCAATTTAAGAGGATAAACAGACACACGACGGGAAAAATCATCAATGATAGACAAAAAGTATCTCTCTCCATTCCTACCTTCGACACGACAAGGGCCCCACAAATCCACATATAACAGCTCTAAAGGATGGTTAGATTGTATATTTTTACTATACTTATGAGACACACTTTTCAGTTTACCTAATTTGCAAGATTCACAAAATAAATCAGATTCCTTTAAGCTCGGCAACCCCCGTACACCCTGTCTACGACTTGTATGTGCTATAAGAGACTGACTAATATGACCATATCTTTTATGCCAATGTAACATTATATCATCTTTCTTAGCAGAAAGATATTCAAACTTAACTGATTTAGAAGAGGAAACAGGAATTTTTGGATACAAACGATAAATCCTATTCTTAAGATAGGCACTAAAAAGGTACTCGTCTCCCCGGTAGAATTTCACTTCACTTTTGTAACCAGAAAAGCTTAAACCATTAAGGTCTAATTGAGGCCCCGAGACTAAATTCCTACGCAACTGATCAGAGTACATAACATTACATAAAGTAAAAACTCTCTGACCAAAACGTAATTTGACATCACCCCTTCCATTAATGGGAAGCAAAACATTTTTGACAGCGACAGACATTTCATCATTTAAAACTTCAAAATTTGAAAATAAATTTCTATTACTGCAGAAATGATGGCTCGCACCGGAATCAAACACCCAATCACCGTCCTTCACTGCATTACTTAAACTAGAGTGAGAAACAAATAAATTGGACTTACGTGATGAGTTTGATAAGTCACGGTGAGAACCACCATCCCTCCAATTAGAAAAACTAGAAGATGAACGTCTGGCATGGCAAGGAGTCTGTCTTCGATGTCTGGAGTCTCTCGGAGCAGGGGAAGAAGATTCATAGGAACAGGAATCGGAACCATCAGCCAGCTGAAGAGCCGACGAGAAGAGTTACAAGATCTGTCCGATGAATAACCACATCAGTAAGATGGAGCTGGAGAAACATCTCTTTGACGATAAGGACTGGTTGGTCTTCTTGAAAAACAATTTTTCTGAAGATGGCCTACTTTACCACATTTCCAGCACTTCTTTCCTTTGGGTTTATGAAAACGAGATCTCTTCTTAGAAAAATTCGAAGGCTGATGTAAATTCGAAATGTTCACCTGTTTAGCACCATCTTTATCACGTAATCGTTGGCGTGTTTATTCAGATATCAATTCATCAACGACGAAATCAAACTTAAAGGTGTCATCAGGTCTACTTAATAACTGCTGTACAATAACGTCATAGCTTGAGGGTAAGAAACGTAAAAACTGATAACATAAATAATTCTCTGAAAATTTTTTATCTATCTGCTTAATTTCCAAGTAAATCTTCCTTAATCGGGTCGCAAATAAATTTATTGACTCACCATGTCTAATTCTTCCTTCCATTAAATCGTTAAAGAGAGTCATATGATGAGCGCGAGTGTCAGGGTGAAAATTTTTTCTCAACTTTTCCCAAGCTTCCACAGGATCTAGGCAATCATCTATAATTCTCTTGAACTCAGCTTCCACATTTAAATAAATTAATGATTGAGCCTTGTTAGCACGGGCAATAAAAGAATTTCTAACATCGGCAGCAACAGTACTACTTATTTCTGGTACTTTCTGTTTCAAGCTAATAATCTCCCACAGCTCTTTTTCCATTAAAAGATACTTCATATCGGAACTCCATGTAGAATAGCTCCTGGAATTTAATTTATCTATTACATTAGAAGCCATCTTGAGAGATTTCTAAATAGCCAAAAAAATTTTCAAGCAAAAATACTGTTACCGCCCCCCCGACACTTTCATCCCTTTCTTCATTCTCTGTCAAACTCAATCAAAATAAAACTGCAATAACTTCAAATATAATAACTAATAAAAATAATTTTCTTCTAAAAATCAGCAAAATAAAAGTCTATTTTAAATAAAGTATGGTAAATATGCAAAATAATGTTCATAAAAATGGTGGAAAAAGTCAACAAAAATCTGTAAATTAGCATAAAAGTTCGTAAAAACGGCGAAAAAGGTCAAAGAAAGTTCATCAAAAATAAAAGTTCAGCAGGGAAAACAAACAGAAGTTCGGGCGAGATTCGTCAAAAAAAACAAAGTTCCATAAATAAATCAGTGCTTCTTCAAATAAATATAACAGTTCCAGGCTATTTTAAATCAAAAATAAATAACTAAAGTTCACCTTTGAAATAAATTTGAAGTCTCCAAATTAACTTGAAAGATCGTTTTTCAGCATTCCAAACTTCCGGACATCCACTGCCCATAACCACATCACAGGCGATATATAATTTAACTAATTATATACGTTAAAATGGTACATTAACATAAGCAGAAACGCGCCATGAAAGCTAAAGCTGGAGATGCAATTTCACGGAAGAATGGATATGTCTTGAACATAACAAATGTAACTTGGTGAATGCTTCAATAACACAAAGTTATGTTAACTTAAAAACAAATTGCAGTTTATTGATAAACATCTTGAAGGAGTTCACAGCATAATATTTCACATAATAACATCTCTTGAAAACGACAGTCATGAAGAATGGTGATTTCGTTTACACAGGAATAAGCATACTTAATTTACATATGAAAACTATTTAAAAGCATTTAAAATCTTATGAAACGTAAATATAATAAAAAGTATAGTAATCATACATCCAGGATAGAGTCCCAGCCCCTATCCAGTTCATGAAAAATAGCGTCCATTAGGAAGACTAAAAAGTGCAACATTACTATGTTTGCATCGCATATTTATCCAAAATGGCTCGGATTGAAAACATCGTTTGGGAGCGACTCCCGCCAAACAGACCAATCAGAAAGCGGCATCGAATCGATGCAAGCAGAGATTCGATGCAACAATCGATTAAAGAAGCGATATGCAATGTCGCCATCTAGCGGAGAATATATCATTACAGAAAATTAAACTTAGTCTAAAGTTGAATTTTGCCAGTGTAGGATGACAAGATATGGATGTAATGAAACGAAAAATGGCGGAAGTTAATACGAACACCAAAAGATTAAAGAGGAACTTAAATCAACTAGATATTAACTGAAAACAATATGGAAAGGTAAGTTTAAGTTAATTAATGTCTATTGTTGATATTATAATGAAATAAATAAAAGTAAATAAGAGACTTTATTGAATATGAACTTAGAAATAAAAATGATATAAGTGGAATGAAATGATGATATAAATAGATAAGGGAGGCGATGAGAACTACAAAGTTTGATGGTTTCCATCAAAAGAATCGTAGAAAAGCACAAATTTTGTCAAATGATCGCGGAAAATGCGAATTTTGTCTAAAAAAACCCATAATTAGTGCCGGGAGGTGATCACCCCCCAGTTTTACCCTCTGGTTTAACGTTTCAGAAAAATTACAATAAATTTCAATTTTTTTTTTTTTACTCAGAATTACCCTTGATTTAGTTATATATTGGAATTTAGAATTCTCTGCAGAAGGAATAGGGGAATTTTTGTTTGCTATCTATTCTCATAGACTATCTCAGAAACTCAATTTTTTAATTTGTTTGGATCAGATTTTTAATCTGTGTAATGTAATAATTGATTTGATATCAGAGACAATACTACAGCCACATATATTCTACAAATCCAATAGATTCTGCTGTAATGACCAATCACTTATCTAAAATATATCTATCTTCAACCAGTCTGGATAAATGATTCTGCACCGTGCATTTTTTAAATGTAATTTTTTATGCATTTTTCTCGATTCACAGCTAATTTTCCACATTTTTTTTCCACGATCATTTCACTAAATTCACGATTTTTTTCACTATCGTTTCACGAAATTCGCAATGTTTCTACGATCTTTTACCGAAATACACGATTTTTTTCCACGACCGTTTCACGAAATTCACGTTTTTTTCCACGATCGTTTCGTGAAAAGTGTTATGCATCAATTACTTAATGCCTAATTAAACATTCAGTAAAGTTTAAATAAAACAAAGCTTTACAGTTTTTACTTCCTATTGATGTACATTTATTTTTCACCCTCTCTTGTTCTTGTTTACATCCGAAAGCGACCGGTAGTTTCATTCATGCGTATTAGCTCCTGAGGCAAGTGCCGTTGCTGAGTAACTGTTAGTAACAGTGATTTCGGGATCACATCTTTCGCTGACTTGTGACGTCATAGTTTGCAGCCAATGGTGTTTCAGCTGCGTTCGTATGATCGGAGTTTCGGATGTATTTTGTGTAAGTTTGTATTTACAGATTGGCAACAGCTTTTATGCAAAACAGTTGTTGTTCCCGGGTGTATAAAGTTTCTGGACTGATTGCGGATTAGTAGCTTCGTGAATTATTGTACGTTTATATCACCTGTCATAATGTAGCTGCATTAGATATTATTTTGTTTTTATATTATGCTTTGACGGCGAAGTAAAGCTGTTATAATGTATATCATCAGTTCATCATGTTTCTAATAAATTAAGTTTGTTTTTAAAACTGGTGTCTTGAAAGTCTTCCACATTAACCACAGCAACTCTGTTTGACAAATGTTTTAATTGGTCAACAGGTTATGGGCCCAGTGGCCCTGTGGAAGTGAAGAAAATGTTTTTTCCCCTTGAACGCTGATGAACTTTTCCTGTTTGTTAAAAGATGTACCTCTTTGCTGGAGGTCCGATGTTTCTGAATGATGTTTTTCAGCGATGTTTGTTGTGAATTTTCTTGACGTCTTCAATGGACTTTTCGTTATGTTTTTCGTCAATTCTTCAGATGTTTTTTTGCGAATTTTGCCAACATTGTTGAAGTTTACTTATAATTGCTCTGACGGAGGCCGTAAAAGATGGATTTATCAAATATTAATCTCTTGACCTCGACAAATTGGGAGACATGGAAAATCGAAGTGAAAGCCCTATTAATGCATTTTGGAGCAGCTACATTGAGAATCCTGATCCAGAAAATGAGGTGAAAGTAACAGGGGAATCGTCGGAACAGAAAGATGGGAAAGCGGAAAAAACAGTTCCTGTAACAGACCAGTTGACATGGAGAGAAAGAAGCGAGATGAATTTACGAAAAGCTAGATCATATACAATAATCTACCAGACCTTGTCTCCTGAGTTTAGGCCTTTAATCGCTGGTACTACAAGTGGAGCTGCTGCCTGGAGAATTCTAAAAGATCATTTTGAACCTACTACAAGAGCCCGAGTGATACAGCTTTTGGATGAATTTTTGAATGTGAGATATGTTCCCAGTGAAAATCTTGGCCTTTTTCTCTGTCGAGTGAAGCAAGCTTCTGAGCGCCTTCGAGACGTGGGACATACTCTGTTGCCTCTGTATTTGGGGTATCAAATGATCCGGAGTTTACCAGAGGAGTTCCAGTCAACAGTCCAGGCGATTTACCGTTGGCCAGATACCAAATTTGTTCCGGACAAGATTGAGTCTGAATTGCTGCTGGAGGAAAACCATTTGAAATTAGCAAAAAAGGACCTTGTTGACAATGCTGCCTTTTCTGGAGAAGTAATTAAATGTAAAACAGGTAAATCTTCTTCTAAGTCTGATAATTATGTAAATCAACATAAATTTTCTAAATTTAAGAATAATGTTAAGGAAAGTAAATTAATTGGTCCTTGTTATTGTTGCAAATCATACGGTCACTTAATTGCTAATTGTAAATTTAAAAATCAATCTAAAAATTTTCAAGGCTCTCAATCTAGAAATTTTCAGTTTAAAAATAAATTTTCAGAAACTAGTAATATTGAATTAAAGTGTAATAATGTAAAATGTAGTAAAGTAAATTGTGATAAAGTAAAATGCAATAGCATAAAATGTAATAGTGTAAAATGTACTTTCTCTGAACAAGAGGCTAGTTTAATTGAATTTCTCCTTATGAAGCTAATTCATCTGATTTTGGCCAAAGTGGTAGCTGGGTCTTTGATACAGCTGCTACGGCTCATTTTCGCAATGACAAACATTTCTTTTTGGATTTTGAACCTGTTTCAAATATGCAGATGTCACTTGCATATTTGAAAGAAAAAGAAAGTCCTGTTCGGGGAAAGGGCACTGTAAATTTTTTTGTAAAATGTAAAGATGGCAGCTTTAATCAAATTATTTTAAAGAATGTTTTGTATAATCCAAATTTAGGTAGAAATCTCTTGTCTGGCAGTAAACTTGAAAAGTTAGGAGCAAATTTTGTAGGTAGTAAAAGTAGGCTTGTAATATATGACAAGGATTGGAATTGGTTGTTTTATGCAGTTAGAAAAAATGATTTGTATTTTTTAAAACCTTCTCATTATAATTCCATGTGTAAAGGACAAAGCAACTCGGTTAACATTTCAGCTAATCATTCTGAAAAAGTTAATTTGAATGAATTATGGCACGAAAGATTTTGCCATGTAAATAATGAATACTTAATTAACACATGTAAAAATGCGAGTGTTAATGGACTTCCAGTACTGTCAAGGTTAACCGAGGATTGCATCTCCTGTAAACTTGCTAAAAATAAAAGAACATCATTTAAAGTAACAAACAAAATAAGGTCTAAAACTGCTCTGGAGCTCTTACACATGGATTTGTGTGGGCCTTTACAGGTGACATTGCATGGGGGGGGGGGGGGGGTTAAATATTTTTTTACCATCATTGATGACTTTTCTCATTTTGTTACTGTATACACCATCGGGAATAAGTCTGATGTTTTTCAGACGTTTTTGAAATTCCAGAGTAGGGCCGAAAGGTACTTAAATAAGAAAATAATTTCTATCAGGACTGATAGTGGCATAGAGTTTTGTAACAAAGATTTTGAGAATTTTTTAGAAAAGCAGGGAATTATTCACGAGAAAACGAATCCGTACAGTCCAGAAATGGATGTTGTTGCAGAGCGTTTCAATTTAACTGCTCTTGATGGTATAAAAACTCTCCTCAATGCTAGTGGCTTGTGTCAAAAATTTTGGGCTGAAGCCTTAATGTGTTTTTCATATACCTGGAATAGGGTATGTCACAAACAAAATAAACAGACCCCTTTTGAGATGTATTCAGGCAGAAAACCCTCAGTTTCTCATTTGAAAAAGTTCGGTTGTTTAGCATATGTTGGAGTGCCAAGGCAGGTCAGAAGGAAGCTTGACATGAGAGCTAAACTAGGAATCATGTGTGGGTATGCTCAAACAACAAAAGGCTACCGAATTTGGTTAATAGAAGAAAATAAAATTGTAGAAACTATTAACGTTAAGTTTGATGAAACTAAAAGGGAGGTAGTTTCAAAACTAAAAGAGCAAAAATTCAATTTTTCACTTTTTGATTTTCCAGAAGATGGAAACATTTTTAATGAGCCTGAGAGTACACCTCAATTGGGGAATGACATAGAAAGAGTTAGTGTGTCAGATCAAGACCAGAGTTCAGAGCAGTTTAGTTTAAAACCTTGTAGATCTATTCCATGGACCCGTAAGGCAGTAACACGTAAAACAGGAAAGGATAAAACAGACATTTATTATGGCATAGAAGGAACCAACACTAGAATTAGATCTTTTAACGAATTAATAGATTATTGTAAAGCAAATAAAATAGAATGTGATAAAAACTTGTTTAATTTCAGCAGTAAAAATAAAGAATCTGGTAAAGTAACTAATCTTTTAAATGTAGGTGAAGCTAACTTAACTGAAATTAAAATTCCTCAAACAACAATCAGGCCATAAAAACCCCTGAAGCATCAAATTGGAGGGATGCAATGAACCAAGAATTAAATGTTATGCATGAGCATAACGTATGGGATCTTGTGACACCACCAAAAGATGCTAAAATTCTTGGTAACCGTTGGGTGTACACCTTAAAACGGAATGGAAAAAATGAAGTAGTTAGGTATAAGGCTAGATTGGTAGCGAAAGGTTTCAACCAAATTAAAGGAGAAAATTATGAGGAAGTTTTCAGTCCAGTCATAAGTTTTTCACTAGTTAGATTATTCTTTGCCATATTTTCATGTCTGTTAAAATGGGTTAATGTCCAGGTAGACATCAACAATGCTTATCTTTATGCAAATCTGGATGAGACTGTATACATGCATCAACCTGAGGGTTTCATTAAAGAAAGAAATAAAGTTTGCAGATTAAATAAGGCCATTTATGGTCTGCATCAATCCGGCAGACAGTGGTTCTTTGAAGTGGATGATGTTTTATCCAAATTAGATTTTCATAAACTCGATTGGTGCAATTGTGTATACATGTTTCAGTCCAGATTGATTCTTTTACTTTATGTTGACGATATTGTACTTTTTGGTAAAACTAAAGATGATTTAGATTTTGGGTTAAATTTACTGCAAAAACATTTTAATTTAAAAATTATGGGGACAACCAGAAAGCTATTGGGTATAGACTTTGAAGAGATAGGAAATCACCTGTACATTCACCAGACCTCGTATATTGAGAAAGTTTATGAAATGTTTGCAGAATTTAAATTTCCTGTAAGCTCTGTACCTATTCCCAAGAGCTTGGTTTTGTCAAAACAAGATTCACCTTCCACTAAGGAAGAAACAGAAATTATGTCTAAGTTTCCATACAGAAATCTTATAGGATGTTTGTCTTTTATAGCTGGGAGAACTAGACCTGATATAATGTATGCAGTTAATTTATTATCCCAATTTCAATCAAATCCTGGAATTACTCACTGGAATAGTTTGTTAAAATTGTTAGGTTATTTAAAATATACTAAAGAATATAAACTTGAGTTATCCAGAGTCAGTCAATTAAATCTTTCATGTTACTCAGATTCAGATTTTGCAGCAAACAGAGACGATCGTGTTTCTATGGGTGGGTATATTTTGTTTCTGGATGAAACGCCCATATCATGGAAGACTTTTAACCCGGGAGAACTCGCTAGTGAGAATGCCCATTTGCTTTTCTTTTACTTTACATTCATATAATATCAACTTTTTTTGGTTGGCTTAGTACTTTTATTCACAAAAGAGGTAAAATAATTGAAATAACATTTTGAAATTTTAATTAAAAGGAAAAATGGTTTATATAAGAGTCTTAAAAAAGTACGACTGTGAGAGAAAATCTCATCCAGCGAGTTCTCCCGGCTTAAACAAAAATGTATAAGTCTTTCTACCATGGAAGCCAAATATGTCAGTTTAACTGAAGCTGCAAAAGAATTGATCTGGGTGAAAAATGTTTTGCAAAATGAGGTGCTTAACTTGAACTTGAGGGATTGTACTCTGTTCTGTGATAACCAAGTTGCAATAGCCTTTTCTAATTCTCCATTTGAAAATCAGAAAACCAAACATATTCATATAAAGTATCTTTTTCTTAGAAACCTAGTTTTTGATAAAGTATTTAAGCTTAGATATATTGCTAATAAATTTAATCTTGCAGACAGTTTTACAAAGCCACAGATTAAAGAGCAGTTGTTGAAATTTTGTAAAAGTATTTTTGATATTTAAAGTTTTATTGGGGGGTTATAATTTTTCACTACAATGTTCTTCACTCTGGTCAATGCCTTGCCAATAAAGTCTTATATGACCTGACATTGATCCGATTGTTGTTTTTGAATTTAAAGTGTACCCTTTTTTGTTGTTGAATTTTTTGAATTTTTGAACTTTTTGAATTTTTCATGTACTTGTAATTTTTTGTATCTATATGACCTTTTCCATATTTTTGTAAAGATCAAGAGATGGTGAAAAAGGAGGCCAATTGTTATGCATCAATTACTTAATGCCTAATTAAACATTCAGTAAAGTTTAAATAAAACGAAGCTTTAAAGTTTTTACTTCCTATTGATGCACGTTTATTTTTCACCCTCTCTTGTTCTTGTTTACATCCGAAAGCGACCGGTAGTTTCATTCATGCGTATTAGCTCCTGAGGCAAGTGCCGTTGCTGAGTAACTGTCAGTAACAGTGATTCCGGGATCAAATCTTTCGCCGTGAACGGCTGACTTGTGATGTTATAGTTTGCAGCCAATGGTGTTTCAGCTGCGTTCGTATGATCGGAGTTTCGGATGTATTTTGTGTAAGTTTGTATTTACTGATTGGCAACAGCTTTTATGCAAAACAATTGTTGTTCCCGGATGTATAATGGTCTGGACTGATTGTGGATTAGTAGCTTCGTGAATTATTGTACGTTTATATCACCTGTCATAATGTAGCTGCATTAGATATTATTTTGTTTTTACATTATGATTTGACGGCGAAGTAAAGCTGTTATAATGTATATCATCAGTTCATCATGCTTCTAATAAATTAAGTTTGTTTTTAAAACTGGTGTCTTGAAAGTCTTCCACATTAACCACAGCAACTCTGTTTGACCAATGTTTTAATTGGTCAACAAAAAACACCATTCTTTTTTCACGATCTTCCGCAAAATACCCATTTTTTTCCCCCGATCGTTTCGGTTATTTCACGATTTTTTTCCATGATCGTTTCTCGAAAATCATGGTTTTTCCACGATTTTTTTCAACGACTGTTTCGTGAAATTCACGATAGTTTGCCAGGATCATTTGTCGAAATTCACGATTGTTTACCAGGATCGTTTGTCGAAATTCACTTTTTTCCCCACGTTCCTTTGATGAAATTAGTGTTTTTTGCTTCACTTGATTGGCGTTTCTTTTTTTGTGACCGATTGATCAAATTGACGATATTTTTTTCGTGGCCCATCAACAAAATTAGCGATGTTTGTTTGCGTAATCTTGACGAAGTTCGTGATAATTTTTATGCAATCTTTTGATGAAATTTGCATTTTTTCTCCCTGACCAATGGATAAATTTATTTTTTTCTTGTGATCGATTGACGGTATTTGTGATATTTTCCAGCAACTTATTGGGATATTTTGAGGGTTTTTTGTGATCACTTGAAGAATTTCGAGGGGCTTTCTTGCGATCAGTTGATGATTTTCGCGGCTAACTTTTTACCGCGACTAACTGAAGGATTTCGTGATTCTTTTCCCGCAGTTGATTAACATAATTGCCGATATTTTCCAGCTACCTATCAGCGAATTTTGTAGGTTTTATTCTTTGGATCGATTGGTTAATTTCCGGAGGTTTTTTTTTTTCACTCTATCGTGTACCAATTTCGCTATTTTTTTCCCTGCGAGTGATTAACGAATTTCGCAATTTTTTCCTGTGTGCGGTTTTTTAATTTCGCGATTTCTTTTCTTCCAACTGATTGATGACATTCGCGTTATTCTCTAACAACTTTTGTGGGGTTTTCCCGCGACCAATCGATTACTTTCGAGGTTTTTCACCCGTGACCTACTGGAGAATTTCGTGATTGTTTTCCTGTGATCCTTTAACATAATTGGCAATATTTTCCTGCTACATATGAGCGAATTTTGCGAGCTTATTCTTGGGACAGATTTGGGTAACTTCAGGGGCTTACTGGCGGAACTCATAGTTTTTGTTTCATGCTAACATAAACAAAATTATGCGATTTTTTTCCGCGAACAATCGACAGATTTCACAGTTCTTTTCCTTGTGAGTGATTGGAGATTTCTTTTTCTTTTTTTAGTTTCTCGTGTGTTAGATTAACGAAATTCACAATTTTTTCCCGCGTCCGGCTGAAACAGTTGTTTTTCTGACTGATTGATGAAGTTCACAATATTGTCCCGCAATTAATAGGCTTTTTTTGCGATATTTTTCCGCAACCGACTGATGATTTTCACAATATTTTTTCACGATCGATAGACTAATTTTGTGATATTTTCCCGTAATCAATTCTAGAATTTCAGATCCAACGATCGATTGCAAATTTCTGGATTTTTTTGCGACCTATTGTTAAAATTCGTTAGTTGAAATATGCCGAGGTTCAAAATTTTGCAAACCCAAAATGGGCAGGGTGCGTTTGCAGTTATATAAAAACGGGCAGGGCACATTTACAGCTATAAAAAAAACGGGCAGGGTGCTGCACCCTCACGAAGACGCCTAGGTGAAACACTAATATTTTGTAATTATTTGTTGTGTAACAGCACTATTTAAATTAATATATTAAGATCTCTCTATTCTAAAAAAAAGTTACTAACCACTACCATTGACATAATTGAATCTATTGTGACCCTTTCACTTTCTTTGCTTATCCTGCAAAAA
The DNA here is from genome assembly GCA_963932465.1 of Maratus speciosus. Lineage (NCBI taxonomy): Eukaryota > Metazoa > Arthropoda > Arachnida > Araneae > Salticidae > Maratus > Maratus speciosus. The sequence goes on along the minus strand of OZ010793.1, from coordinate 348,642,592 downwards.
CTATTGCATATAAAAACATGAAAACCTGTACTTTTATTGAGAAATGTATGATAAACACACTGAAGTAGACTCTTTAAATCAAAGGATTATTTTAAGTGTTATTTAATGTTGAAATGGGTCAAGATAGTTCAAGTTTTATAGGAACAAACTCTATGCATAGTAATTTAACCACCTTTTCAGGCATATACTTGACTACGTTGGGATGTGCAATGTCTAATTTTTTTTTTATTTTTATTTGTCTTAATTTTTTTTTTCTTTTAAGTATTTAAAATTTTATTACATAAAGATTTAATTCCTATTTTGAAATAGTCATTTTTATCTGCTGTTGCCAGATTTTAAAACGTCTGAAAAATATTTTTAAACACTTTATTTTCAATTGAGATGAATATTGAAAATGAAAGAAAATTATTATATGCGAAAGAATAGTAAAAATTATGTCATATTTAAAACAGCCTATTTAAAATGATTTTCTTATGCAGTGCACTCCCATGCAGATATCCAAGGAAGGTCATTCTATTGTCCACATAAACCAAAGTTTGCATTAAGAGATGCAAACATTTGAATCTTGTAAAATACATTTTCTTGGATAAATTGAATTCTGCTTTGGAAAGAAATTAAATAGGTTACCAACTTAATGCTAAAATACAGAATGTTTTCATTAATTTAATAATTTTAGCTAAAAATCAAGTTAATGACAATTTGTTAGTAAAAAAATTAATTACTACTGAGGACAAATAAAATATGCAAAGAAATTGTCATACTTACATAATTTAAAGTAATCTCTTACTTTTCTTTGTTGGTTCAACAAATGATCTTTTTACCACATCATTTTCCAATTTTTTGACACACATGAAAATTTAGTCTGTCGTATCACATTTTGATTGGTAATATTAGCAAATAACTGTTAGCAATATTTGAACCTCTCACATTTTTGGTGTTAGAAAATTTTCTTTCTCTTTATTATTCTCTTTATTATTGTCACTGACAGTTTCTTCATCTCTCAGTAACCAAAGTTACACCAAAGTTGTTTTTCAAAATATAATGTACAAAAGCAGTATTGATACTGCTCGGTCAGTTTCTGAAAACATTGGTTCCGATTAGCAGTTCACTTTAAATGATGTCTTCATTAATTGCATAGATTATGTAAAGATGATAGAAGAGACTATGCTGATAAATAAAACCACCAACAACAGAATTAATAGAAAATGTGAAAAGTTAATGTGAAATGAAAAATGGCCCAAAGATAGAAAACCAACAAAGAAAATTTTCACTCCAAACAACCTCATAATTTTGGGGAAACTGAAAGATCACAAAAATCTACTGAAACTAAGACAATCATAAATAAACACTTAAACCCAACTTATGATCTAAAAGTATAAATGAAAAAACATTATGTTAAGTTACTAGTATCATTAATGGTATCAGTAATTTCAACAACCCAATTTATACAAAAAATTGCAGAATAGGAACTGAACTCTGATTACCTTATGATAAGGTTAGATGTTATGAGTCTCTACTCATCTATAAATATAGAAGAGATGGCCAACATTATTAATATGCAAATTGATACAGTATACAACCATGACAATATCCGAAATACATTACAAAGTGCAACGAATCTTATATTTAGAAAAACCTATTTTAAATTTAATAACCAAGTATGCAACAATTAAAGGGCGTGTCCATGGGATATCTTATTTCTAATTCAATAGCAGAATGGAAAATAAGATTACTCAAAAATAGTGTTATAAATGACTTCCAAAAAATATTTAAGGTATGGATACATTATGTAGATGATATTTTCATAATAACTAACAAATATGCCAAGCTCCTCTACAATTTACAGTCGAAACAGAGAAGGATATCACATTAGCATTCCTAGACATTCAAGTTAAACATGCAAATAATGAACTCCAAACAACAGTCTTCAGAAAACCAAATTCAAATGCTCGTATAAAGTTTCAGCGATTAATACATACAACCACAGAGTTTTGAAAGTCTGCTCATTGAAGATTTAATAAGATTAAAGAAATGGCAAAAAAGCAGGATACCCTAAACTCTAAACCCTACTAAAACAATTAATAAATTAATTTGAAAATGCAATATCAAGGTATAACACACTGCAATTAGCTCAGAGACATATGAAATTTATGAACTCAATTCTGTTTATGAGTAGAATTTCCCCAAAAATAAAAAGATAATTTTAAAAAGTTGGAATAAATATATCTATTACCCCAGTCAATATTCAAATTAATTAGAAGAGACATCGAAAAAATCAATCGGTTAACAACATCAGGAATATATAAAATAAAATTCGATGATAGCGAGGGAAAAGAAGATGCATATATAGCTATGACTAAATAAAAAAATACAGGAAAGAATTAAAGAGCATGAAAGAGACATAAGCTTAAATAAAGACATTACAGCAATAGCCCAATTAAACAATAAATCCTTAATACAGATAAACTTTAATGTTGTCAAGAAACTATCAAATTTTAATAATCTAAATTATGCATTAATGTGCGAAGCTATTGAGATTACTATGGCGTACTCAGTGATTTCCAATGATGTGTTGTGCACAACAATTGATAACAGATGACACAGCCTTTTGAATTTAGAGGGAAAAAGCTTGAATCAAATGAGACGCAATGGAGACAAACAACAGTAAACTGAAGATACCACTGAGAAAAGGTGTCAAAAATATTTTTTAACATTTTAAAGATTTCTATGTACATTTGAGATTCTTTTTAAGACTGATGGAAGGAAGTTACTGTATTTTCCTGCGTATAATCTGCAGCTGCAAATTTTAGCCCTTAAACAGATTTTTCAGCAGATAATCCGCACCGGCGTATAATCTGCGAACTATGTGAGGATTACTCATTGTTTTCAACATTTCAAAGTACTACCAATAAACCACCTCCCTATTTATTTAGTTGCTCTATTTAAATGATAATTGTAATAAAATAATTGCAAATAAAATAAAAATAATAAAAAAAATTTAAAAAAAAAGCAATTTAACAAATTACAACGACCATTTGGAAAATGATTTTTTCAAAGACTAAAATTTAAGACATAAAAAATCGCACGGAGTTGATCATACATTACGTATGCCATGAATTAAACATTAATAGTGTTATCACACGTAAAAATTGCAAGCGACAAAAATCACCTGCGACTCGTCAAATTTCCTGAAACTTACGTATTATCCACCTGAAACTTACGTATTATCCAAGCATTTGATTGGCCGTTCGGGAAAAGGCTTTTCCATCGTCCAAGAAATCTGACGACCAATTTTAAATGAAATTTCATTCTTAAGCTTCTAAACATCCCACAATATTACTTTTTACACCGTCGTATAGAGAAAAAAATGTACTTTTATATGCAATTTGTTTGAAAGCTGTATCTCAATTTGTTTCTGAGTTATTAATTTTTTTTGTTTTTTGTAGTTTTTATTACTTTTTTGTCATAGTGGCAACAGAAGTATCCATCTCTGTTGAAGGTAAAGGGAAAATACAAATTACTGTATAGACCAATCAGAAAACGAATAAAATGCGGATTCAACCAATAAAATGTCTCAGATATGTTTTTGATTTCCTACCCTGACAGAGGACAATAACCATTTTTCCAAATGGTTAAAAATAATTACAAGTTAAAAAATACAAATACTTTTTTTTTCATTGAATCTTATATCTAAAACGTAGAATTTCTTGTGAATACAGATAATTTAATAGTAATTGCTGCTTTTAAATCATTTTCAATATCTTCCGCTTTTTTAATAATGCTCAGTTTAAATTCTGCAGTGTAACTAACATGTTTTCTCTTAGACATTATTATAACTTTCAATGTGATAACAATACACGAAAGTTGTTTGTTTATGTCTCATTCAGCTAAATTATTGTGATTGCAATTACTGAAAGAGATGAGAAACAATTTGTTCTTCATAGGAGCATATTGCCCAAAGACTAAAAAAATATAACATAAAAATTGGAAGTCACTCTCACTAGCACGTACATGTCATATGTGAACCAATCATGAGCAACTCCGCGAACGACCGATAGCAGACAATCGTGTGATAGTTGTTTACATTTTTATTTTATGACTTCCGGTAAAAACTGGATATCTGACATGAACTTCTGCTTTAAAATAATTTCAGCAGATAATCCACACATGAAATTTTTGAGTGTTTTTAACAGATAATCCACAAATTATACGCAGGAAAGTACAGTAAGTATTTTTAAATGACGTTTACATGATTTTTATATAAAAAAGTGTTTTAATGTCTGTAAATAGGTAAATACTAAGTAAAACTATGTATTTTACATATGTTGTCAGAATCTAAAACACTAGCTTATCTTTAAAAGTTAATTTCCCTTTTTGTTTTGATTGGCATAGTTCAACTAGCTCAATATTTTTTTCCAATCTCACTTACATATAAACAAAGAGTTGATCCATATTGGTAATATACAAAAGCTCAAGAAACTATAATAACTGTATGATTGTAAAACAATGATGACATGATAGCAAGGATGTTAAATTGACTATCGAATCGTACTGTCTTTTCGTTACAGTTTAATGTGACCAATTTTTAATGCAGATTTTTAAAAATATGAAATTGTTTTTTTTTTATTATTAAAAAAAATAAGTTGATAGTTTTTTATTTTTTCCCCCTTCTGAAACGCAAAGAAATGAAGGATTAAAAATATTCCAACGTGAGTTTCTAAGTAACCCTCTTTATATGTCCAAAACCACTACCATGACAATAAAGATGATCTCACAATTGACTTTTTTCATTCAGAGCATGAAACAAGGTGAGTTGGGATTTTATACTTATTAGTGGTCTAGAAGTGCAAAGTGCAATTTCAGCCCCAGAGCTGTGAAAATCCCTCCTGAAATAAAATGTCTGAATTCAGTGCTGATTTTAGGTATATTTAACCAGGCAACTCTGAGTGGATCTACTAGTTTCTTAATAATTATCACTGGTTAATATATACAGTAGACTCCTTTAAATCCACACAGGATCTCAAATCCATATGGGATTAGAGGTTGTGCGGTTGATTTTTGGTCATGGCTTTGTTTACATTTTATAAACAGTAATTTGAATGTAATAATGCAATCGAGATTATAATGAATACTTACAATATAGTAAAATGTTAAAATGATTAAGTAAAGTAATAAACTAAAATAATAAATTTAGATAATTTTAAAAATGATTAAAATATTAAAAGTAATTGTCAAGTAAATAATAATGTATGATTAAATATGCATAATAAAAATGAGATACATTTTTCCTAAATTATTCAATTAAACTTGCCTCATAAAGATACCCTACTAATTCACATCAAAACCATAAAATAAGGAAGTTTTATTTCATATTTAGCCAGACTTAATAGCAAGAAAAACTTGATTAATACATAAGTATATTTAGTAAAAAGATGATGATTACAAGTGATACCAGCAATATCTTGATTTATTTGTTACTGCTTTGCATGTTAATTGGGAATTATGTGGAAAAGAACAATTAAAACATTATTTAATCTAAATATTTTCCTTTTTTAGTTCAAAACATTTTTCTCACTTAAAATATTTTCAATAAAATTGTATCCTCACAAACTTCCTCTTTTTTTTTCTATTAATTATTTTTCTTGTATATACAAAAAATAGTTTTTCAATATGAATATTTTAATAGATCATAGTTTTGTGATGCATTCATATTGTAGTAGTTATTTAGAATTTTCATGAATTTTCTTTCAGCAAAATAATATTAGGAAAAATATTTTGGAATTTTCTGGTTTCCCTTTCGATGAAAGTTCTTCAGAATACCAGAATCGAAGAACATTAATGGAACAGTAAGACAGTTTTTTATCTTTTATTATCTTGTTAATATTAATATGCTTGTTTTTTATGTTAAGTTGCAGTATTTTGAGGATAAAGTATTTAAATTTTGAGCCAGAGTTTAATTGGAGTTCCGAATTTCTGTTGCAAAAAAACTAATAACTGTAAAACATCTTTAAGAAAATGCTAAAATGACAGAATGAGAATGAATATCCACTCCCCCATTCTTCTCATATACTAATTAAATATTAAAAATTTGCCATGGTATCTTTAAAGGATTACTATTAATTAATAACTTACAAAGCAATTTATACAAAAAAAATTCTTAAGTTATAAAATGAAAAGATAGTTCAAATTTGTACTTACCACCAAAGCAACTTTAGTTCTAATACTGTATATGAAATAAAATAACCATAACTATAAAAAAAATAATGAAAAATAATATAATTAAACCATTTATGCCTTGTTGATTTTTGTTTTAAAGTTTTGCTTTTATTTTCTTTGAAACTTTATGTATACAGATGTAATTCTTCCATTTATATATATATATATATTTTTTTTTAAATATATATATCTGTTAAATCAGGTAATTCTTTTTAATTTAATTTCTTTTAAATGAGGATCATTTGTATCTGTTGTATTATTTCTCTCATTGTGTTTTCTTACATTCATTTAGTATGAGTGTTGAAGACTTAAAAACTGTAGCAACTGTCCTGTGCGTGTCCCAATACATTTGTGATGACTCAAAAAAGAGCTTGATCGATGCTATTTTGAAATTCTTACTAAAGCCGTCTGCCTTACTGAGCAGTAAGTTGTTGCATTTTTTAAGCTATTCATCATTTATTATTAGACTATTTTAACATGATTTGTTTTCAATATTTAAGCATACAACTTTCGTGCAAATTTCAATACTTTACTTTCTAGCATTATTAAACAAAAGACACTATCTTAATTTAGGACATGTAAAACAGATTACAGCAAAACATTTAAACAAACAATGTGTATTTTTAAAATAATGAAAGGTTCTGGTTTGCTTACTGTTGCTCATAGTTTTTGACAATTAAGAACTTTACCATAGCTATCGCAGGTATATTCTTGCTGTCAATATGATAATGTTAGCTGTACTGATAATGTAGCATGAAAGCTCGCTATAAATTACTGATTTTTTGTATTGCGCTGTTTGATACACTACATTTTAAGTGTAGTGCACTACACTACAAACTATTTGAAAAAGTAGCAATTACTATAGTTGCGCTACTTCCAACCCCTGTTCTCTCAAATTTAGATATTTAACGTTTTATAATTTTTGTTTTCAAAAAACACTTTGGTTGTCATTTGGTTGTCATTGTAATATTTAGAAGTAACATCTTATCTAAATTCATCCTAATCTACTTGCAATTGCATTCTGAAATCATCCAAAAATAGGCATATTTGGTGACTTTTAAACCTATTGGGTAATTATCCATAATCGAGCCCACTTCAAATTAATTATTTTAGCGAACATGATTTGGTGCTATAACTTGGTTTTTGCAAGACTTTCAATAATATTTACATTCAAACTAAACCATAATATTCCTAACATTTTCATATTTGATACAAACCTAAGTTGTAAACCCGATTATGAAAGATTTACTCACTTTTTATTTCCTTCATCCATGTCTGCTTAATTTTTTATAATTGGTATTATTTTAAAGTTTTTTATATAGACTATGAAGTACAGCTGCTTGGAAACTGGTAAAAGAAAAAATGAAATATAGCCCAATGGTAGAGGAGCAAAAAAAGGCCCGATTTGGAAATAATTAGGGGAAAGCTGGAAATTATTTTAATCCCTTCAGTTTATATGTCTGAAATGAATATGCTACGTTTTCCCCCTCGTACTATGTGAGTGTTTGGAATTATACATTGATTAATAATCAAAAAACACGTTTTTTTTTTTTAAATACTATAACACTATCTCGAAATCACTAACTTTTTCAAAAACATTGTCAATACAAATGTTGTAGAGCTTAAAATTCTGAATAAAATGAGTACCTACACTTAATACTTTTGTTGAATATTAAGGTCACAATTCTACTTCAAAGTTTTAGCACTGTGGTCAGAGGGTTGAACTCAGAATTAATTAGGGGAAAACTGGAAATCATTTTAATCCCTTCAGATTAGGTCTAAAATGAATATTCTATGTTTCCCCCTTCGTACTAAGTGAACGTTAGGAAATATGTACACATTTACATATGAAAAACACGTTTTTCTTTAATATTTTTTACAATATCTAAAATTGCAACTTTAATTTTGAACAAAAATATTAATGTGAGTATTCATTTTATTCAAAATTTTAAGCTCTACAACATCTGCATTGGCAATTTTTTGATATACTTAGCTGTTTTAAGATATTGTTAAGGTAATCTGGTCTCTCCTATCTTGAAGCTCTTGATTAGTGATTAAGGCAAAATTTTGAAACGAAATTGCGACCTTAATTTTGAACAAAAATTTTAAGTGTAGGTACTCATTTTATTCAAAATTCTAGGCTCTACAACTTTTGTATTGACAATGCTTTTGATAGACTTAGCTGTTTTGAGATATTCTTAGGTAACTTGGTCTCTCCGGACTTCAAGCTCTTGATTAGCGATTAAGGCATAATTTTGAAATTAGAATTGCGACCTTAATTTTGAACAAAAATACTAATGTGGGTGCTCATTTTATTCAGAATTTTAAGCTCTACAACATTTGCATTGACAATGTTTTTTATAGAATTACACTAGCCTCCCGCTTAACCGGCCTAAACGGGACCGAGGGTCAGCCGGTTAAGAGAAAAACTGGTTAAAGCAGAAAAGTAAAAAAAAATTAAATAAGTATCTGCGTAATTTAATTAATTAAACCCGTACGATGCATTTAGTTTTCAATTTGAGTAGTTTTAAAAAGGTATATATTTTCTATATTTTGTGAAGTGAATACTAGTTATAATTAACTGAATTGAAAGAAAAATTATCACTAATAACAAATAATGAAAAATATTTAACACAAATTAAATTGTTTAAAATCGTGTCACACACCTTTTATAAGAAGTTGAAATTGTTCTACATTATGTATATTTAAGTTAATGAACCATAAAGAAATCTGTGACCTGCTTCTGTTGAAGGCAAGATGGCAGACATTTTGCAGCATAATCTCTCCATCTCTTTAACATCATAAGTTTAACCGAGGAAACTGTTAGCCGCTGCTCAGTGCCAACTTTAATGCTTTTACCCCATCCGTACGTGGAATTTTATCAGTGTCAACTTCAACTGGATCATCATCAGGATAGTCTACGTATTGAATAACATCAGTTACAGTCCTAATTAAATCCTCTTCAAATAATGTTCCATGATTGAGATCTTTATCAAACTCAAACAACTATTATCATAGAAACTCGACAGAGTTTCTCGCCAAGCAAAAGAAACAACAGTGCAATGAGCTGTAAATGAAACTAATTTCCGCCAATTAATGCCAAACGATATTTCAAAATTTTTTTAGTACTCTGTCTAAGTTTATATTTTCCGGACTGACCAAAGCGGGATTTTGACCCCTCCATATCTCCAGTTCTATTTATGATAGAAACTATGGAATGGGGCGTGCCACGTGACTCAGAAAACGAAAATAAAGTTGAATCTGGCCAATAGGTTTTAAGTAAATGCGATTTTAAAAGTGCTGTTTTTTGCACTTTTGAAATTCTTGTTCCGACCAAATCTGTTGACAGGGCTACAGCAATGTGTAATTATTGGATTTTTACGCGGTTTATGCCATTAGAACTGTTTTTATGAGTAGTTCAAACCTTTGAAAGTTTCGTGTAAAAATATTAATTAGTTTTTGATTTATACCAGTTTAAAGTTTTTTTATTTTTGCAGCGTGGCATGCATAATATGTGAGGTATTCTCACAATCTTTTGACTTTTAAGTCCCGGAATAATAATTTTTATTTTAGTAAAAGAATTATCATAATACCCGCTAGCTTCTAATTATTGCAGCGTGGCCTACGTAATATTTGAGGCATTCTCACAATCTTTTGACTTTTAAGTCCCTGAATAATAATTTTTAGGGTTTCGTTCATCTGACGAAACCCTATTCGTCTCGCTCCTTTGTCTGTCTGTCACAGAGCCGTTCTCATAAACCATAAATGTTGGAGACATGAAATTTTGGGTACTTATAGCTGAACAACTCACATCATACGACAAATCATAAAATTTTGAAAAAGTCGTGTATTTAACCCTTTGGGCTCCCACATGTGTATTTTAAACAATTCTTTCTAAGTGAGCCCCTAATTACGTTGGAGAACAATTCTTTCTAAGTGAGCCCCTAATTACGTTGGAGACATGAAATTTTGGTTACTTATAGCTGAATACCTCACATCGTACGACAAATGATAAAATTTTGAAAAAGTCATACATTTAACCCTTTGGGCTCCCACATGTGTATTTTAAACAATTCTTTCTAAGTGAGCCCCTAATTATGTTGGAGACATGAAATTTTGGGTACTTATAGCTGAACACCTCACATCATACGACAAATAATAAAATTTTGAAAAAGTCGTACATTTAACCCTTTGAGCTGCCGCATGTGTATTTTAAACAATTCTTTCTAAGTGAGCTCCTAATTAGTTTGGCGATGTGAAATTTTGTATACTTATAGCTGAACATCTCACATCAAACGACAAATCATAAAATTTTTAAAATGTCGTACCTTTAACCCTTTGGGGTCCGTATTTTAAACAATTCTTTCAAAGTGAGCCCCTATTTAGGTTGGAGGCGTGAAATTTTGCATACTTATAGCTCAACACCTCAGATCACACGTCAAATAATAAATTTTGAAAACATTTTATGTATAACCCTTTCAACTCCAGCTTGTGTATTTTAAGCAATTCTTTCTAACTGAGCCCCTAATTAAATTGGAGATTTGAAATTTTGCATAGTTATTGCAGAACACCTGAGGCCTGGCGATAAATCATAAAATCTTGAAAAAGTCTTAAGTTTAACCCTTTGAGCTACCACAAATGTATTTGAAGCAATTCTTTCTAAGAGAGCCCCTAATTAAGTTGGAGACATGAAATTTTGCATACATATAGCTGAATGCCTCAGACCACATGACAAAATCATAAAATTTTCAAAAAGTCTTATATTATTTACCCCTCTGGGCTCTAACTTGTGTATTTTAAGCAGTTTTTCTAACCTCCGCCCTTTTAACCCGGCGAGAAATTTTCCAACTTTAGCTGACACCTCTTTGACCATTCTTTCATATTATGCACCATAGCCTTACATATTTTAGTTCCATTTTTTTCCGCCAGGTGCGCCTACTTATCTCGGGTGCTATGGGCCCAATCCCCTCAACTAATATATCTACGGATAGTATGTAAAACGGATTTTCGTTCCGATACAGGTTTGTTTAGAATCAAGTGCGCCTCCTGGTTGTGAAATGTGGAACAGATTTTTCAAAAGGATAAAGTGTTTTGAAAGGAATATTAAACGAAACCCTCTGTGCGATCTGTGATCACACTTACCCACTTGTTACTTTCTTCTATCTTTACAAGAAAGTATTGGATTTGTGAAAAATTGATCCGAGCAAGACAAAACAAAAACATACATTATATAAAAACCATTTATATAAAAGCAATTTAACAAATTACAACGACCATTTGGAAAATGATTTTTTCAAAGACTAAAATTCTTGCTGAGTTAATATATCACCATATAGCTTATTGAACAACAGCAAAAAATATTACTGGTTTTTTCGACAGATTTTATCATTTCTAAAAAATAAATGATTTCCTCTGAGATATGTAAAGATCGATAAAATGGTTATGAATTATTTTTAAAAAGTCCAGCATTATTTCTTACTAGATATATTACACTTTTGAAAAGTTTATAGCATCACTATTAAATTATTTTTTTAGTTCTATAATCTTCCACTTATCTTTTCTTTTCTGAATTAAAATGGAATATGTATAATGCAAATGAAATACTTTACAAAAAGGAGTGATATCTAATCAAAAACAACCCATTGTAAATGGTCCCACCAAGCCACAAACCTAAAATGTCAGTCATAAAAAGAAGTGATATCACATAAAAAGAAGCGATATAGAAGTTCATACTCCGAGTGCCGTGTAAAAATCTATCACTACTCATAATGTTTCCAAAGGACTCGGAGTGAGGTACAGTATGTGAAAACTGCTTGGCGACCTGCAGGCGTATATTTAATATATACAGTACCTATACCAATTTCGAAAAATTGTGAAAGTCGAAAAAATTAATTTTAATTTCTCATTATATCACTCTTATACATATTTGTAGGAGGAAGATCTGTAATAAATCAGAAAAATTTGTAAGACAAGCAGGAAATGGTATGTAATTGTGGTAATAATGTATTATTACAATTATACTTTTCATTATTTTAAACATAATTTTTAATTACATAAATACGTTTAATAATAGACTGTATTAAAATTAAAGGGAAAATTGGTAAAATGGATCATGTTTATGACAGATTTATTTCTTAAACGTGAATGTCTGTTTATAACATAAGGAATATTATATAATACTAGTAGCATTACTAGAGCAGATTTTTCCCCTGTCATGTGGAATTCCGTTTACGCAGGCTTTACTGCAATATATCTTAGTTTAGTTAACGTCTATTATTAGGTGCATTATTAGTAATATTCATATGCTAATTATTTTCTATTATTATTTTAGAAGCTCAAAATGTTTATTACATGTTTACTTAGAAAATCCTCCTCATAAAAGTGGTCTTTCTCGTTCAAATAATGGTAATCAACAAATCGACCCCATGATGTTAAATAAGAATGGACATGTAAACACCAAAAGCTTCAAATTTTCACAGTTTAATGGGAGTAGTAATACATGAAGAAAATTGTTAAACAAATAGTCATATGTAAGTGCAGGAAGAACAAACATTATAAAAGCCTGCAGGTCGCCAAGCAGTTTTCACATACTGTACCTCACTACGAGTCCTTTGGAAACATTATGAGTAGTGATAGATTTTTACACGGCACTCGGAGTATGCACTTCTATATCGCTTATTTTTATGTGATATCACTTCTTTTTATGACTGACGTTTTAGGTTTGTGGCTTGGCGGGATCATTTACAACGAGTTGTTTTTGATTAGATACATCTATGGTGATCTGTTCGCATTCCTCAAACTTTTTAAATGTTTGTACAAAACAGTTTGCAGATAGATCACACATTATAAAGTTCCAGGGAAGGAGAGTTACACTTTTGACCATTAAAAACACAAAATCTCAAATCTTCCAGGAAGACATCTCATTGTTCCTAGGGGGATGACCCCCCTCCAGGCAACACCCTGAATTCAACACTGGTGAAGGTCAACGCGTATCCACTTAGAACCGATGTTCTCCTCTCTGAATTTTGCCTCCTTTCCCTCAGGATCACACTTCAACTCGAAAGCGTAAGCTGAGTTTCCGAGGCCGTCATCTCTGAATTTTGCCTGATGTTGGGAAAAAAAATTAAGCGGAAAAAAAAATAAAGCGGAGTTCTGGTTAAGAGAGAGGCTACTGTAACTATTTTGAGCTATTGATAAAAATATTAAGGAAAAACATGTTTGTCGAATGTAAATACGTACATATTTCCTAACACTCACTTGGTACGAGGGGGAAAACATAGAATTTTCATTTTAGACCTAATCTGAAGGGATTAAAATGATTTCCAGTTTTCCCCTAATTAATTCTGAGTTCAACCCTCTGACCACGGTGCTAAAACTTTAAAGTAGAATTGTGACCTTAATATTCAACAAAAATATTAAGTGTAGGTACTCATTTTATTCAGAATTTTAAGCTCTACAACATTTGTATTGATAATGTTTTTGAAAAAGTTAGTGATTTCGAGATAGTGTTATGGTATTTAAAAAAAATGTTTTTTTACTAAAAATCAATGTATAATTCCTAACGCTCACCTAGTACGAGGGGGAAAACGTAGCATATTCATTCTAGACCTAAGCAGAAGAGGTTAAAACAATTTCCAGCTTTCCCCTAATTATTTCCGAATTCAACTCCCTAACCACTGGGCTAATATGTATCATGTCAAATATGTAAAGTGATAAAGCCAATTTTTGCATTTTTCGAAAAGGTGTATAAAATTCCATCAAAAATTATGTACCTAATTTTAAAAATCTGACAAATGTTTTAACAAAATTTCAAATTAATCAGAATAATTTAAGACTCTTATTTGGAAATTTAAACAATTAAATTATACAGTTAAACAATTAAACAAATTATTTATTTAAATGCACCATTTTCTTTTCAATTAATGGTAAAATTCTAAAATCATCTGAATTCCCATAGAAAAGCATTATGACATAAAAGAAAATGTTCTATATTTTCCAAACAAATCAATCAAATTTACCAAAAACTATATAGTTAAATCCTGGTACCTTATCAATATATCTACCTAAATTGCAAGCTAATCGGAAGCTTTTTGTAGCAGTTATCGCAGAACTGATAGACACCAAAACTTTTTGAGTCTCCACTGTAACCCTCAACTAATGTTTCGGCAATTAATGAGACAACGGGGGTTGATCGCGGCAGAGCGTCTTCATATAATAAAAATATTTCACTGAAAATAAATAGTTCTAGAGTATGGATGCACGTAATCTAATTTGTTATAATTCTTAAGAGCTAAATCTCTGATATTACTTGAAATCTTATCTTCAGTAATACTGATATGAAAGAAATTAAATTGTGATCTGAACTGAGGGTTGAGACTCAAGTATTAAATAAAATGAATTCAAAATTAAAATGAGATTTGCAGACCTTATGTTGAGGTCTGTGACCTGCAGATTTACAAGTTAGAGAAAGTAATAGTTTTTGGTACAGCTCATGTAACTTAAAAAAAAATCTTTTCATTTAAATGGAGAGGGTTTGAACCCTCCCTCTCCTATGTTCTTGGTGATATATTTAATATAAAGATTATGAAAGGAGTTTTTATTTTTATAGTAGAATAAGTTGTTGATATTTTCTTTAAATAGGTAGTACAATCATGCCGACTATTTCTCAAGCCCCTGTGGCCAGGATTGTTAGCCCACCTCCTGTTGTTCAGAAGAAAGCAGTTAGCACAACTTCAAAAATTACAAAGGTTGAATTCTGTTTCGTATATTTTTTAATTATGTATACAGCACTTCTACTTTTCTTTTGAATCTCACATTCTATTGTGAATCAATCTATTTTTTATCTTTTTTGTCAAACTTCTTTTTTTTTCTTCCATTGTTATACAATTGGATACTGGATATATATTTTTGTGTTATTATTCATTTAGTCATTGCCTTGTATCTTTAATCGATATACAGTCACTTTCTTTAAACACCAGACCTTATAAATTGCAAACACCTTTAATTTGCAATATAAATTTCCAAGTATAAATGTAAAATATTGAAACAAACAATTGCAGTAAACTGGGTTTACTCAGCTGTACAACAAAAAATATTTTAAATCAGTTCTAGACTTACTTAAAGCTTTTGGGGGGAGGGGGAGATGCAGGTGCCCCTAACTTACAGTACATCAGTGTTTCAGAAAATTAAAACTAATTATTGATGAATGTGCATTTATTTCTATTTTTAAATGCTATGTATTATTTAATTATGGTTACATTATTTAATTTTTTGAAATTCATAAGCTTTAGAGGCAATCTTTGCAGATTAGAAGAAATTGACTACATGTTGTTACAAGGTTCTTGTGATCCTTAAAAGTGCTTACATTTTTCAAAAGGAATTTTTGGTGCTTAAAAGTGCTTACATTTTTCAAAAGGAATTTTTGGTGCTTAAAAGTACTTATTTTTATGCAAAAAGTGCTTAATTTTACTCTTGTATTATTTCTTAATCAGGGGTAAAACTCATCTGCATTTCTTTGAATTTACGATTTAAAAATAAATCTAAATCCTCCCCTCCCCCTTCTTTGGAAATTTCACTTCCTCCTTTTTCTCCCCCCTTCACAATACAAAAGTTTAAAATCTTTAAAACTTAATTTTGGAAATTTTTTTCTATTCTATTTGTTACTTTATAGTGAATAAATAATCAGTCTTAAATTTCATTAGCAATTAATTCCATCACATTCATTTCATTAAAATTTCATCAGAATTTCACCCTCTCAAAATTTTGCTTCCCCATTTTCCTCCCCTCCTCTTCACAGTCGTCAAAGTTTTAAAACTGTTTAATTAAAAAAAAAAAAAAAAACTGCCTTATTTGTCATTTTATTTCCCCAATAAATAATCGATCTTGAAGATTTCTCTTCCCACCAAAACTGGTATTTTCCCTTTACCCCCATCCCAACCTCCCCACTTAAAAAGCACATAGAATTTAAAGTCTTTAAAACTCCTTAGATTTTTTTTCCTTTTTTTACTTATTTGTAAATTTTTAGTATGGTAAATAAATAGTAAGTCATCTAATAAACTCCCTCCCTCTCTAAAACAGTTTAAAAAATCTGCTTCTTCCTTTGCCCCCTCAGCTTATAAAATTTAAAACCTTAAAAATCATTGCTTTTTTAAAAGCTATTTCTGCTCTATCTGTTACTTTATTGTAACAATAAATAATCGATCATACCAAAATTGACATTTCCTCTTCTCCCTACCTCCTTATCGAACATACAAAATTTAGTTTTTTAAACTATTTAATTTTCATTTTTTGCACTACAGTGCAACCTCAATTATCCGAGCTAATTGGGGTCGCTAGTACCTCTGATATCGAAAATCTCGGTTAACAGAAATTGTGTATAAAAATTTGCTGTGCTCTCAAATTTAACGTCTCTTAGAATATAAAACAATAGAATGTTTTTTAAATAATAAAACTAAACATATATAAAGTTATGTTTCTAAGATGAACAAATTTAAAAAGGAAGTCAACAATTAGTGGTAAATTTTAGAAGGCAAATTGATATTTTTTTAACTATACTAAGATAAATATTGAAAGACGTATTTTCAGAAATAAAACAAATCTCAAGAAAATAGATATGTTTTTTAATTTAATTACATTAATTTGTTAAATTTACATTATTATTTTTTTTAAGTCTGTTACCTTTCATTGAAAACGTTCAGATTTTCTATCAGTGGCTGCCCGATCACACTAATTTTTGAGCAACAGAAGATCTATTGGCTTTGCTCCAAATATTTTAGGGCAATTGTTAGTGCTTGAATACCTTCAATATGACTTATAGTCATCCTCAAAGTCCTGGTCCTCATTGTCAGTATCTTTAATATCTGATGAGGCTTGTGTATAATGGCTTGTGTAATTTCTTCATCATTAAGAAGGGCAAACAGAAGAATGTCATGAAACCCAAATGTCTATAGTAAAGTTGGGGATGGAGGAATTTAATTGTCTGATGATAACACATTGCACCTGATGTTCAGTAGGGCCACACGGCCACTGGAAACAAAGCATTGTTCACTGTTGACTTTTCAGGGTGCAATGTTTTTTGGAAGTTGAGTGCTTTTGGTGTCAGAAAAGCCTGTATCTCGGGCAGTGAACTAAAAAAGTGTGGTCTTTTTTAAAGCTCATTCACAAAAAAAAAGTAATAATAATAATAATAAAATAAAAATAAATTTTAAAAATCAGACTTTGTTATTGGCTCAGTTAACAGAACCCTCGATTAATCAAAGCTCGGTTAATCGAGGTTCCACTATATTTGTAAATCTTTAGTAAGGTAAATTATCAATCATCTGTTAAACTCCCCCCTCCCGCCCCCAAATAATAACATTTTATCTTTCTGCTCTATTTGTTACTTTATTATAACAATAGTTAACTACCTGAAGACTTCCCTCAATCCGAAATTGCCGCCCCCATTCCCATTTTCTTTGCACACAAAATTCAGTCTTTAACCCTCCGAACATCTTGAAGACTTTCTTGCATTTTCATAAAAATGCTTATAAAAATAATCTTAATTTAAATTTTTTTTCCCTGTTTGTTTCTAAAATACACTTCATACCCCTATAATTGAAATACATTTTAAAATACAATTCTATTTAAAAAAAATTTCTACAACAGATTTAAGTGGTTTTTGAGAGACAGAAAAATACGCCTAAACCGCTCAGAGGATTAAAATTGTTTATTTTTTTTTTTATTATTCAATTATAAATCTTTAGTAATATTTAATTATCTAATAAATTTCCTATTCCTCCCACCTATAAAATTTGTACTTCCTCTAATTTGCACCAAGTCTTGAATTTTTTAAAACTTTCTTTCCTCTATTATTTATTTTATTGTAACAGTAACAATAATTGATCCTTTAACTTTCACACATCCAAAATTGCCTCCCACCTCCTCTCCCCTCTGCCTCTTTCTGACCACATAAAATTTAGTCTTTAAATGTCTAGTCTTTTTTTTTTTTTCTGTTCCAGTTGTAAATCTTAAGTAATGATAAATAACTAAAAAATTCTGCTTCATTCATTTCGCATCCCCACCTCCCCGGCTTACAAAGTTAATTTTTTTTTAAATACAGTAGACTCCCTCTTATCCACACGGCTTGTGCCAGAGATTGTGCAGATTTCTGGTTGTTGCTTTGTTTACATTTTTTTTTTAAGTAATTTGAAAGTAATAATGCAATCGGAATTATAATGAATGCTTCCAATGTAGTAAAATAATTAAGTGATAAACTAAAATAACAAAAAGTAAGATAGTTTTAAAATTGATTAAATTATTAAAAATAAAGGGTCAAGTAAATAATTAATATATAATTAAATATGCATAATAAAGATGAAGTACATTTTCTTGAATTACTCAAATTTCTTCTTAAAAGTACCCTATTAAATTACATCAAAATCATAAAGAAAAGAAGTTTTATTT
Organism: Maratus speciosus; assembly: GCA_963932465.1. Taxonomy (NCBI): domain Eukaryota; kingdom Metazoa; phylum Arthropoda; class Arachnida; order Araneae; family Salticidae; genus Maratus; species Maratus speciosus. The sequence goes on along the minus strand of OZ010793.1, from coordinate 348,623,935 downwards.
CAGGTTTAGCCAATCTTAATAACCAAAAAAAATCTTGATTAATACATAAATATATTCGGTAAAAAGATTGTGATTACTAGTAATATCAGCAATATCTTGATTTTTTTTTTTTTTTTTTTTTCAGAAAATAAATTTATACTTTCTTCAAGAAAAAACATGAGTTTAGTCATATTACTGAGAATTACATATTAAAATATGCACAGAATGATATAAAACTAAAAAATTCTGTAATTTTGTCATTACATCTAAACTGAAAGTTTTATTGTTTACATTTGTGATGATCTGTGGATTTCAGGCGTTTGTGGATTTTAGGGTTGCAGATTTAAGGGAGTCTACTGTATTCTGTTTTGTTTCTTTATTGCAACAATAAATAATCGCTCATCTAAATTTTTCCTCTTCCCGATTTTTTTTTTCTGCTTTCCTCATCTCCTTCCCCTGTAAAATGTATACAAAGTTAAAAAACATTGAAGCTGTTTAATATTTTTTTTTCTGCCCCTGTCTCTATAGTAATGATAAATAATAATCTAATAAACCTCAGATTTAAAATACATAATTTTGGGGGAGAGAATAAACAAAGAATAATACTTATAATTAATGCATACACTTTTTATGCTTTTGTAATGGAATTTACTATCTATGAGATATTAATATGATATTGTCCACATTGACTAAAATTTAAATAAAAATTAACATTTGCATTATTAATTAACGTAGAAAATGCATATAGATTTAATTTAAATAAATAAATAGAACTACATTTAGACATTGATGTGTGACAAATCAACATCCATAATAAAATATGCATTATTGCATCATAATAAATAAACAAATGCCCTCTATCAATTTTTTTTTTTTTTAACCATTGCTTATATTATCCAGACAATGCTCTGCTCGCTCCTCCATACTCTAACATCTACCCACCCATATATATGTAAAATGTTAATTTATAGATGACTTGAATAACTAGACGTTGGAATAACAACACATACATTTTAATACAATTCTATAAAGGTAATTTTACACCACTACGTTGATACCTTCTTTAAATGCAGTACATTTCTCACTTAAAACCTATAATATACTTCTTTCGAACAATTTGATTAGTCCTAACAGTGCCTTCCTTGGCATGTCATAAGCCAATGCTTCATGAACAATATAATTTTGTAGACTGACTCTTTTCTAATTTTGAATATGTCCAAACCTTGATCTCGTGATTGTGAATTTTCATAACTCGTGTTTTCAAATCATGGATAATAAAAATACCAGAGGGTCAGTTAATTTGCCGATCATGCACGTCAAAAGAAAATAAAGTATGTTTAAATTCAAATCCTACAAATCGGTCATCCTGACATCATCATCTTGGCTTACTATTTTTTTCATGCTTAAACAGCTAAACTTTTGAGGCTTTTTATATATTTTTCTTTCACATAAAATTTTGATTACAAGTTCAATACACATACACATATACTTAATCTATTCGACTCGTCCAGGAGTTTAACCCATAGACCACGGCTTCATGTATTCGGCCCCGGTTGACGTCTTTCCTGGATCTTCATAATCTCCTACTTTCTCTACTTCATACTGGTCATGATTCTTGGCTGTCGTTATCTCATATGGCCCCAAATATTTTTCTTTAAGTTTAATAGCATTGCCAAATTGCGTCCTCTTTATGGCGACAAAATCTCCTATTTTGTATTTTCTTGGCTGTTTTCTTTTCTTATCAAACTGCACCTTGTTTTCTTCTGGTATTTTCAGTATATTTTTCTTTGCCTCTTCTCTCATGGCTTCGCGTTCTTCCATCATACATTTGGTAAATTCTTCCAAAATTTTCTTGATGTTTTGCATGTCGCTGTCCTTCATTTTAACTCCTGTCATTAATTCAAAGGGAACTATACTTGGTGCTTCGTGTTGCTGTGCTATTAATAATTCTTTGTAATTTTGGTACATATTGGATTTGTCATCATATGCTTCAGATTGAACTAAAGTTTTGCCTGTAATCTTTTTGTGTTATTATTTTTCTTTTCTTTAACATTTTTTGTGTTATTTCCAATAGGATTATCTTTTATTTTCTGATCAGAATTGTTTTTGGACTTTTTCTTTCTAACCATTTTTCTTTTAGGTCTTTTTCTACTCTTTTTGTGTTTAAAATTATTAGTATCTCCACAAATAGTCATTGAATAGGTATTATTTTCTGTTTTCTTCTCAGTGTCTTTACTTTCAGATCTCTCCTGTCTAGTGTTGACGAATTTCAATTTCTTATCGGTTTCTTTTTCCTTACTTGGGATCACAGGTGTCATAAAATCTGAGGTGCTCCATCTGATAATGTCATTATCTAAATACTGTCATACTTGTTTATTGATGATTTCCTTTTCAACTAAAGAGAATCTCTTTGGGCATTCGCAGATAGGTTTTTTTATCTTCCGGTAGTATTTTCATGTTTAATCCATTATCTTTTGTTTTGTTCATTTTGCATGATTTTATTAATCCTCGTATTTCTTCTCTGTTAGCTAAATTTGTAATATGAGTCAAAATGATGATATATATGTAGAGTGATATATATGTAGATGAGATATATGTAGGAAGATTGCATGTAAAATGTTAATTTATAGATGACTTGAATAACTAGACGTTGGAATAACAACACATACACTTTATAATTCTATAACGATAATGTTATACCACTTTGTTGATACCTTCTTTAAATACAGTACATTTCTCACTTATAACCTATAATATACTTCTTTCGAACAATTTGCTTAGGTCTAACAGTGCCTTCCTTGGCATGTCATAAGCTGATGCTTCGTGAACAGTATAATTTTATAGATTCTTTTCTAATTTTGAATATGTCCAAACCTTGATCTTGTGATCATGAATTTTCATAACTCGTGTTTTCAAATCATGGATAATAAAAATACCAGGGCGTCAGTTAATTTGCTGATCATGCATGTCAAAAGAAAATAAAGTATGTTTAAATTCAAATCCTACAAATATGTATAATACTATGAATATCTCAATGTATATATTTTTTCTTATTTTATGAATTAATAATTTTTCCTCTTTGGGATTTAATTTCTTTTAATGCATTCTTTTTTGCTTTTCTTTTTAGCCTGCTGTGATAAAGCCTGATATAACAATTTCTAATGTTGGAAAATGTAAAAATGATAATAAGGATTCATCAGTGAAATTCATCATAGATGGTGAGTACAGATCAAAATCAATGATTTTTTAATTTGCTGAGTTTTTCTTTTATAAAAATGTTTATTGTTTTAATGCTTCTGAACTTTTTAATTTTCAAAACTCAAAACAGTAAAATTTATTAAGCTTACCTTTAAATTAGGCATTTTCATTCAGCATCATTTCAGGAAATTTTTATAATTATAGTGACGAAAGGGGGGAATGTATGATTTTATTTAGGGTCAGGTGGGGTAAAATAGGTAGTTAAAAAATATTGTTTATTTTTTTCAATTTTCTTAACATATTTATAGTTTTCAAAATTGCATATGATTGCTTGATGTTTAAGCTTTTTTCTCCTATTTTATTTTTGTTTTTATAGTTTGTTGTATTTGAGTGGCAACAGTAAAACCGTTTGAGGACGATTTCATGCCACTTGTGGTCTGATTAAACTTCTTCCTGCAGCTCATAATATTTGATATATAAACTCATTTGTTTGATCGATCTTATTTTGTTCATTAAGCACTCTAATACTTTTCCAAATTACAAGCAATAAATTGTTTTGTTTTTGTTGTTTTATCTCAAATCTTAGAAATGGGTAAAATGGGTATAGTTTTAGGCTTAACATTTGTAGTATTTTTAAAGTGTTATATAGAATTTTTCTGAATAAAATTCTTTATTTTACTGGAATTAGAATAGAATAAGTTTAAAAATTGTTTTAAAATGTTTATATAAACAATGTATATAACACAGTGCGTTATTCTCAAGATTGGAAAGACTTGAAATTCTCTGTACATAATTTAGTCAAGTCATTGCCCATTTCTTGAAATATTCCATTTCTAGATGACATATCAGGTACTGATTGGATTTGAAATACCTCTGATATTGAAGAAGATGAAACATGAATATGAATATGAAGTAAGATTCTTGGAAAAGTCCAAGATTCGTTGCATTTTATGTTTTCCCTGATGCTGAAGGTACAGGGGTATATGTCCATTCATTACTCTAGTGACCATGAGAGCAAATTTTCAAAACTACTTCCATTTATTTCATTATTAAAATAAAAATTGGTATGACTAGTTAAATATTATTGTATTTTACTCACATAAAATATATCTAATTTTAAACCAAAAACGTTTTACTTGTCTGTATAATAAATCAAAATTTTGTTACAAATTAGATATATTTTATGTGAGTGGAACACGATGGTATTTAACTGGTTATGTCAATTTTATTGTAATTATATTTTATAATAAATAATTGGAAGTTTTTCCAAAACTTTGCCCTAATGTTCACAAGAGTAACAATGGACATTCTTGCAGATTATTTTTGAAAAAAAAAAAAAAAGCAGATAATAGAAACATTAAATGAACCAACCAACATTTAATAATCTGGGTCATTTATGCTTTTGATAGACTTTTAACACTTATAATGTAACAAGGTGAGAATAAGAGTTGAAAAAAATGTAACCAGAAAATGTTTTCACTTTCACCTAAGCTTGATTCATAGTATAGTTTCTCATTTAACTTAAATTTCATATTAGAAAAAAAAAAAGTTGACATTTTTGAAGACTTATATAACATTGTTTTCTATATTACTTCATTATATAATCTCTGGCAAATCTATTTATACAGTATTTATTGTTAAACTTTTATGTACCCATTTTACCCCACAATATACTCATTTTCACCTGCATGGGGTAAATACCTATTAAATGTTTTGTTGTAGACATACTTTTGCAGCCTAATAGATAAAAATTGTGTATTTTCATTCAAAGAATGTGCAATGTAAAGAAAATACCATAAAAAGTTTTAATTATTTAACATTTGCCAGATAATTTTAACCGAACACCTAAAAATAGCGAATTTTATACCCATTTTACCCCATCTGAACCTAATGGTGTAACATCATGTTCAGATATGATTGATCAGTAAAATTATATTGACTAAGATATGAGAAGAAAAACAACTGTTGAACATTTTAATATATATTGAATTCTTTAACACATGTACACTTATGTCTATATTTAAATTTTTAAAGTAACTTTTGGTCAAACAAATCACATTTCTGACTTTCTGGCCTCAAGAATTAGATTAATAATTACGGTTATCATTTTAACAATCATATTAAGGAATGACTATTCATTACCATTATTTTTTAACTTTCATTTTAGATTAACTACCTCCCTGTTTATCTTAATTTTTCTTTGTTTGCAATATATATTCTGTTTGTTTTCTATATACTGTTAAAATGAATCGTAAACTTCTGAAGCAATTTTTTTTTTTTTTTTTAATAGAATTAATTGATATAGCAAAGAGTCTTTGTTAAAGAGAAATAATATATTTTTCCCTGTATACAAGTTTAATCTGATAACTGTTTTTTTATTATTGAGGGAACTGATCCATCTACTTAATTATTATTGTTTTTAGTGTAAATTTAATTGGTTTGCATATATCCATACTTTAAATTTTATGTTTGCAGTTCTAAATTAGAAGATAGCTTCGCTAACAATGGCTATACATTACATATTCTACAAAAAATGAGTTTTCAATTATAATTTTTTTCTTTGCAATTTCAAAATGCTTTACAAACCTACTTGTTTGTCATAAAAATTTAAATATACATAAAAATTTCATAAGGGACTTGATCACTTTTAAATCTATTGAAGAGCAGTAACAAACCATTAATCGTTTACTTGTGTGCATGAAACTAATTTTCGTAAGTGTTATGAAGAAAGAAAAATATAAAAGAAAGAGAAAAGAAATGGAGAAAGGAATATTAACATAGAGATTATAGTAAATTTTGACTATGGATAGAAATATTTAAATTTTGATATTCCTAAGTAGAAGACAGACAGTTTTGTAAAGGCCAGTGATCAGAACATAATTAGGAAAAAAAATTATTGCATGTAAAAAAAAATAAATATCTATAAAAGAATACATGGTGTAATCATAATGAAATTTTCACTTCCCTGAAACAACGTATTCCAACCCAAAAAACATAATATTTTCAAGAAAGAAGTGCCTAATTTAAACTTTATCTATGTTTCACTTAATAGAATTTCCATTAAATCTTGAATAAAAGTTCTTCAATTACAATTATCATTCCTATATATTCTTATTTAAAACAGAGTATTAATAAATTACTTTGTGTCATTTTTCTATGTAAAAGAATTTTCTTTATATTTTTTATTTCATTATATCTTAATTTTCTCTTATCATTAAACCTGGTTTTATAATTGATTTCCAATAATATTAGTCAGATTAATATTAAGGCACATTAATTACGACAAATATGAAAAAAATCAAAACACAATAAAGAAACTAATATAGCCATCATATGACTTTTATTGAGAAACAAATCTAAAAGAATATCAATAATCAAAGGAAAAGAACAAAAGGGAATTAAATGCACTTGCCCAAAACCTTATTAAGAAAATAAATATTTTAATATAAACTCTTGTATATTTCAGCACTGAAATAAATATGTTGCATAAATTCTACCAATATGTTTGAGCGTAATTGAAATTAAATTTTATGTTGAATATTCATTATCAGCTCAGTTGCCAAATCCTACAAATATGTTCTAATCTGAATATGATATGCATAATGATAATATTAATTAGTCTCCTATTCTTAATCATAAGTTTTGAAGTTTGTAAACTCACCATTCAAAAAGGACTCTGAATAAATGTCTGTGAAATGAATTTTTCAAATGGATAATTCACTGTTATGCTTGATTGAACACAATAAGATATTTAAACTGTATTTTAACTGCATCAAATTGTTCTACTATTCATCTTTGGAGAAAATGAGATAAACAGTAAAAACTTATTTGCCATATCCAGAGACAACTGCAGAAATACCCTAGGAATTTTACCGCTGTAGATGATCATTACGTTACGGAGATTTATATCATAATCCATCCTTCAAAGCTATATAGGTTCCATAAGCATTAGTACCACTTCCATTATTGCACAAAGTTGCAAGAATCCATCTTGTCACAAATGCAACCTAGGTGATGTCATTCCTTGTAGACAAATTTAAGTTTCCTTGACTCACAGTCCGCTAAAATAATTTTCGGTGAGCTGCAACCCATCCTAAAAATGAAAAAAAAAAAAGTAAATCATGTTTTAATGCAATTATGAAGAGTAATCAATCTACAATTATATCTCTAATGCCAATTTTATCTTTTATATAGAAAAATTGACAAATCTATATTATTTAATATTCAAATATAGTAAAACATCTGAATAGCAGACTCCTCAGAATTGTTGAATAGAGTGCTGTATCAGGTTGGGTTGCCCTGCTTTTCTTTTTTTTTTTTTTTTTTTTTTTTTTTCTTGCCTCAGTACAACTCTAATTTGCTTTCTGCAGTTTGGGTTCACCCTAGAATAATTCTGCGGGTTATATTTAGGTGTTTTGCAAGTGGGGTTGGTATTTTCACAAAACGTTTTAACAGAACTATGTTTCATATAAAAATAAATATATATTTTACTTTGAATGAATATGTATTCAATTTACTGCATGAGAAATAAAATGTATATAAGAAATGTGATCATAAATTATTCATTCTTAATGAACCATTTTTTCTTGTCTCAGAGTATGAAAAATACTACCAAAATATTTTTTTTTTTTTTATGCACACATATAAAATTTGTCATAGTTTATGCACACATACATCTGGTACATCGGTTTAGATTGTGAGGTGTCCACTATTCTGAGGTATATAAAGTGTTAGGAATAGAAAAAGTGTTCACTAAATAGAGGTGTCTGCTTTCTGGAAGTGTATCTTATTGTATATAGTATATATTTTGTAAAAAAAATATTTTGGACGTACTTTTGAAAAATCGGGTCAACCCGACCTGCAAGAGTCAAAACTTGATTTTTTGAAAAAAAATTGTAATTTTTTAACGAAATTTCTCTAAAGATGGCAACTAAATTACACCAGTAAAAAAATGCTAAATAATGAAATATCATCTGTTTTTCAAAATGCTGAACAAACATCTTTATTTTTAAAATTCATATAAAAAGCACAAATAAAGGTACTAAAATTGCTTTCAGGTACATACATATAATATAAAATTATTTAAAATACATTAAAAAACCCAAAATGTTTTCAGCCTCTACATGGCTGTCATCAGTGGGGATTATGTTGTTATTATTTTTCTTTAACCTAATGATGGCCATGTAATGGCTGAAACCGTTTTGTGTTTTTTATGTACTTTAAATAATTTTATATTATATGTATGCACCTGAAAATAATTTCAATTATCATTAAATAATAATAATTAAATTAAATAATAATAAACGGAGCATATGCTGAGATTCAAAGTGTTTGTCCAAACCAATGCAACCCACATTACAGAACTCACAGGTACTTGAACAAATCACCAGGATGAATTTGCTTAGACGAGTTAGATAAGTAAACAAACCTGAGCTTGTCAATAACATCATGCACTTCACATTTTTATGTAAAATCCTGTTGATCAATGGAATTTTATTCCCATATGTCTCCATTTTCTTATAAAGGCCTTTTAGTGCAATTACATCAAAATCACATCACGTGCAAAATGTAATTTTCAAAATTTTCAGTTCATTTATATTGTAAACATGATTTTTTGCTTATAATAAGAAATTTAATGAAATTGACATTATAAATCATTTCTAAATGTTGAATTAAATTAGATTTTGTTTTTCCCCTCAAAATCAAAAGATCTGGTGTGATGTAAACTGAACACATGGGCTTGCAAGTCAGCTAGTTATGTTATAAAATATCATATTGCTCTGTAAGGATAATTTAAAGTTCTGGAAAAGGGCTTTATTTTTCCTTGTAAAAAGGAATATGAACATTGTTATTTGTTTATTTATCTTTTTAATATATTCATTGGAATTTATATATTTTGTTAAAAGTTAAACTAAAATATATTTCATTTTTAGTGTATTTAAGTTGCATAATGACCATATAGGTATTGGAATTCTGTAAATATATTGATGTCATTGTATATGTACAAATGTATAATTTTTCCCTTGTATAGCTATATCATCTTCTGCAAAAGATAAGTCTAAAGAAATGGAAATTGAAAAAGTAAAAGCTTGTTTGGTATGTATTAATTTTTCCTTGTGTTCCTTTATTATTATTTTTTTTTTTCATTGCATTGCCCATGAAATTAACAACTTGTATTGTATGTGTACATGCATATTTATTTTATTACTATTTTATTATTATTATTTGTAATATTTGCTTTAAAACTGAAATTATTTATATATATATATATGAAACGATAAAAGCTAAGCCCCTTTTTAAAATCCCCTTTTTTGTCCCTTTTTAAAATTTAAATTTAGAAATTAAAATTAAAACTTTTAAAATGCTTTTGTAATTGTGTCTCAATTGATTGAATGAAGTTGCCCCTGCTAAGTCAGTTTTCCCACATCGCATTTCCTAACTTTCAAAGATCGTTTTAGCACATCTCATAAGAATACTTTTGCTGAATAAGTGCAATTTGTAAGTCTCGCTGCATTCTATCGGCCAAACCGAGCCACCGCCTTTATCCCGGGCAGTCAATCATTCAGCTAATGACCAATTATAGTTTAAAGACGCCTCCTTTGACTTCAATGGCCCCTAGCAGGAATAATGCGAAATACAGCATATTTATACTGCTGCACGGGTCACAGGAGAGGTCTTTTTACCATCAAAAGAATGCACTAACTCCACGACACTCGGCTCTCTAAGTATCGCTTTGCGGTATACCTAATTTCCAAGCCTGATGTCCATAAAGTAAAGTAGCAGCTCTCAAGCCAAAAGGGGCCTGATTTCTCAAAAGGATGTAACCAAAGAACAACAAATCAAGTCCCTGGAAAAACTGTCTTTATTAGAACAACTACTATCTTAATCTGACTTCGATTTCCCAGATACCACTCACGGCCTACGACCACCTAAATATGCTAGAAGTTCCGAGGGTTCGCTCAGAAATCGGCACGCATGCGTCTGCAGTTCGCGCCCCTGCCCCTATCGGTCGGGCACTGACCGATGCCACGATAGAAGATCCATAACGGGAGTAGCGGCTAATTCGTTACATTGAAAAGTCGGCAGTACGGTGCATCTAAGCAGGACAAATCCCGAAATTCCAGCAAAATATCCTTAATGATCCATCCTTGAAGCAAGAACATCAACAAAGTGTGTAACAAAGTCAAAAAAAAAAAAAAAAAAAAAAAAAAAAAAAAAAAAAGACCAATCTACTGTTCCTTTCATGAGCGAAAAAGAAAAAAATGGAAAAAACGTCTTTCCCTAGCAATTGACTCTGGTCATAAGAAAAAAAAAAAAAAAAAAACTTGCATTTGCCCTAGTAATTAATAAGAAGAAAAAAATCTTCCTGAAAACAAGTCCTTTTTCCAACCACGAATGTCTATTAAAACTTTACTATCTTTTCAAGAAAGAAAGAAAAAGAAAACTCTTTCCTCCCATCCCAGCCACGGACTTTTTCAGCTGAGAAATTAGGTCAAGTTCGCGATCATTGATGATTCATTCAGGAAAGTGTCTTTCTGTTATCTTCAAAGTGAACTGCTGTGATCAGAACAAATTAGTTTCGGTTTCTAAAGGATTAAAAAGATAGAAAAGAAAAAGACATAGTGAGACTGTTTCACGTTCTGGGACTCCATCATCGGATTTTAAAAACAGGTATTGCGTTCTGCACGATTAGTTTTTTTTTTTATGTGTAAAGGGATAACAGGTAAGCGCTTTCTTTTATTAATTAAAGAAAGAAAGAAAAAGAAAAAGAGTTACAGTTTAAAAAGTAATCTTTTTTTTATTGGTTGTTATTTTAATGGCAAAAAAAAAATGGAATAAGAAAAGGTTTATTTTATTTCTTTTTTGTTATAAAAGAAACTAATTTGTTGAAATTTATACAGTAGTTAAATCTTTGGAATTTTAAAATTTTATTTTAAAGTTCGTTTTTTTTTTTTTTTTTTGGTCTCAATTTGAAAAAAAAAAAAAAAAAAAAATGATGTATCAAATTTGAATTTTATTTAGATTTAGGCCCATTTTTTACAAATATTGTGTTGCAATTTTTGAAAAATATTATATTTTTATTTTTATGTATTTTAATTGTGCCTTATATTTTTGTGTAATTTTGTGATATTTTGCATTCTAACATGAGTACCCCAGACCCTCCTAAAGAAACGAACGACTTAGAAAATAAGTCAGATGGCTCTGGCAATGAGAAAAATCAGTGTTTGGGTAACGATGGGAGTTCAGGTCTTAAACCTGAAGAGAAAGATAGTCCGAAGTCCGGGGTTGCCACACAGACACATAATGTAACAACATTAGGTGAACAGATCCTGTCAGCTCTAGCTGGGTCTAGTCACAATTCAATAACCGCTAGCCTGAAAATGTAACAGAAAAATTCTGTTCAAAAATGATGAAATAATTGACAGACACCAGAATTTATAAGAATTTCGTGGGAAATGAAAACCTGTTTTTCTACACTTTCATTATAAAAGCAAAATATTATTTGGTGCTGTTTGTCAGTTTAGAATTAAAATTAGGTGGTCACGCCGTGCAACCACCGCCCTTGAAAGGGTTAATAAAATAATAAGTTGAAAATTTTAGTATAAGGGCCATTCCAAACGAATTCAACCAATGGGTGTCAGGCCATAGTCACAGATTTTTGTTTACATTTTTATCATAGATAGTAGTGATACCCTTAAATCTGAAATTTAAAAATAATTTTTGCGATATTGGTTGAAATATAACCTTTTAAAAATTGGTCATTTTTACCAAATGGTGGCCATCTTGGATTCTATCACAATCTATATATGTAATATATCGCACATTCCGGATTTTCAACAGACAAGATTCTCATGTTGCTCTCAGAAAAAGAATGAAAGCAGCATTATTTTTTTTCTCTTGAGAAGAAGTAGGCATGGGGCTACTTCATTCCTGTTACAGTTATATTCTTGAAATTATTTTACATCATCTATTTAAAAAAATCTTATGGTTTTATACAGCTTTAAAAAAAAAATAATAATAAGTTCTCACATTGTCAGTGTTTTCTGCAATAATTTTAACTGTGTGTCACTGCTGTTTCGCATATTTAAAGACTGTCTCTCTACATATGCTGCTCTAAAAGTTCTCTTCCAACCTGTTTAAAAAAAAATACTCATCTGCAAAAAAAAAAAAAAAAAAACTTTGCTTCACTTTTAACAGTTTCTTACCTGATGAAGTTGGCCATTCACTGATGAGTTTTATCCATTTGTTCTGACCTCTTCTCTAGTATTTTTCTTGTTTTACGGTAGAAGATAAATATATTAATACTATACTTACCTGCTTAACACACTATTTTATAACAATAACTTTTCATTTTCAACGCTGAAGTAACTATTGAAGAAGAGTCATGTCATATTTGAGTCATTTTATCCTTACAATGTCTGATTCAATTCAATATCTTCGTTGTTTGTCTTTAAAGCTAAAATAAGATTTACGAGTTATCTCAAATGTTTTCTAATATAATATTCTAAGTAATAGCTGTCACAAGACCTGATTATGGAAGTTTTGTCGGTTGGTCTTTTCTCTTGTGAGACGTAAATTATCCTTACTAAGTGGATTGGTTGACTTAACTGCTCCTAAAAATCAGTGTTGCAATTTTTTTGCTAAATCAAGAAAATTTATGAAATATTATAAAATTAGTTACTTTCAATATTGATTTTGTATGTTTGTTCTTACATATACCTGCAGTTACAAGAGTAGTATTTTGATTCAGGAATTCTCAAGATCAATTTATTTTCTGTCTACAATTCCCCATATTTCAAAATTTTATTGTGCCTTTGTTTTCATTTGCGAATATACCCAAAGTCTCTAAATTTTATTTTTGTCATATGCCTCATATTTTTACACAGGAAGTAATTAATTGAATGAATTCTGAAGATTTATTATTAATGAAGAAATTAAAAATGTTTTAACCATCGAATCAATTTCTATACAAGATTACATGAAAAGAAAAGCACAGTTCTTAGTAACTATTTAACAGCGCCTTTTAATGTAGAAGTGTTCCTTGATGAATCTTCAAAATTACTAAGAAATTTAAAGAAAAAGTGCTTATTGATATCATCACCTACCTTCTTATGTCTTATTTTTTTCCCCAAGATGTGTGTGTGAATACAACATCTTTTTGTCATCTTCACTGCTCTATAATTCATCCTTTTAGTGTGTCCAGAAATAGTGATTGCTGAAAGTTAATGATTAGCTTCAAAAGAAGTGAAGCACATGGATATTGTGTTGTTGCCAAAAACAAAAAAAAGTTCTCGTCCAATGTTCCTGTATAATGTCTATTCAACTGTTAAGCTGATGTTGCCTTTTTGTGTGTATCATCTAGAGATATGTGTCGGTTTCTACATGGTAAACACAATGTTTACACCTTTGCAACAATGCACATACCTGATGTCTTTTTGTGTACCAAAACTTTCAGCGTGTTTTTGAACATTCTGATAACATTTATTTATTTTTCATGCAAACTTTAAATTGTGTTTATAACGCTAAGGAATCAGGGATCTGTAAACAAGAACATTGCTATTATTTTTTTGCAGTTATGGGGTGGTATATTGTGCTATTTAGTGTATATATTTATTTTTTGCACAAGGTATCAGGAGCCTTGTTTAGGGAGATCCAAGCCACCTGAAACCTTGAGTAAGATGAGTAGTCACAGTGTATATTGTTCTATGATTGTGGATAATAGTATATTTTTTACATAATTCTCTTGATTTTTCTGCATGAAATATTTTATGTAAATGATTTATAATATTTATATTATGGCACACTTGAAAATTTAAATTTCCCATGATAGTGTCAATTTTTTTTAATCTTTCATTGTATATGAAAGCATTTATTTTTCTGGGGATCCCCACTCACTCAACCAAATACCTAGTACTTATTCTTAAAACCATGGTTTGTCTGTTTGTCTATAAGTTTATGAGTTTATCTTTATACATATTTAAATTGTATTAAGTGATGTCTCATATTTTAAAGAATAGTATATACTTTGAAAATTTTTGATGAGTAAATAATACAAAAAGTATTGGTGTTTGTTGATATATTGCTTTTGCAATCTAATGAAAAGTAGTAAGAGTATATGTTTCAGCATTATAACACTTAATTCCTTTAGACATGTCTCTCTTATATATATTGTTGCAACTACCTTAACTATCTGTGTTTTACATGTGGGTGGTCATTTAGTGCACGATTTGGCCACTTGTTCATGTGGAGTACAGCTGGTTGTTTGAAGTCACATATTTAGTACTAAATTGAATTTAAAAATAAAATGATGATATCATATTATGAAAATTTTTCTAAAGATATTTTTTTATGTATGGCCAGTTTATATTTAGAGTAACTGCAAATAAATGCTCAATTTTATGAATTATAAGTCCTAGGCTGTGATCAAATACTGAAGTTATTTTGATCTTTGTTGCTTGTAAAGTGCAACTTTTCTTATATGGTATACCAATTTAATTAAATGTTTGATAATTCTCATTTTATATATGCTAATTCTGATTTTGTTTAGCATTTTTACTTAAGTAATACATAGGATTTTATATATGCTAATTCTCATTTTCTTTAGCATTTGTACTTAAGTATTATTTTTGAAGATAAGTTTATGACATCATACTGCAATTGCCATAAATAGAAGATTTGGCATTTTTTTATGTATACTTTTTGAATATACTATGTATACTTTTGATGTATTTTCTTTTTCTTCTCTCTCCCCTTTTGGTCACCACTAATTTTTATTTGCAGCAGTTTAACTTTTGGCTTTACTTTAATATTTTATCTTTTTTTTTCTCTGTCTTTGGCATTCAAAATTTTGTCATCCCGTTTCTGTAAAAGGTTCATTTCATTTTACCTTTTACATCACTTGCTCTGCCAAAATTTTACTCTGTAAATGGGGGTATTGTGAGATGAAATCTCACAGTATTTAAATCATGTTACTTTTTTATTTCTTTCGGCCTTATACATCGATGTTCTTTAAACTTAAATCCATATTTATTTTTGCGCTGGCGATTTCGTTTCGACCGCAGATCAGCAAGTTCTCTGATGTTCCGCAGCGCCTGGCATGGGGTGCTTCTCCTTTGAGATCTGTACGATTGTGATGACGTCATCGGAGCAAGTCTCTCACGGTAGACGGCATATGCATTGAATGGATGTCGATCTTTCGGAGGTGTGTCTAATCGCCGAGTGTACAGCAAATAAAAACAAAACTTTTTAAATGTTTTCTTTCGGATTTGTTTATTAAGACATTACCTAATATTTTAAATTCTCTAATAGATTTAAATCTTTTCTTTCAGTAACTTTTGAAGTCTCCGTATTCTTACTATAAATAAAAAATTTCGTTAATTTTAAATCAGAATCTGTTTTGTTGGTGATCTGTTATGAGTTAGTTTTTGTTTTAAAAAGGCTGCGGGCTCCGGCTCCGGTCTGTCTGCTGATGGAATCCGGTAAAACGTTTCCGAAAGCGATGTCTGCGTTTTTAATAACTCCTGTTAAATTTATTTTTTGTTGGTTTAAAAAGGCTTTAATTGAGATTTTTATCTATAGAAAATTCACCTAGTGCTACATCTTACATTTTAAAGATTTTCTTAAAGAGGAATAAATTATTTTATCGGCAACATATTTATTTTAAAAATCGGTGACCAACAGGTTGAAGGCCTCTTACTTCTCTTCAACAAGATGAATAAAAAGTTTGATTTCTGCTTAAAAGTCTCCTCATCATTTCTTTACAGATATACAAGTAAGCAGTTTCCTTTTTATTTTTTTACAATTGCTGACCTCAAAGAACTGAGGGTTTTATTGCAATATTACACAACGCATGTTAACAAAAAGAACTTCCAATTTAATTTTACCTTTTAATTAACAGCCCATTATATTGGATTATAATATTACAATTTATTTCCATCACAATTTTTACCAAATGGTGGCCATCTTGGATTCTATCACAATGTATATATGTAATATATCGCATGTTCCGGAACCTGTAAAGGGTGTCGCAACACGTTCACTTCGCATCAGTTGACTGTCATATCGCCGCCGTTAATATGTCAGTACATCTTGGGGTTGACAGAACTGGTAGATAATAATTTGACTCGGAAACCTCTTGTTGGACCGAACTCATTTATTTGGTGCTCCATCTTACAGTCCATTTTGCGAGTCCGGTCGGAGGTCCTCGAGCCCGTTACGTGATGATTTTAGGAGCTACATCGTTCATAGGTTTTGCAGGCATCTCAAAAGTGCAAATTCTCCCGTTTTTGGTACGGGTTTTCGCTAATATCTTGGGGTTTGTCATATTTTCCAGCAGAGGGCATAGTTGTAAATTTGGGAGAAACATTTCTTTAATTGGTTGATTAGCTTTTGATTGATTGTCCAGGCTCAGATGCCAGACCTGGGCTTGGCCGGCCCGGGAATCGGCTAACCACAACTGAATGAGAATATTCCGAACGTCAGCATTTTTACTCTTAAAGATCGTCTGAAAATGATATCTGAAAGTAATAAGATGTATTGCTAGGAAACAAAGTTACAAGGGGAGAAACTGGTTTTAGAAATAGATTTAAAGTTAGAAGAAAGGGACTTCGGATTTTAATTTAAAATTTTATTTGAATTTTGAATTTTAAAAGGGTTTTTATCCTTTCATATATATATATATATATATATGCCCATAATTTGGCAACTAATGGCTCAAATTCTGTATTTCTGGTACCAATTTGAAACTATTTGTCCTAAGAAGGCATATATGATATCAAAACAATAGTACATTTTCATTTTAATACTTTTTATTACATGCAAATGGAAAATATTACTGAAAATAGCTCACTATAATGGGCCATTTAAAAAAAAAAATGGACCATCATGAATTTTCCTGAAACTTTGTAGAAACATTGTTCCATGTGTCTGCTTTAAATAAAAAAAAAAATTGGAGAGGTAAATTTTTTTATTTTTAAATAAATGGCTTTTTACACTGAGGATGTTACTTACCAAACAGTGACCATTTTAGAGTATGTTAATATCCCTGATTTAAGAAACAATTGCCAAAACTAATTTTTTTTTTTTTTTTTTGACATCTGAATTAATGTAAAGCTATAATTAAACCTCATTTATTCGTTTTTCTTTGGACTAACATAAAAAAAAAAAAAAAAATTCAATGCAAAAAATATATAATTGAAAAAAGTTAACATTAAAGAAGATAAGCAAATAAAGAATATAATGTATAATTGTGAAAAACCTATAAATGTAAGACCTATAAATGAGGTTTTACTGTGTATGTACAGGGGAGCCTATTTAAGACATTTTTCTGCACAAGAAATCCTAATTTTTATAGTCAAACTTCTATTTCTTACTTTGAAAATTTCCTACATAATAAGTTTCACATTTTATATAATTTTTATTTCAATACATTTACATACTAAGAATGGTGAATGATAGTAGTGCAATAAAACTAAAACTAACTAGTGTCAATGAAAATCCTTTTTTTTTTCTGAAATAAATCTGGCAACCATACTTAGAGGTGAACAATATGTTGCATGTGGTATTAATTGGTGGGTTTTTTGGATTACTGCGAGGAATTCAATGACTATAAAATTATGTTCATGCTTCCTCATGGCCCTAGTTCATTATATTCATATGGCCAAAATCTTCAGATGTATGTTGGATTCCATATGAACACATCATGAAAGTAGAGGCAGAACATATATTGTTGCACATGACGAACATCAAGCAATTCAATTATTATTCTTAAACTTCAAGACAGATTAAGTCTTTGGTTGGGAGTTTTAAATTTGACTGTGAATTAAAAAAAAACTACAGAAAATGCAAAATTTAAAATCAGCGTTAAATGGTACGATTATAATGACAAAAGTCAAAACATTTGTATACATTATTTTTTTATTACAAAGTGAAGTTATTTTTATATTTACAATGTATCCTAACTGTGACTCACATGCTCTGAAATGACCCAGTTTAAACTTGCCTTTCAACATTATATTATAAAGTTATATTCATATAAGTATTCTATGTTCTTATTTTGTCTAGATTTGTCCATGTAAATTTTAACTTTTTTTTCTTCATATTGAATGTTTTCCTCTACATTTGTATTATACAAGTTTTGATTATTCTCATTTTGTCTAGATTTGTTTATATAAATTTTATCTCAATATGAACTAAAAACAACAAATGTCAACTCAACTAACTCATTAATATTATTTTTTAATATTTTATTTTAATTATTCAACTGTGATTTTCAGTTAGTATTTCTCCCATATTTCAGAAAAATATATTATGTGGCTTTTTTTTTTTCTTTATATTCATTATTGAAGGGATTTGATATTTATGTAGATATTTTTTGAGAATTATACACTGACAGAAAAAAAAATCCCAACACCAAGAAAGACTTGTGTTAGAGAAACGAAATTTGGTAGGTGTGTTTATACATCTGAAAGATGACATCGATTGAAATTTCGCACTTCGTGCATAAGTGTGGCGCTAGTAGCACCACTCAGAACTTGCAGATCAGGTTTACTTTAAATGCGTGCTGTAAAGTTTGTGGGCATTATTTAGCTTTGAAATGTGACGTATTGAGTTGATGTTAGCCATAAATGCCTGTAACAAGACGACGAAGCCACTGTCAACAGCTCACCGAGTTGGAACGAGGTCGCAAATTCGGGCTACGAGAAAGTGGATTTTCTTTCTGCGATATTGCAGAAAGACTTGGCTGGAATGTATCCACTGTGCATGATTGTTGGAGGCAGTGGTCAAGGGATGGTACTGCCTCAAGAAGACCGGGTTCCAGGCGGCCACGTGGCACTCCTGAGAGGGAAGATCGCCGTATTCGGTGTACGACTGTGGCGCATCGTACTGCGTCTGCGGCAGAAATTGGAGCTGCAGTTGGTACCACTGTGACACAACGAACTGTTAGAAATCGGTTACTTCAAGGACAGCTCCGAGCCAGGCGCCCTCTAGCGTGCATTCTACTGACTCCAAGCCATTGCCATTTGCGACGCCATTGGTGTCAAGCCAGAGCCCATTGGAGGATGGAGTGGAGATCTGTTGTGTTTTCCGATGAAAAAGAAACACAACAGATCTCCACTCCGCCCACCAATGAGCACTGGCTTGTCACAAATGGCTTCGCAAATGGCAATGGCTTGGAGTCAGTGGAATGCACGCTACAGCGTGCATAGCTCGGAGCTGTCCTTGAAGTAACCAATTTCTAACAGTTCGTTGTGTCAATGTGGTACTAACTGCAGCTTCAATTTCTGTCGCAGACGCAGTACGATGCGCCACAGTCGTACGCTGAATACGGGGATCTTCCCTCTCAGGAGTGCCACGTGGCCGCCTAGAACCTGGTCTTCTTGAGGCAGTACCATCCCTTGACCACTGCTTCCAACAATCATGCACAGTGGATACATTCCAGCCAAGTCTTTCTGCAATATCGCGGAAAGAAAATCCACCTTCTCGTAGCCCGAATTTGCAACCTCGTACCAACGCAGTAAGCTGTTGACAGTGGCTTCTTCGTCTTGTTAAAGGCATTCTTGGCTAACATGAACTCAATAAGTTACATTTCGAGGCTAAATAATGCCCACGAACTTTACAGCACGCATTTAAAGTAACCTTGATCTGCAAGTTCTGAGTTGCGCTACTAGCGCCACACTTATTCGCGAAGCGTGAAATTTCAATCAATGTCATCTTTCAGATGTATAAACACGCCTACAAAATTTCGTTTATCTAACACAAGTCTTTCTTGGTGTTGGGATTTTTTTTTCCGTCAGTGTATTTTCATTTTGTATGAAAATAAAAAGTAGTATCCTGTGCCTATAACGTATACCCTCTGGCTTAAACTACAGCATATACCCTAGGCATGGCTTTAGCGTATGCCCTGTGCCTATATGTATACCCTCTGGTTTTTTTATGGCTACATCACTGATGCCCATCATGATGATTCTAAAGATATGAAATTCCATGCATTAGTTCTTGAGTAGACATTACTAAAATCATGTAAATCGTGAAAAATCCAGCATAGCAGTGCCATCTATTGGGCGATTAACACCAAAACCTAATCAGCAACAACTTGTGTCAATGTGAAAATTCGTGCATTCAATCTTCAGGCCCACATGGTCTTTGAAAGCCCTTAAAAGTACTTAAATTTTTCAAAAATAGCTTTTGGTCCTTAAAAGTACTTATTTTTATGCAAAAACTGCAAAAGGTCCTTAAATTTACTCTTATTTCTTAATCTGGGGTGAAACCCTTCTGTAGTTCCTTGAATTTCTGATTTTTTTTAAAAAATCATCTAGATCCCCCTTGCAATTAGGAAAGATGCAGCATAGCAGTGCCACCTGTTGGGCGATTTACACCAAAAACTAACTGGCACCAATTCATATCAAGGTCTAACTGAATCTAAAGTTTTATTAAATTCTGTGCATTAGTTCTTGAGATAGAGTGCCCACAAAATTTTTGTCACATACAGACAGACATTTTCTAAAAACCATCACATCGTGTTCAGGACCTTTTAAAACATATAAATCCATTGAAAACCAGAAGTCGAAATTTTTCACGAATTCGATACTTTCTTCTTGTAAAGATAGAAGTAAAAATGTGTAGTATAATTTCTTAGTTTACTCAATTTGTAGGTCCTTAAATTTTTTTGGTTTTGGTCTTTGAAAGCCCTTAAAAGTTCTTGATTTTTATTTAAAGAAATGTGTACAAACCCTGTTCTTGAGATAGAGCTATTGTGGAAATCATGAAAAATGCAGCATAGCAGTGCCACCTGTTAGGCGATTTACACCAAAACATGATCAGCACCATTATCAAGGACTAATAGAATTTGAAGTTTGGTGAAAATCTGTGCATTAGTTCTTGATATAGAGCTATTGCAGAAATCGTGAAAAATGAAGTATAGCTGTGCCACCTGTTGTGCGATTTACACCAAAGACTAATCAGCACTAATTTATATCTGGGACTAATTAAATATGAATTTTTATTAAATTCTGTGCATTAGTTCTTGAGATAGAGCGGCTACAAAATTTATGTCACCTACTGACAGACAGACATTTTGTAAAAACATTTTTTGGGGGGGATCAAAACATGTAAATCCATAGAAAACCAGAAGTTAAAAATTTTCATGAATCCAATACTATCTTAAGAAGATAGAAGAAAGTAACAAAAGGGGTAATGTCATGACAGTGTGGAGGCCATGGTGTTGGTCC
Organism: Maratus speciosus; assembly: GCA_963932465.1. NCBI lineage: Eukaryota > Metazoa > Arthropoda > Arachnida > Araneae > Salticidae > Maratus > Maratus speciosus. The sequence goes on along the minus strand of OZ010793.1, from coordinate 348,602,528 downwards.
ATTTCTTTTAGTCCGTCTGGTCCAGAAGTTTTTCGTCTAAGAACTTACAAACTATGGAACTCCAGTGAGAGAGTGCTCCATTGTACTTATAAATAATCCACAGTTGAAATTCTTCTAACTAGGTGCAGTGAACAGTTGAGTTCCAATAAGTCTAAGTAAACATTAGCAGTGATGTTTTTTCACCATGAAGAAATGTGGTCATATAACCTTGTTATGCATGACACTACACCAAACATTAACTTTAGGACTGTCTCTCACAACCTGTGCAGAAACATGTAGATACTCTGATCCCCAGATATGGACATTATGTTTATTTACCTTTCTACAGACATGAAAAATTGATTAATCAGAAAAACAAATGTAATTTAAGTAATTAATTTCACAACATCAATTCTGTTCAGAATCTCAGTTCCAAATTCTGCACATCTCGGGTAATCATTTGCTTGCAGGAATTGAGAAATTTGCACTTTATAAACATACAACCTAAACCTTGTATGGAGAATTTTAACCATGGTTGTTTGCGGTATTTGCAGTTCACATGATGCATTACAAGTTCATTTTTTAGCTCTCTGCTGATATGATAACCGAACATTTTCAGCAGTTGTTTCATCCACATAAGGCCTGCCACTTCTGGGAAGATAAAAAACTCTGCGACTACCACAAAAAGGTGGCTTTTTAAATTTAAAATACACTGAAAAGGCAACTAATCTCATCATAAGGATTTTTTTTCAACTTTCCTGGAGGAAAGGAATAGGGAGAATGACTTTGAAATTTTCTTTAAAAAAGCAGTGGAAAATCTTTTCAAAAGTGAAGCACTTTTTACCAAACCATTTCAGTTTTGTTTTTAAACAAGCTTGTTCTCAGTATTAATACTTTCTGTACAGCCAATCTTCTAAATTTTGCCCTGAAACTATTTTAATTAGGCTTAATATTTTAATTATTCCTAAATGTTTTCTTCCAAAACTTTCGATTAGCGAGGTAGTTAAATTTTATTAAGAAAGTAAAGACAACTATTTTGAACTTTTGTAAGCTACTATTTTTTACATTTAAGTTGCTGTTTATGCAACTATTTTAATGATTTTTGGATACAGAAATAAATATTTTTGTTGAACTTTTCCTGTGGCAACACTGCAAACATAAAATATTGTATTTTTCAAAAAAAAAAAAAAATTCTGAAATAAAACTGTACAAAGCACAATGTATGTGGCAATCCACTTTGAAGTGCAGTCATGTTCCTCCCTTCTGTATCTCAAGATCAGACTGATTATAGATCATTAAACAAAAACATAATTTGAAGAACAAATAAAAAAAATTCCTACATTGATTAAGCCCAAGAAGGGACAGATATTAAGATATTTCATTCAATTAGTTATAAATTTAATGTTAAATTTTGTTATAAATAAGTTAAACCAATTGAAGATTAAGAAATAAAAATAAAATTCTTATAATATGAGACTTAAAACACCCTAAAAAATTAGATTCCGTTCAAATGAAATTGAAATAAATCTTAGACTTCTTCCATTTTTAATTGAAAATATTTGTATTGCAGATTTTGTATCATGTTTATGATGATTGTACATAAATTGATGAGATGCATGCAAAATACAAAACTTTAAAAAAGGTCTAAGATTTATTTCGATTTCATTTGAACAGAATTTAATTTTTTAGGGTGTTTTAAGTCTCATATTACAAGAATTTTATTTTTATTTTTTAATCATCAATTGGCTTAACTTATTTGGTACAAAAATTTAACATTACATAAATGTAGAACTAATTGAATGAAATATCTTAATATCTGTCCCTTCTCAGGCTTAAACAATCTAGGAAATATATTTTTTTTTTTTTTTCTCCAAATTACGTTTTTGTTTAATGTCAAGTTTTTTAATAACTTCTGCATTCAGATGAACTCATTTCAAAATTAATTGAGGGTATCATCATCATCATCAGACTTTGATGTATGCAGTATTGCATCGCAATGTGTGATGCAGTTTACCAATGTATAATTCAAAATATTCCACTACTGCAGTAATGCAGGTTGCTGTAGTTTGGGCAAAAACTTCCAATCTGAACGTTAAAAAATCTATAATCGAAACATAAAAAATTAATTTCACTTAAATTTAGATACCCTATTTCCCACTCAGGAATGCTATGAATGCAAAAATAAATTTTGCTGAATCCTTACTACTGATATTTAACAATATTATAGCTGTGATACAGTAAAAAATTTAAAAAAAAAGTTTTACTTAAATTTTGTTACCTTATTCCCAAGGGGTGATGTAAACACAAGAGAAAATTATTACCTAAGTTTAACTTTGGATATAAATAGTTCCCATCTTAGAAAAAAAAATACATTTTAAAATTAAAGTTATGTAATCCGTCACTACGTTCGTTACCTGCGTAAAAATAGCTATGCTTTTGGAACTTTTTACTCAAACATAAATTCGACCAAAGCAAAAACTTATTCTGGAAATGTCCTTTTTATTTCCACTATGCTGCCATATTCATCGTTTTATTAAAGAAAAAAAAATCAGTTTAATTTTTCACGTGGTAATCTTTTAATTAAAAAAAGATAAATTATTATTACATCTTTTGAATTATTTGCAACAATGAATAAAAAAAGTTAAATTTTATAGGAAAAATGTTGTTTAATTCATGAAAAAAAGTGAAATTTGAAATTATTAACAAAAATATTTGAATAATGTAAATAAAAATTAGCCGATGTTACTCTCTTGGTTATAATTCACCCATATGGAAAGGCATTTTATAATCCGTTTTGACCTTGACGTCAGGCAAACATTTTTATACTTTAAATTTATAATATCATTAGAATTCGTAAAGAATAAAAAAACTGTGGTGTCAGAGGCAAAAAGGTGGGAAGAAAAAAAAATTGAAAAGTTATGAGCTCCACTGGCTTTTCTATATTAAATTAACATTGCGAAGTGACACTGAAAATAGATAAGAATTGCATTGCCGCACAATTCTTAAATAGAAAAGGTGGAATTTGTAATTTTGTGCAAAATAAAAATTCTGGTTACAATTTTTCTTTTTCGTGAGCATGTTTTATTCATAAATTACACTTGAGTCATTCCATGTCACATCAACGCATCTTTTCTTCCTTGACCCCTCAGATTTTGATGAAACTTGATTTATCATGTGTCCTTACATAGTTATGAAAGAAAACACTAAAATTATTTTTTTAATGTATTTCATTTTAATTTTATTAACAATTAATTAAAGCGTTTTTCGATAAAATTTGCTACATCTTGAATTACTTAATTGCCATTTTCTCAAAAACTAAATGTGATACAAATTTTGTTTATATATCATTTTAAAGCTCTTTTATGACCTTTAATTTGATATGCAACATGATCAAATTTATTAATTTTTTTTAATTCAAATTTAAATTTTAAATTTCTCAAAAAGTGACATTTTTAAAATTTTCAAAAAATTCTCAAATTTACTTCATATTGCCCTTGCACATTTCACCAAATTTTATGACGGGAGCTCTATGGGATCAGAAGATACATAAAGTTGAAGTTCATACGTAAAGTGAAAAAGTTACATTTCAATATCTTTATTTTCCACTGATGACAAAGTAATGAAAAAGTGCCACAAACTAACATTTTTCACATTTTAAATAAAGCTTTCCATTTTCTATATATATTAGAAAATAAACAATAAGAAATGAAAAGTTGGATATTATTATTTGATAATTCATGAATATATACTTTATAAACACTATAGATCCTTTTGCATTACAAGATCAAATCCAATTTATTTTCGAATATATAAATTAAAAATTTATTTTTCTTTGTGATGTATATCAGACACAAATATTTTGTATAAAAACTCATTCATTTTTTATTTAAGATGGCTCCCTTTATATTGTACATGTTTAATCTTTCTTATAACTACTTAACACTTTATATGTACTTAACTCCTTGACGGGCGGTGAGATATATTATATCTTATCTAATTTTAATTAAGATTTGTACCAGAAATTTTTAAATAAATTTTACTTTATAACTTTGGTAGAAATAGTTGTAAAGTTGATTTTCCTTATTTTCAAAGAAATTTTTTTTTTGAAAATTCCAGTGTGAATTCAACATTACAAAAACACAATTACATGTTCCTGAAAGGATTAATATTTTCAACTTGATCTTTTCATGATTGTGATAAATCTGTAAAAAAATTTTCAATCTTGTTTGTTTCATCCGGTTGCAGAGTATATGTACGACCAGTTGTTGTAGTAGGGTTTACTTTGTGAAATCCACAGAACATCACGTGCCAAAGGTTTTCAAAAAGAATGGGCTGACCTGGTGGATGGAGAAAGGTAACCTTCATTTAATTTTCATCTAAAATATGACACAGTCACCATGCATCATTGTAGTAAGAAACAAGGTAGCCAGTTAATTTTATAAAATCTAATTTTTCTTCAACGGGAATAATTACATGGGTTTCTACATTCATGAATCCAATAATGAAAATACTTTTGTTTTTACTTTCATCCCACATGTTGAAAAGCCTTCCATTACATGAAATTTTCTAGTACTAGGTATTGCCACAGTCTGTGTTCAAGGTGCTGCTCAGTTTTAATATATTCCTCTTGGGTTTGGGTTACATAACAAAAATCGATTATTTTTAGATTAGTGAAATTTTAACCACTCACATAACATAACCGAAATAGTGTAGTTATTTGGTTGATAAGGCCTTTGTAGGCTTGCTGTTGCTGCTTCCCTTTTCACTGTACCTTCTACTCTATCACAAGATCCTTTGCCGTCAGCTATTTATAGCAGAAAAATGTCATTCTGCTTCAATTCCAAAATCATTCTTGTAATAGCAAAGATCTGTGAATTTTTTTAATTAATTTATTTTATTTTATTTTTTGTAATGGGCTGCACTGCAAAAGTTTCTTCACTTCATAGAATTTTGATTTTTAAAACTGAATAAGTTTTTCTGAATTGTATATACAGCTATGGTATTATGTTCCATTCTGAGGTGACAAAACTACAATACTTAATTTCATTTTCTTTTTTTAAAATATACTCCAAATGGATGTATAGTGATTTGTTCCAATGGTATGACTGTACTTCGTTTTATAAGATAAAACTAATTTTCTGAAAAGTCGCAAATTACAGCCATTTCAGAAGTTAATAAATTTTCCTTAGTACATAACATTTAAAAGCACTTTGCTGCTTACTAATGAAATCACGGCAAAGAATCTCAAATTTTTCACAAAAAATATATTATTAATAAATTCTTGCACAGGGTTCTGAACTGTTTCTAAGCTGCACCGATCAACTAAAATCCATTGGCGAAAAGTTTGTGTTTCAAATTTTCTTGCAATCAATCTTCCCAAATTTTTCTAATGTCATAAACATCAGGAGAAGAGACACAGTTTGAAAAATAGCAGTCAATACACAGTCTTTGATGTTTGGCATAGGTCGACTCACTCCAACTTTTCATTTCTTATTGTTTATGTTCTAATATATTTAAAAAATGGAATTATTTATTTAAAATGTGAAAAATGTTAGTTTGTGGCATATATATAATTTTTTTTCACACTTTGTCATCAGTTGAAAATAAAGATATTGAAATGTAAGTTAAAAATTTCACTTTACATATGAACTTGAACTTTATGTATCTTCTGATCCTATAGAGATCCCACCATAAAACTTGGGGAAATATACAAGGGCAATATGAAGTCAATTTGAGAATTTTTTGAAAATTTTAAAAGTGTCACTTTTTAAGAAATTTAAAATTTAAATTTAAATTTGAATTAAAAAAATAAATTTAAATAAATTTGACCATGTTGCATATCAAATTAAAGGTCATAAAAAGAGCTTTAAAATGATATATAAACCAAGTTTATATCACATTTAGTTTTTGAGAAAATGGCAATTAAGTAATTCAAGATGTAGCAAATTTTAATGAAAAATACTTTAAATAATTGTTAATAAAATTAAAATGGAATACATTAAAAAAATAATTTTAGTGTTTTCTTTCATAACTATGTGAAGACACGTGATAAACCAAGTTTCATCCAAATCTGAGAGGTCAAGGGAGATTTTGGTCTGAAATTGTGTTGATTTGACATGGAATGACTCACTTTCAAATCTTATCAAGGTAAAAATTTTATGAAGAGTCTGCTTTTATGGAATAAAATTTTGTAAACAGACTGTTTTTACAAATTGCAAATTTGTGGAGGACCCCTCTTTAATAAATGGAATTTTGTAAAAGGTCCCCTTTTATATTAACTGGAATTTTGGGATTTTTTTTTTAATTTTATTAAATGAAATTTTTTGAAGGGGCCACTTTTATTAAATAAAATTTTGGAAAAGGGCCACTTTTATTAAATGAAATTTTGTAAAGGAACCCCCAAAGAGGACACAGTCTTTGCATGGGTCAGTTTCTGATCAGAGACACTGGATTTTTCCTTAACCTTCTCACTGGCTATCTACATTATATTTATTTTGAAATAATGCTGCTTAATTATTATTCTATTCAGTTGATTGATTTATATATGCTTTAATACATGCTTTTTCTTTCAGTCCAATTCTTCTATTGAAATTACTCCTGTGCCTCCTCCAAAAAGTGATAAAGAACCATCCCCTCCAAAATCTGTAGATCCTCCTAAAGTGGCTGTTAATCAGCCTGTTGTTCAAAATGAACCAAAAAGTGTAAATGGCTCTGAAGCTGATGAGCTGTTATCAGATGTTAAAAATGAAGGTTAGTGTGTATTCTAGTTTTGAATATGTTTGACATCATTTAAAAATAAATAAATAAGAAGAAATTTTTAAAACCTGTTACCCACTGTATATCTTCTAAAGTTTAAAATCATCATACATTTCTCATATGGGGTCACTAAATTTATATGTGGTCTATTAAAGTTCTGAAGAAAATTTTAATAAGAGAAACCAGTATAACTCATATCTGAGTATTTGAGTTCTGATTCAGATGTACTTTCATAATAATAATAATGCAAAGAAACTTTTAAATATGCAGTTTAAAAATAATTCTAAAAAAGATGTAGAACCTTAAAATTTAAAACAGAAATTTAATTTATAGTTATTTTTCTTACTATACTTGGGGAACGAGCAAATCGATAGTACAGTATATACTACAAACATTATGCATCCGCGAGAAGAAAAAGTGTGCGTCTTATTTTAATAAAATCTCTCTTGGTATCTGATTTTTTTCAAATTTTTGAATGCAAAAGCGATTGACTGATTAAATGAAACTGATTTAAGTTAAAATAAGCCACTGTTATTATATATGGTATTTTTATTAATTTTATACAAAGATGTATCTATTCGCCTTGGCGAAATTTTGGCGATAGTAAACAGATGTCACACATAGAGCTGCAAAGCTATTTACAATAACGTCCCCATCACTTCCGCTAAGTTCGAGATAATTACTTGAAGAATGTGGTTTTAAATCTGCAATATATATTTTTTATTTTTGAAACTGTTTAAAATAGAGAAACATTCTTTGTGGATTCAAACTTTTCGAGAAATTTTACCTTAAATACATACCAAATATGACAATAAAATATTTCAAACAAAAAAAATTTGAAATAAAATAAGTGAAAAGGTGATTATTTATAGTGCTGAGGTTGTAAAAAAAAAAATAAAAGTAATTCTCAATAACAAGAATCTTTCTGACGGCAACACTGAGTCATTTTAAACAGAAATGTAGGTATGTGCGGGGGAGAAGGGGAGGGTCTCTAAACCTTTGAAAAAAAATACGAATTTTTAAAAAGCACTAAGAAAATATAAATGTTAAAAAAATGTTTGCTGATTGAATTGATATTGCATAATTGCAATTTCGTTGTATGATAATTTTATTTAAAAGTACTCTAAAGTTTATCAGTATTGCATTAAAAGTGTAAAACGTAGTTTTATTTTCGCGTGAAATACCTTTTCACTCTCTAACATTGCTTACTGTAAAACCAGTGTAACAACCTTGTTACGGACGGGTGAGAACTCGCCATCCCTCCCTCACCCACTGTTTTAAAAAGCACTAAGAAAATATAAATGTTAAAAAGATGTTTGCGAATTGAATTGATATTGCATAGTTGCAATTTCGTTGTATGATAATTTTTTTAAAGTACTCTAAAGTTTATCAGTATTGCATTAAAAGTGTAAAACATAATTTTATTTTCGTGTGAAACAACTTTTCACTCTCTAACATTGCTTACTATAAAACCAGTGTGACAACCTTATTACGGACGGGTGAAAACTCACCCCCCTTTCCCACCCACCGTTGGGCCTATAGATTTCACAAAATTAATACTTTTGAAAATATGTATATATACATATACATATTGAACTACAGTGTTTTTGAATATAATAATTTGCAAAATAAATCAGACTCTGAGAATGATTTTTTTAAAGGTGGAGGAGGGGGTGGGGGAGAAGAAGAAAGCAATAGTGGAAGATAATGAATAGTTATGAAAATATAGTACATAAGTGCACACACACACACACATTAATGCTGAAAATTTCTTCAAATGTTAATTTTCATAATGCTAGCGGCATTGTGTAAGGATGATATGTAGGGAAAAAAGCGTGCAAAAAGACGTTCTTCTGACATTAGCCTTAGGCACTGCTTAGGAGAACGAAAGTGTGCGTGTGTAGGTGAAGGGAGGAAAGGCACTGCCTCTAAATACATTTTGAAATTTAATTACCTAAATTTCCTTTTTTCTGGAGATTTTGAAAAAGAATAGCAGAATGTATTTTTATCAGTCGACTTTAATTAAACGCTTAGAAATAGAGGAAGTAATAATTTTTTGGAAGATTTGTGTGTGTGTGTTGGGAGTGGGGGGGTAGGAAATCACTTGAATTCCCTGTGCGGTAGTCATTTTTTAGATCTATTTTACTTTTTACATTGATTTGTTTCAAATATATCTTAAACTATCCTGGTTCAAGAGGGGGGAGACTCCCCCTTAACGAAAATAAACATTACTGTTCATTTTTTTTTTCATCCTTTTTTTCCAATTTTCTCTTTTTAATCCTAGTAGAAATTTATTTTTGAATACTATTTAATCTTTTTTATTTGTTAAATTTTTAAGTTGTTTTTATATTGATATGTTTTAAAAATTGCCCTACACAGAAATTTTGATTATTATTATTTTCTAGTTTAGTTTATTTCATTTTAATAATCTCCATTAAAAAAGGCTGCAGACCACAGACATATCTGTTCTAAAACCTACCTCCATGGGTTTCGTACTGCCAATGCCCATATAACATCATTACTTATGTCTATTGGAAATATTGGAACAAACAGCATAATTATGTTAATATAAACAGAAGTTTTAACATGACTATGTGACTGAATTCATAATTTAGAACAAACAAATAAAAATATTTTTCTTAAGATTAGAAAGAGATTTGCATTACTTTAAAAAACCATTTCTGAATGAAAAAAAATGACTGTGTTTAAGAAAATAATAAAATGTTGTAGGTAGGTAATATTAAATTGCGACAATGTTTTTTTTTTTTCTTTCAATTAAAAATACTTAAATACCCAGTTATATTCTAAGGTCAAAATTTCCTGGAAAACGACATATGTTTATCTAATTTTAAAAATGTACATTCGTGATCGATTGTATAACCAATTATATTTAATTTTTCTAAAGAAGACAGAAATGAAAAAAAAAATACTGCTTGACGAAGACTTTTCAAACACAATCATAACATTATTTTATGTCGCCGAAATGAGCATTATATCGCCAGATGTGGCAAATAAGTTTCGCCAAGTAAGTGATCAGGCACTGTCAAGCTTTCTTTCACTATCTTCTTAAACCTTCACCAAGTATAGATTGGGATTACAGTAAAATCATATTTTCATAATTCCTAGAGTTTTTTCACAATTTGCAGTAAACTTTTTCCCGAATATTTATATAATGAACTTTAAATCCGCTGTCTCGCTACTGTGGAGCAGTTGCAGCAAACTGTTCTAGGTGCACAAATCATACGGGTGTAAAAATAGAAAAAAATAAAATAAAAATATGAGCAGAGCTTCACCCTCTTTGCTGGTCAGTTTTTCCAAATTAACCTGGGATTGGAGAGTCCTATGTGGGAGTGGGTGGTTGCTCTGCCTGCTTGATTCAAACTTTCAATTAATGTGATTTTTTTTTCTTTCCTTTGTGAATTGGGGGTATCACTATCTTCAATAGCATATACAAATCATTATTTTACACCTTTAAAAAGGAATGATTTTTCTTATCTTTAAGGTATGCAGCGATTGGCCCAGATTAAATTCAAATTTTCAGCTTTGTCGTTCTTGTTCCTTACTATATGTACATTTTCTAAGTTCTGTTGACCTTGAAAATTATTACAGTCGAACCTCATTATCCAGACACTCTAATAACCAGAAAAAGTGTTGTCTATAAACGGAGTGTCACGGTAACCAGAGTTGGAGAAAAATGTTTACAAAAAGATGTATTTTTAATTAATGTATGACAATTTTAAATTCATAGCAATAAAACATTATTATTAAACAAAATAAAAACAGAAACAAAATTCAAAAGAATAAAAGTCAGATTTATGATGACTTGTTTTTTTATTGTTACATGAAATATTGATGAATTCTTTGCCTATCCCTAGATGTGCTTCTTACATTTTTTTTTAAATACTATACGATGAATTGTAATCAATATTTGTTGTTTCAGAAATGAATGTTAGATAATTTCTGATCGTTTCAATATGACAATGCTTTGGTTTTAGTCAAGTGAAAAATGCCGTGTAACCACAAGAAAGCCGCCTGACCAGAACAAAATAACCGCGGGTACTCGTATGCCTATCTGGAGCTTAAGTGAGTCATTCATAGTATGTGGGTTTATTTAGATAAAGGATTGAAATAAAATTTCCCTTTTATCTCAATGGATATTTTAGACACTTTTGTGAAAAGTTTGGCCAAGACATATCTTACCGCTTAATTTCCACGCTTATAAGATGGATTATGAAAAATGGACAATTTTTCTAAACCGTCGGGATATCCAGAGTTAAAAATTATTCAACGACGTAAAATCCAGAGTTTATTTACATCAAAATCATATACAGAAAATCAGGACTTTGAAAAACTGACGTAAAAAGCGGAGTGACGTGAAAACCGGGTGTCAGGATAACGAAGTCGACTGTATAAATTTTTATTTAGATATTAATGTCAAAGAAAAGATTATTTATGATTACTTAGTAAACTGGAATTATAGCTATGATCTTGTTCAGTTAAAGGAATTTGCTGCTCAAAGAAATATAAACAATAATTGCTATAGAGAAGAATTGCATAAACTTTTCCTATTTAATAGTTAAAACTTATTTGTGTGTTCCATAAAGTATTTTACACCTGCTATTTATAATAAATATTGTGGGATTTTTTCTTTTTTCTTTAAAGCATTTAAAAGCTAAAATTAAGATCTTACATGTTTTTATTAATGAAAAATAATTCAACTTAATGTTCTTATATACTTAAAAATTAAATACAGTGAAACCTACCTGAAAGACCACCTCTCAGAAAAACCGTATAGTTACGGTCTATAATTTTTGGCTATAGGCTCAATGTTAATTTTCCCCCATTAAAGGACCACTATTTCCCTTCTACCTCCCTGAAAGACCACTTTTCAAATTTTCAGTTGAAGAGTAGTATTACTTTCCTTTGCATGAGGAAATCTCGAAATTCCATTTCTCTCTGGAAAACACGCTCAGCTAAGACCAGGCGAATCAAGGTTATCTCTCCCCCCCATCCTCGTGTAGGAGGAAAAAGCTGCTTCTCGTGTGTATTACTGTGTTTAATGTCACTATGTTACGGAGAGATAGCTGGTGTTGTTGGGAGAAAGGCTTTTTCCTCCTTTCCTGGAATTGGCCAAGTAACAGATACCTATAAAGTGCAGGTGTCTTTTTCAAGAGGGAAAGTGGGGGTCCTCCAGCTTCCAGTTTATCTCAATTCTGTTCCTTCACTTGTTATCACCTCAGTTTTGTTTAACAGTGGAAGTTATAACACACATCATATTCACATCGAAGTGCATAACGTGTTTTTCTTGCTGTGTGCTTAGTATACCAACTTAGATGATGTCTAAGAGAATTGTGTTAACTTTGGAAGACAAAGGGAAAGTTTTAAGCACACGAGAATGGAATATTAGAAACGAAATTGGCGGCACAGTTTAATTGTAGCAAAACTTAAAATATCCCATTGAGTGGAACTTTGTTGAAACTGAAGGCTATTCAAATGGCTGAAACTATATGGGAAAAAGATTTTTGTGCAAGCAATGGGTGGCTGGAGAAGTTTTGTCACAGAAACAACATTGTCTTCAAATCTATTTGTTGGGAATCATTGAGCGATGTAGATGAAGAGGTGTTAGTGGAATGGAAATCCCGTCTTCCATTGATTCTCTCAAGATATTCAGATTGTGACATTTATAATCTGGATGAGACTGAATTATTCTTCCATGCCTTGCTCACTAAAACTCTTATGGAGAAAACAGATGAAGCAAAATGAGGTAAATATGCCAAAGAGCGACTTACTGTGGCCCTTTCTGGGAATGCCGCTGGAGAGAAAAAAAACTAATCATAATATGGAAGGTTCAAAAGAATCATTGCTTTAAAATGTTGATGTGACAAAAATAGGAGTGATTTGGAAATCTAACAGAAAGGCATGGATGACTCCACCATTTTTTAACATTTATACATGACTTTGATAAAAAGATGACCAAACAGGGTGGAAACATTATCTTTATTTTGGATAATGCTCCATGTCACTTGTATGATGCACAGCTGAAAAGTGTGAAACGTCAATTTCTCCCTCCTAACACGACATCCAAGGTTCAGCTGTTAGATCAGGGAATTTTTCATTGTCTCAAGCTGGGATACAGAAGTTTTGTTTTACAAAAGCTCATTTCGCTAATAAATGAGACCAACAATGTGAAATCATATCAATATACTTGATGCTATTCGATGAATAAAATGTGCGTGGGATAATGTAAAGACACAAACAATTGTAAACTGCTTTAGTACTTGTAAACTAAGCAATGTATCCATAGGAAAATCCATTGGTGATATGAAGTGATTGGTGATTGGCCTTAGAAAATGAAGTGATTCAGCTACCAAACACAGCTAAAGTTGATTATGACCCCAAATCACATGAATATGAGGAAACCCTTGAGTGTTACGATGATTTATCTGAAAACTGGGAGAATCATATTATAAAAAATCACCACAAAGGTAAGACTTTAAAATTTTTATATTAAAAAATAAATTCTCCAATCATATTCTGATTCAGATGATGAGCTTCTGCTAGTTAAAGCTTCTATTTCATGTCAAGAAAACAATTGTTGAAATCAGTAAATTGATAGAAAATGTGATATCTGTTAGAGATGATACTAAAATAAATAATTTGTTTAAAGAGATTAAAGAATGTTTAAAAACAAAAAATGTTAATGAAAAATTGTTAAAATCAAAGCAAACTACAATTAATTCTTTCTTTAAAGCCGTATTTTTGTAGTATGTATTTCATGAAACTTTGCTTTTCCCATCACCTCTATTCAGAGACCACCTCTCTGAAAGACTAATGTTTCACAGTAATTACTATTATATCATACATTTTAATATATATTTGATAGGTGAATTATGAAAAAAAAGCATCTTTTTTACATGTATCTTGTATTATAATATGAGCAAAAATTATGTGTGTATGTGTGTAAATTTTATCTTAAAAACGGCTCTAATGATTTTGACTAAAATTTGTATTTTACCATTTTCGGGCACGGGAAGACTGTAAATGAGACCAACTAATAAATGATCGCTTAGGCTAGGTCATGTGTTCGAGAAAATTCTATTATTGGGTCATTTTGGGTCATAATGGGCCAGGATAAAGTAAATTATATCTAAAAAAATGGCTCAATCGATTTTGACTACATTTTATATCCAACATCCAACCATTTTTGGACACAAGAAAACTATTGGGCTAGATCACATGTTCGAAAAATTTGGATTAGTGGGTCATATTTGGGTCACTATAGGTCAAGCCAATTTTATCTAAAAAACGGCTCTAATGATTTTGACTAAATTTTGTAATCTAATGTTTTAGATTATGAGAAGACCAATGGGCTAAGTCACATGTTAGAAAAAATTCGATTAGTGGGTCATTTTGGATGTGGGTCAAGCTAATTTTATCTAGAAAATAGCTCTATTTATTTTTTCGAAATTTTTATATTCTATCATCTTCGGGCATTAGAATACCATTGGAGTAGGTCGTATGTTCAAGAACATTCAATTAGTGGGTCACAATAGGTCAGTGTGAAGCTAATTGTATCTAAAAAATGGCTCAAATGATTTTGACAAAATTTTGTATTATACCATTTCTGGGTGCTAGAAGATCATTAGGCTAGGTCACATGCTCCAGAAATTTCGATTACTGGGTCATTTTTGGGTCACTACGGGTCAAGCTAATTTTGTCTAGAAAACGGCTCTAGCAATTTTGATTAAATTTTGTATTCTATCGTTTTTGGGATCAAGAAGACTATTAGTTTAGGCTGCATGCTCACGAAAATTCGATTAGTGGGTCATTTTAGGTATGGTCTGGATCAAGCTAATTATATCTAAAAAATGGCTCAAACAATATTGCCAAAATTTTCTATTACACCATTTTTGGGCACGAGAAAATAATTGGGCTGGATTACATGTTTGATGGGTCACTGCGGGTTAAGCTAAATTTATCTAAAAAATGACTCTAACGATTTTGATTGGATTTTGTATTCTACCATTTTCGGTCTTGAGAAAACCTCTGAACTGGATCGCATATTCCAGAAAATTAGGTTAGTGGGTCATTTTGGGGTCATTGCGGGTCCAGCTAATTTCATCTCAAAAACGGCTCTAACGATTTTGAATAAATTTTGTATTCTATCGTTTTCAGGCTCGAGAAGACCATCGAGCTAGGTTGCATGTTCAAGAAAATTTGATCATTGGTCATTTTGGGTCACAATGGGTCAGGGTCAAGTTAATTGTATCTGAAAAACTTCTGAAACAATTTTGACAAAATTTTGTATTATACTGTTTCCGTGCACGAAAAGATCATTGGGCTAGGTTACATGTTCGAGAAATTTTGATTAGTGGATCATTTTTGGATCACTACTGGTGAAGCTAATTTTATATAGAAAACGGCTCTAATGATTTTGATTAAATTTTCTATTCTAATGTTTTCTGGCTTGAGAAGACCATTGGGTTAGGTCGCATGTTCGAAAAAATTCAGTTAGTGTGTCATTTTGGGTCACTATGTACCCGGGTCCAGCTAATTGTATATAAAAAACATCTTAAACGATATTGACAGAATTTTGTATTCTACCATTTTCAGTCTTGAGAAGATAACTAGACTGCGTCATATGTTCGAGAAAATTAGATTAGTAGGTCTTTTCAGGTCACTGCGGGTCAAGCTAATTTTATCTATAACACGGCTAAAACAATTTTGACTAAATTTTGTATACTACCATTTTTGATTACCAGAAGTCCATTAAGCTAAGTCATACGTTCAAATAGATTGGAATAGTGGGTCACTACAGGTCATATTCATGAAGCTGCAAAGTTGACAATATTTGGCGAAATATTGGTGACATTTGAACAAAAAATCAACTTTCAAGATTACGAATGCCAAAACACATACTTGGCACCAAATGAAAGAATGTTGCCAAATTTGACTATATTTGGTGAAAAAAATAGCCTTCAGAATGTGAAATATTTTTTTAGAAATTCTTAATAGGACTCGAGATGCATGGTTAAACCAATCAGATTCGAATTAAAAATTTGGATTGATGTTTTTTTCGTTGTAAATGTGTAAATAATGTAAAATTTAGAAACACGTATGTACATAGTTTTCCTGTTGATTGTTTTTGGAAATAATACTGTTATAAAATAACATGTTTCATAGCAATAATACAGAGAGAATGATACAATGAGAATATTATATTATGTTGAACACAAAGCTAATTTTGACCGAGCTTAGCTCGGTTATCCCTACTTGTGATGTATTATTTCCTGAATAGCACTGACAAATCTAAACTTGATAATTTAGTAGTCTTATAGCATAGATATGTGCTAATCCCACAAAATTTTGACTTACTTATCAGTCATCTTATATGCAAAAATAAATGGTACATATTATTAATCTGAATATACATGTATATCTGTAATTGTGTTATTGATTAATATACAAATATAAAAAATATAATCATTCTGTATTGCTTTGATAGTGTCATTGTAAGTTACTTCTCTGTCTCATATTTAAACACATGTTTTAGTGGCTCCTCGTATTCAGTACTTTGGAAGTGATGATGAAGATGACCAGCCTTTATCAAAGATGATTGGCCATCCTAATGTAAGTTCATTTGTTAGTTATTTTTATTCATTTATTTTTCTCTTGTATTTAATAAAAAAGGAAAAACATTGGTGTATATATATATATATATATATATATATATATATGTGTGTGTATTTTTTCCCCTGTAGGATGACCAGTTACGGGCTCTTGTTTCAAAAATCATTAAAGAATCTAAGTTAGAAGATATAACTATGAAGCATGTGATAAGAAAGGTCAGTTGTTTATTTATGTTAATAAAGGTATATAATACAGATACGCAAATAGCTTCATGTTATTTAAACATGAAGCAAAAAAAAAAAAAAAAAATTTAATGAAAATGCTTTATTTCCTAACTGGACATTTTCTCAAGAAATAAAATATTAGCTTCATTAATATTAGATTAAGAATTCAGGTTAATTTTACCCTACTCATTTATAATTGATATAAAATACAACGTTATTTGCAAGTTGTAATACTTAAATAAATAGTATTTTATGAGTACAATTCATAAATATGATCATACATATTCATCTACTTAGTGGCATCCTTTTTTTTTATAACAATTATGTACTCAACCCTTGTATTTTCTGTTTTAATATTTTGAAGTGAATGAGGTGGCCTTGTATATTGCACATGCTTTTAAAAACTCACTCAAAATTGGAAAAATCCTTGCTGGATAAATGTTTTCACTTCAGTAGTGCCTCTTGCATTTTGCAACACACTTTTTTTTTCCATTGTGTGTGCAGGAATCATTAATGTAGCTTCGTGCAGTATATACTTTTTATTTATTTTTATTCGGACCAAAAGCTTTATTAATGTGCATTGCTTGTGTTTTACTGATTTTTAGTATCATTTTTGTGTTTTATAGGTTTTTGAAACCTATCCAAACTATGACCTAAATTATCGCAAGGAATTCATTAAATCCAATGTTCGACTGGTAAGTTCTACTTTTAAAATACTCTGTTTAAATAATATTAATTCTTGCTGATAAAATGCTTTTCCTAAACATATTACACAAAACTGTTTTTAATTCCATTTCAGATTCTTTCACAGATGGATGACCAGAACTGTTCAGTATCTACTACTGTTATCAATATATAATTCACTGAGTTTTGAAAACATTGTTTCACCATATTCATTTTTTAAATGTAAATAATCTGTAATCCTTCTCCATCTACATCTATATATATATTTCAATTTAAATAATCTTTCACTGCTTGTTTATCAATTTACTACCAAATCTTTGTGTCATCAAAATTTGAGAATTTCCTCTAAAAGCAATAACCTTAGAAAAAATGTATTAATATGAGAGCTCTTTTTCTTAGGTTGAAATTTAAAAAAAAGAAAAACTTTCATTTATTATTTTTATGTGATTTCAAAAACTAATAGTTACTTTTTTTTTCTGTAACAAAAAGTGTGCAATATATTGGTATTAATTTTTACAAAAGTCATGCACTTTTGTGTTCTTTGCTTTAAAAAAAAAAAAAAAAAAAAAAATGTGTGTGTGTTTCTTTTCATTTTCATATAAGCACACATAAATTATCATAATACTGTATTTACTCAAGTATGCTTTTACATCTTTTCTTCTCTGCTTGATATTTAAATAATTTTCTGATTTTTATTTTTTCAGTTATTATTATCAATGTTATTATTTTGCTAGTTTATCGATTTATTATTATTAATTTTTAAGTTTTTTAGTAAATTGCATATGTTGCTATAAAAAGAAATATGTATGATAGTACATTGACTGCCATGCACACAAATATATGTGCCACCAGTCTTTTCATAAGAGAATTTATTGCTGTGAAATGGAATTAATGATAATTTATTACTATGTATTTTAAAAAAAAATCCCCCTACACACACGCACACACACCCAGGCATGTTTAGCAATTTCATTTTAACGTTCAACTTGTAAAAATAACTAAGCTTTGATGTTTTTTAGTTAAAAAGGTATAAAACTAAGGAACATTGCTACTGTTGCAAATTATGAATCGACTCGATAAACACTGAAAAAAACTTTGTCAATGTTTGTAAGAGAAGCCACTTTGTTGTAATCTGTGACAGACTACAGTCTCTGTGAATATTAATAGAAATTTGTGTGTTTCTTAATTTATCTTGAAATATAACAATAATTTAGCATTGCTCCATTTTTAGACTCTGTAAACTTTAGGAATCATGTTAAATGTATAATTCAGTTGGATAAAAGAAAACTAAATTAAATATTACTTTTTCTGTTTTAAAAAAAATGTTTTATTTAAAAATCTTAAAACAGATGTTCATCTTTTTGTAATGAAGTGTAAATAAGTATAAAATTAGTTTATTTAAATTATTCTTTTAATAGTATTCAGTGTTTATCTTGAAAAATCATGCATAATTTCATGACTACAATTCATGATTTTCCCAAAACAAATTCTGAACTACCGATCCCAATTGTTTGGTTTTTTTTTTATGTTTGGTAGGAAGCATGAGCTATTTAATTTATTTTTTGAAAAATTATAATTTTGGATTTTTCTTTTTTAAATATGACAACAGGATAAAAAAAAAGCATTGTTTAAACTATTTGGGAGGATTTCTAAATTGATTTCTGAAAGTATTAATTGATAAATAAGTAATTTTAAAAATATACTATACTCTTTATCTTTTATTTATATTTTCTACTTTTTAATGTTTAAAGTATTTCGTTGTTGCAACTTCCTGGCCAGACTTTTTTGGTGAATACAGTTTGGTTTATCATTAACTCTGTTGTGGTTGTAACCTTGTATATAATTAATTGTAACCATGAAGAATATTTGGTGATTTATCCTCTGTGGTAGGCTAACAAAAAAGTACCTTAAAATTAAGTTATAAAAATATTAAAATGTTGTATTGTCATCATAAACAGTGCCGTGTACATAATTTTTATAAATATTTCAGGAAGTGGCTGAAAAGTTGATTACAAAATTTCATCTTTACATACAAAACAAAGTTTAGTTAATTAAAAAAGTGTGATAAAAACCAAGTTGAGTTAAATAAAAGAGTGTAATAAAAACCAATGGTTAAAACGAAAGATTTAGAGTGCAACTTTCATATAATATATTAATAAATTTTTTTAATGTATTTGTGTATAAACAAAAGTATATATGTGAGTAAATATAGTATCTATGTATGATTTATGAGATTTCAGTTTATTATTTATGGATTTGTTAAAATTCATTTTACGAAAAAAACTGTCAACTGAAATCTGCATAATTATTACCTGCAAAAAAAAAGAGAATTGTCTTTTAAAAATAATTTTTGTATTGCAGTGATGGAAAACTTGTTAGATGATAGAAAATATGAACATTGATGTACTTAAAAAACTACATGTTTGATTTGTTTTTAACCAATAGTTTCGAACTACTTGTGCATTTATAATTAAATGCACTTGTTTTTGAATGTAGAATTTCTAAAAAAATTCTGTGCTCGACGACTTTAAATATTTTATATTCCTTTATTTGTCTTGTTTTTATATTAGGCATTATTTTGTTTGTGTTGTTTTACATTAGGTATTAATAAACATTCAAATTTGTAGTGGTTGAGGGATTACTGTTCACCTGCTGCATTTCACCTTAGCAATGCTTTTTATAAAGGCTTCTGCTTTTAACTTGTGTGTATATTTGCTGTGTATCATTAAAAGTTGAGAAACTCTAAAATCTACTTCATGTATGGGGACTTTATGTTTTGTTTCATTTTTGTGTTAAAGGGTATTGTGTTATTACTTGTGTTTTATTTTTTCTCTTCTGTGTATTTTCATAGTTTATGTTATCGTTTTCATTTGTTTGCATTTTATTCTGAAATTTCAAGACTTAGTAAACCTTCAAGGTATAATTTGAATCTCATTTTTAAAAAAGGTTCAGTTATTGAAATAATGAAAGTTTCTGCAATACCATAGTGGTAATTTAATCATTGATAGTAAATTATCTCTATATATATACTCTACTTTTTATTAAAACAAATTATCAGGATAATCTCTAGCTAACTGATGCTTCTGTGTGACAGTTTCTCATTTTGTATACTCATTTGAAATGAAGTGCAATTTCTGAAATATTTAAAATTTATGCTCTTGTTTCATCAATGTTGCTTGGGCTTATTCTGTGGTAAGATTTCAGAAGGAAAAATCTGTCTCTTGTAGAGTTTTCACAAAAAAAGTGTATTTCTGAAGCATATTGCACACAACATGTTCATAAGCGACAGAATTAAAAAAAATTAGAAGTAAATCATAAAAACATTTTGTCATGAAAATCATGTTTACTTGTCTTTAAAAAGAACTGGTTTAAATTGATTTTATCATTTATCATATCTATCATTACAAATGACTATTAGTGCAGATTGCTAAAAATATATTTGTGGCTTGATCCATACTATATAAATACATTTGATCCTAAATTAAATATTAATTAATCTATAATCCATTTCACTTAGGAAGCAGTGTTCTTTCTGACAAGATATTTTTCAATTTTTTTTTTAAAGAAATATCTTTTAAGTTGTATGACTTTGCATGTTTATTTTTTATGTTATTTTTATTTTGATAAAATGATAAAGTTCCTATTGTTAAGGAGAACCTACACAAGCATATGCTTCCCAGAAAAATTTGAATCAGTGCATTGATTTAAATGATGATCATCTGCCTGATGTAACTTTCAAAACATAAGCTTTTTAAATACCCCCCCCCCCCCACACACACACACACATTTCTTAACTATGACTATTCAAAATGTGTCAGATGGCTGCACATCATCCTGTGTATATATTTCATATGTATCTGTTTTACGTACATTGTGTTTACTGTAAAATCAACTTGTCTGTAAAAGTATTAATACATTTTCGGTCTAACTTAAAAGCAAATTTTTGGAAAAGCATTTTTTTAGACAAATTTTGTTTTCTATGCTTCTCATGTTAAAGTTCAAACTGAACTATTTAACTTATTCAGAAAATTAAAATTTCTGGAACTGATATATGAATCAAGATGCTTCTTCTTTTTAAATAATGCCTATAGTCATGTTTTCTTTCATAATTCTGCCACTAAATGTTTTTATAATTTTTTACCTATAAAATTTGTTATTTTTAACATAAAAAAATTACGTAATTAATTATAAATCTAAGTAATATCTAATATTAAATTAAGGAGGGGTTTTTTTTTTGTGATTTTTTTTTTCCTAGATTTATTGAGTTTTGTTTTTCATAACATCTATTTTAAGGATTATTGCAAAAGAAAAATGTTGAAATTTCCGTGTTTTCAAAAAATGTAATATTGCACATGAATGCTGAAATTCAGTATTTTCTCTAGCATTGTATTACAATGTATGCAAATCAAAATCTTTATGCATTTTCAAATTGTAAAATTACAGTGATATATTTTTCATTCAATTTATGTAATATATTTTCAAATCATGTACAGTTCTAAAATCTTATACCCATGTACATTCTAACTTCACCAAAATGTGTCTGTAAAAATATAAAATGAGTGTAATCCCTTTTATTATTATTATTATTATTATTAGTCATTTTCTTTGTTGATTTCTCATTTATTTTATTTGCCTTAAATTTTAATCATGAAAGCTACAATGATTGTTGAAAAATCCTATTCAATGTACACTTGTTATGACAGATTTTCCTGGTTCATTAAAATGTGCTGTACTAAGCATAAAAAACATACAGAGTTGTGCTTTTAAAATATTGATTTGATTTAAAAAGCTGTGTAACATCATATTAATTAATAATTTTTTTTGTCAATTAAGACTTAGAATGGAACCACTAATAGTTATAACTAAAACATTTTAAATTTTCTTTTGCTGTATTTAAAACCTACATTTTACTCATGAATAATCCAAGTTAAACAATTGGAAACTTTTATTTATTTATTTTTTTTTTCAACCACTTGAAAATCTATTACTCAAAAACTGATTTCATTTAAGAGTAATTTTTCAGAATAAAAAATGTTAGCCATTGTATGATAAGTGTCTTATTCAGATGTAGTTAGAGGAATATTGTCAAACTAAAGATATTTGTCACTGGAAATTTTGGCATCTCATCTTATATTAACTTGAGTACATTAAGAACCCAGTATAATGCATTTCTATCTACTGTTGATTCAATAAAAAAATATGTTTCTCAAAAGGTAAAAATCTGATTCATTGCTGCTACAAACTACATTAAATCAGCTTTTGCTGTATTAGCTTTTATTGAGAGCTTTTTAAAAAGTGATTGTGAATTTTGAACTAATTTCTGAATTATGGGAAAATATGGCTAGATTTCTTGCTTTGATGTACAGTTTGTTAAAGTAATACAACATGTACTTGAAATCTTCTCATGTACTCATCATGAAGTTTACTTCTAATAAGTTTTTTCGAAATCACCACTGAAGGCAACTAAAAATCATGTAGTAAATAATTACTGGATTATTCTTTTATAGGAATTTAAAAATCAGCAATCGCTTTTAATTTAGCATATCTGTACCATAAATTGCTAAAAAATATGTAACCTGTGCATTTAGTTAAATGAATACTTACAAATTTTATTGGCCATTTTTCTAATTTAGAAAAAATATTGCACATATGGAATATGCTTATAAGCCTTTAAAAAAGAAAGAAAGAAAAGCTAAGTGTAAAATCGATATATGCATAGAATCTTGTCCCAGTCCACATAAACATACAATTTTGCAGTCGAAATCTAACCACCACCAGTGTCTGTAATAACACATGCACACTGTACATCACTTTTGTATACCACATTATTGAGTCATTTTCAATATATGTATCAACATAGCTTTCTGTATAACCAACAATTTGTTTTGTATGTGAATAATATCCCAGTAAGCAATAATTAAATGCTTGAAAAAATGGGTAATTAATCATGAACATCACCTTATATGAGTAGCTTTGGTTCATTTTGTTATCCCATGCTCTTAAGTATTTTAAAGATACTTTATTTTTTATGCTGACAAACATTTTGTTTTTATTTTGTGCCATATCTAATACATGTTAATTATTTGTATTTTAAATCAGGGTTTAGCTAATATGCTTATTTTATGCTTAAGATTTTTCCGCTGAAACTAGTGTTTGCTATGAATAGTTAATAACCTTAAAAACTGATTTTTGATGGATTATGATTATTTGATTATGGAATAGAAAGAAAAATCTGTTTCTGTTTTAAGCATTGTTAAAAGATTTTTTCAAAATAATACAGTTTTTTTGTCAAAGCACCTTCAAAGTTATTGATTATCTATTCAGAATTACTGATTTCTGCCAAAAAAAGAAAAAAAAATCCTATGGTAGTACTCTGCACAATATTTTACAATGTTATGTGATATTTATACTTAGATCATGTAAAATAAGCCTTTATATAAAACTACTACTTATATTTTTATACTTTAAAAAAAAATTAGTTTGTTTATTAATGCTGGTCCTGTAATTTTAAAATTTCATATAGGAATTTTGTTAAATTTAAATTTGCACTTTAAAAAATATAAAATATTTCTCTAATGGGTGTATATATGTATGCTATTAATTTTCATATTGATTTCAAAGTTTGCACTAATATCTGCCTATTGTTATTTTGTTTAACATAGTCCAAATTGTTAACCAATCTGTAATGTAAAAAATAAATATGTGCATATTTTACTTACATACAAAGAATATTTCACCTATATTATATAATTTTAATGTTTTAAATCTTGAATTTCTCAAATCTGTGTGATTTTTTAAAAGTTATGATTTTAGTTTGACTATGAGTAGAAATTTTAACAGTTACCAAATAAATCATTGACAAATATTTAAAGCTGTTTTTTAGTCTATAGTTTAGTTTGAAAAATTATGTCCTACACCTTTTTTTGTCATAAATTTTGTAATGCAACGTTTTGTTATGTATATCAAATATTCTTATAGTTTTCTGCTAATTTAAGATATTGAGATTGGAATTTTTTAATTGAAATTTAATTTTATCTCTTCCATTTTATTATTATTATTATTATTATTATTTTAAGTTTATTTACTTTTGCTGTAAATATGACTTTTGCATTATATTATTTCAAACTGTTTAAAACTTTCAGATAGTCACTTTTTATTCAAGAAGTAGAATGACTTTTATTCTTGTGAATTTGTAGTAATCTTTGTCTCTTAATTTGGATGCTTATATTATTCTCATCCATTTCTTTGTTTGTAAAAGAAAATTGCTTTGTATTTTTTAAACAACCTATTTGATTTGATCAAATTGTTATGAGTCAAAATTAGTTTTAATAGTATCAGTGTTATTATTATAATTTATTTTAATATAACAATGGTGGTAAATATATTGATATAATAAAAACAATATAGTACATTTTTTTTTCTTTAGAATTGTGAATTTATTACTTTATTGTAACAGCCCATTTAGTATTGCCACCATTGATGTCAAAGTAATTGTTTTAAATTTCTTCAGTGATTTTAAATATAAAACCATTTTATACTGTTGAAAAATTATTTTCTGTAAGTTAAAAAAAAAATGTGTTTTTAAACTTTCTATTGATATGTTATTGCTCTGACAAATTGAATATATTCATGTTTCTTCTGATATGCCACATAATTTTTTTTTTTCAAGTTTGTTTTTTTATGAAAAACTAATTTCAGTGTAATACATTTTTACCAAAATTTTAATGCTAAAAAATGAAAAATTAATACATATTGTCCAGTGTATAATAGGATGCTAAATTAATGAAGACAGTCATGAAAGTAGATTAATTGAATGTATTCCTGCTAGTTCATTAGTTAATGCAGTGCCTGCTCTTTTTAAAATATGCAAAATGCACCTGTCCTTTTTAAAAATAGTGAGATGTACCATTAGATGTACTCAAATATCTCTTGTAAAGTCTTTCTCATACTAAAGTTTAAATCCATATGGCCAGAAGTTTTCAAAAATCATTCAACTTTTTATTTACTTAGAAAAAGCACAAGAAATTATTCAGTCATGTTGTAATGTACTTGGATTTTATTAATTCATAATTCGTAAAATCATCCAAAATTAATATTACTTAATTTATCATACCTAAAAAATGTACATATTTGATTTTTTATTGTTATTTATTTTCACCGATAGTTTTTACTAAGATTATTAAAATAGTCTGTTAAGAAATCAGTAATGCCTTTTCTTTCTATCACATTACCCTTTGTAATTTAATAATTAATATGTGAGCTTTGACAGCAAGCAACTGCAGTACTTCTTTATATTGATTCTTATACATTCTCAGTTGAAAGCATCAATTTTGCTTAGACTAGACTGATTTATACATTTAATATTATTTTTCTACTTTATAAATAAATAAATAATCCTAATTTTTCTGTTGGTACAAACAATGTACAATTTGTTCTGAGTGGGTAATAGTTATTACTATTATTTCGCATGCTATAATTTTATTTAACTCCTGTGAAAAAAGGAAACATTTTGTCTCTTTTCTTTTTTTTCCAGAATTGACTTCCATACAAAAGAAGTAATCTCAGTTCTTTTTAAATATTTTTTTTTTCCCTTTTGTTTACATTTCTAAATAAATATCAAAATACATATAAAGGAAACAACAAAAAAGACTTGCAGGTGTCTCTTGGTGGATTAATTACTCTCTGCTACTGATCACCTGATGATGAGGGCTGCTAATTAATTGGTCTCAAAACTGTAGTAATTGTTTTGTTTTTTTACTTTAGAACTTTTTTTCATTTAGAATAAAAACGGATGATCTTCTCCATATTTTCCATCTTCAGTTATTATATTATTGCTGTTGTCACATCGAAGAAAATGCCATGATGGCACTTTCTGTAGAAAATATTGCCAGAACCTCAAAAAGAGTTGGAGCTGCCTGTTAATTCTATTCCTATGTCAGACAATGATACCCTTCATCTTCCAGAGACTAGCAATTCACATCCCCAAGACCCTTACATCCACGACAGATTTACCAGATGCCATTAGTGTACACAGTTATACATGTTTGGCTCTATTATCATTGTAAATGTTTGAAATCGCAATATTCAAACAAATTAAAAATTAGCCTTTATTCTTAGCAGTCTGAAACTCTTGCATTAATATAATTTATTAAAAATGGGAACTTTGTTTAATGCATCGCAGCAACTTTTTCAAATGAATGCAGTTCTATAAATTCAATTAAAAAATTAGTAGTACTAAATTTTAAATAATTATAATTTAATTTCATGTTCATGACCACTGCGCTCTAAAGTTCAAATTATAAGTGACTGTCTTTGTTAATTTTGAAACTCTTTTGATGAATTAATTTCAAATTTGAATAGCATCTGTCATTAAGTTTTAAATTTTAGAACCAGCATGTTCTAAAACTTTAAAAATTATAATCAAAAATGTTTGTTTGATAATATTCTAGAAGCTCTGTTTAATGTTCGTATCCTACAATTTGGAAGATCCAAATGTCCATACTTCAGCTGTTATATTTGAAACCATCCTGTTTTTTTTTTAAATAATGTATTAAATCTATACCCAGCATTTCTTTTTACACATTTAAATCTTGTTAAGAAATCTTCATAGGTTTTCCAGAATGTTACTTTTACACATTTACTGTTGCCTGATTAGAAAATTAAGTAAAATGTTTAGAAAGGGTTGGAAGTTGTTCTGTTTTAATGAATAGTAGTTCTGAAAGAAATATTTCTTGACAAGATTTGACTTCTTCTATTTTGCTATTATTTCTTACGATATTACTGTAAAATTCGAAATATTGCAGGTTTACTTCAAATTTCAGGGCGAACCTGGGTGCAAATTTTTGTCACACTGTTTTAAATGTGTTGTATTCACTTATTTCCAGATTCATGGAACAAATTTATGAAATAAATTTGATTTTTATATTTAAAAATATTGTGGTTGTTTTTATTTATTTTTATAATCTCTAAATGTAAAAAACTGGTACAAAAGAAAAACTGCTTTTCCAACATTTTAAAATCCTATAATCTCTTAATAGTCCAAGAGCCGACAGCACGAAAACCTATGTTATCAAGCATGAGAAAAAAACCTTTATTTTATGGAAGAGTAGAAGTAGGGGAATCTAATGATCCATGTCTGCTGGAAGTGAAGTGGTGCATAAGCCAAAAATTAATACCACCAGTGGTTCACTCATAGGTTTATCATTGTGTTTGTCCTACAAACAAAGGTATGAAAACATGGAGGACTGGGAGCATGAATACACAGTGGTAAACCTACGAGTCAACCTCTGGTGGTATTAATTTTTAGCTTATTCACCATTTCACTTCCGGCAGACATGGATCTTTGGATTCCCCTACCCTCTCTCATAAAATAAAGGTTTTTTTCTTGTGCTTGATAACATAGGTTTTTGTGCTGTCGGCTCTTGGACTATAATGGCCTCATAAAAAGTGTCAAATATGTTCAGTGATTTTAATTTTGTTTTTTAATTATTGTTATCACTGTGGGGAAAATTATAATAATGTTATAAATTATGATTGTGTATATCTTAATCTTAAAATAACACTCAAAATATCATATTTATATCTTATTTAAATAAGTAAATATTTTTACTTCTAGTCTGCCAAACATTTTTTCCCTCCTCATACTATGAAATAATATACATACCATGGTAATAATAATACTTTTTAAATGTTTTGTGCAATTGACTACATTGATTTTAATGACCAGTAGTCATTTTAATTTGCAATTTCTGCTAATTTTTACTTTTTTTAAATCCTTAATTGGATATTAAGAATCTTAAGAGGTTAAAGTAGTCCATTAAAAAAAGTATTTGATAGGCAAACATATTTGCTTTAGTTCATATATTACAAAAAATTATCTGTGTCACTTTTGATGACGAGATTTACATGTTTGTTAAACTTTGTGGCTGTTGTGAATCCATCACTTAGAATTATTAAAAAATTGCTATCATATTTCGTAAATAAACATGAACAATATCATACAATGAATGCAGTTTATTTAGTAAATATTCAAAATACAGTCGAACCCGGTTAAGACGCTCACGGTTAATACGCGATCCCGCTTAATACGTGGATTTTTTCCGATCCCTTGAACATCGCCCATAAGGCTTAATGTAAAAATATCACGTTTAATACGCGAACGGTTATTACGCAATAGATTTTTGTTTCTTTGAGGAAAAATATCACACTTAAGACGCGAATTCATTTATCAAGATGCGAATTCCTTCTCTCTTCTCGGGTGTTGCCAATTTAGCGGATTTTTTTTTTTCAGGTAAAAAATACTGTTTCCTAATAGTATTATTTACTTTATTTAATAACAAATTAAGGCAAAAATTCCTAATCGGAAATAGTGGTACATATATTTGAATATTTGTACAGCTATATTAGCAA
Source organism: Maratus speciosus (assembly GCA_963932465.1). Classification (NCBI taxonomy): domain Eukaryota; kingdom Metazoa; phylum Arthropoda; class Arachnida; order Araneae; family Salticidae; genus Maratus; species Maratus speciosus. The sequence goes on along the minus strand of OZ010793.1, from coordinate 348,573,846 downwards.
TAATGCAATTCTTCTTTGATTCCACCTCCTAATATTCTCAGTTTCTCGTTTCGTGTATATTTAAACTTTAGTAGAGAGATATGGATGGTATTACTCAGATACGTCATAAAAATTATTATGATTAGAGATGACCAGGCCTGTTGTTAGTGAGATTTTAAATGCATATTATATCGCTGCCCTGTATTATAATGTATATTATAGGCAGCAAAAATAAAACTCGGAAAGATTAATACTGACTGTGGTTGGTTGGCTCTTTGTTTGTTTTCTTTACTTTTTGAAATGGTAACAATATTCCTTACACAGTGATTAATAAGATTAGTTTTTTCGTATGGTTAAAAGGACAGATTATAACTATACTCGTTATTACAAGTACTAAATGTGATTTTAAAAACTGGGTTGTGCTTCAAAGATTTTATATTTTCCTTTCTATTAAAGAAAATAAGTCTAGTAGGAAAATTATTTTTGTTTTATTTTCGATTGCAATGTATTAATCGACAATAAAGCCATTTTAAAATCCATATTAACTTTCTATTATTTCATTCGGTCCTATAAAAAGAAACAATGAGTTGAAGTCGAATACAATTAAATTTTAATCTAAATATACGTAAAAGAAACTACTTTTGATCGTAAACATATAAATGAAAGTTCCGATGTTCATTTAGAATGATTAGATGTGTAAATAATCCTAGTTCCTGCAACATTATACAAATCACGTTTAATATGTGATCCTGCTTAATATGCGACTTTTGTCCACTCCCTTTAAACGCGTCTTAACGGGTTCCACTGTATACTGGTAATAATTCAAATGTGAAAAACTTGGAAATGGTAAGAGGTAATTAATTAGCAGAATATAAAATATTTCAGAGACTGAAGTCTAATCTTATAGAGAAAATAGTTTTTAACTACTTTATCCTGTATCACTTGATAAATTGTCTTTTATTTATAACCTTAAGAGGTTCTGTTTGGAGGGGAACTTTTTTTTATATCATCTCATGTTAGCTAAAAATTGTAATACAGTAGACCCTCATTATAATGTCCTTGCTGTGTGACAAGAAAAAAAGCATGATATATCTGAATGCATGATGTAACTGACTGCATTAGAATAATTAAGAAAGATTCAACTAAATGTTTTATATTTGTTTCCTAAACGTTAATTTATATGGAATTTTCTTAAGAACTTTAACAGTAAAGATACTTTTTGTAATCAACTATTTATAAAGTTACTTAAAAAGTGCGCTTAAAGTAAAATTAATACAGTTTTATTGGGTTGGTCTAATTTTTATATTCACTTTAGATAGAAATTCCATTAAAAACATCAATATTATCAATTGTAAAATTTCATAATATCCAGTCCTAGTTGTCTTAAATAAATGTTCAATTTGAAAGATGAAGGATTTGAATGTAAGTTTCTGGAACATCAATTTTTCTTCCAAAATTGCTTTTTTAGCATATGGTCACACTGATAGGGATTTTATTTTATTATTTTACTATTTCCTGAGATATATCCGAACTCACTTTCTTTTGTAAATGCATGAAGTTTGCAAGTAGATGCATAAAATTCTCATGTTTTCTTCAGATACCAAGAAAACTGAGTTTCCCATTTACTTATAAAAGCAAAGAATCTTGCAGAAAGTTTTCTCAAAGTTCGCAATTTAAGCCAATTTTCGGGTTTCAGTAATCATGGAAATATCATTTTGAGGCAGCAATCAAATACAATTAAAATTTGAATTTCACATTTACAAGAATATTAAAAACAGTGTTCTATTCTTTAGTGCTTAAACAATTGCCTGCAATTTTCATACATTTCTATATAAAAATAATTCTGTAAATGTATCAGAAATATTAGAATTTTTAAGCAGGATAAAAAGAAAAAAGTGAAAACACCTGTAATAGATATTTATATTTAAAAAATGTATTGTTTTACAGAAATATTTTTCGTTTAGTGGGGGTTCATGACTCCCACACTTGGAAATTTTATCCAAGAGATTGTTTTAAATGAATGAAAAAGAAATTGTGTTGTAAATGATTCTGAACTTAATAATGATCATATGATTTTCAGATAGCAATAGACGGGTTGCACATGACGTCACATGTCTGGCATCGCTTCATATGGCGCCCAAACATAAGGTGAATGTGGTGCTCTCTGTTTGATTTATTGGGCTTATTTGCACTATAATACTAAAAATAAGATAGATCTAAATTAAACAGAAAGATAACACGTGCTTTTACGGGCAGTTCTGTGCTCCACGTGTGTGCTCCAAATGCAATAGCATCAGTCGTTGCTAATAGCAACGTGACGTCAATGCAAGGGGTCTATATGCAATGCAAGAAAATCTCTATCAAATCGAATAAATGGTTTACTCTTGGATTAGAGCTTTCAAGAGCCACAACGAGAATTGTGAAAATAGTATAACACTAATCTGCTTTAAGTCAACAACAAATTAAAGTTATCGAGTAAACTTTTGTCTTTAAATCCATTCCTAGATGTGTGGAATTCAGAGTGCAGTGTGGGAGGGAGGGACATTCCCCTTCTTGGAACAGCCAAATATACCCCCAGAAGATTTTGTATTTAGTAATAGTCTAAAAGTGCAAATCGAAAACGAAGACATTTTAATATGCACACCCGACATGAATTTTGTTTTTACCTAACGCTATATTGTCCCCAGCAGCATGTTTTTTATTATAAAATCGAACATTTTCCCCAAAACAGCGTGAAGTCGCCAAAATTTGTAGGGCCACTTTATTTGTGAGCATGCTCCGTGAAGATTAATCTTCATAACTCCATATGGTATGCTCATTGAGGGAGCGGTTACTGTGGTGGTGTCGCGACTGTAAGTTTTGAGGAATGGACTTTACCCATGTTACGTCAGCCGTGGGTAAACAGTAGGACGTAAAGAAAATTTTAACACTGCTTCCCCGTCGCCCAATCGTCTTTACCCATGTGACGTCAGCCACGGAAACACCAATAAGCGTGAAGAACATTTTAACACTGTTGCCATTCGTATATAAAATCCATAAGTAGTCTTTTTCGGACGATATGTACTGTTAAGCTCCGGTATCTTGACATTTCATGCGCAGAGATTAGGATGATTCTATTCTGGTTAATCGGCAAAAGGTTGTAACGTACTAGAGAGAATGACATCCATAAATGGCGCGTTAGCCTAAAATAATGGCAACCATAAGCAGAAATTTATTTTTGAAAATATATTTTTTTATAAATGTAATGTTTAACTGTGGTCGTTTCTAATAGCAATAATTTTATTAATAATTATGATATTTAAAAACTTAAACGATGCTTCTGATAATAAAAATGTTGATACTAATGATCGGAATGAACTGTAAAAGCACCTAGACATATTTTCAACAATGGCAATTCTTTATATATAAAAAATTATGCAGATCATTTCATAATATTTTAAATATGAATTTATTAATGATTTTATAATTAAAAAGATGCCTCTGAATTAAAAAAAAAATGCCTACATTATGTTAGGATGTTTTCATTGTGTATATAAATCTCTTTTTTTCTAACTAAATTTAAAATGCTAGACATTTATATAAATTAATAGCTAATACATGTGACTTTATTCACGTAACATTTAAAGAAGAATAAATGCATTAATCAAGGAAAAAAATTCACTTACGATAATTAAACACATGTACAATTAACCAACTCTTTATCTCATTTTAAAGTAGATAAAATTTGTTATGCTCCTAGTTTGCATATTTTTATTTTTATATATAGGATCATATGAATGCCTTTCAAGAGCTCGAAATTTCAAACACTTTCCCTAAGATTAATTAGAGAATGAATTCATTTCCTTCTAATTTTATTTTATTATCTCTATTTATTATATTTTATATTTATTCCGTTCATGCATATTGAGATATTTTTAACTATAGATTTCGATAAAAAAAAAAAAATTATATATAAGTATCAGAAACGGATAACTGATTAATTCCGATATTTTTTATTGACTTTTCCATAGTACCTTTAAAAAATACGGAGGAGGGGGGAGGGAGGGAGAATTTTATGTTTAATTAATGGCATTGGCTTTTTGAATTATTTGTTTAGTTAATCAATCGATGGTGCATTGATAGGAATAACTTGAGCGTCTATCAGATTTTACGCCTAGTGCCGGGTGACCATCTGAACTACACTTTCTGTGACTCTGCATGGTTGCAGCATTAAATTAAGTGATTATAAAACCGAATATTATATTTTAAGAATGTACACTAGAGATGTTAATGTTAAACCTATGGGAGCATTCACTTCAAAAAAATGTATCATATTTTTAAATGATATTTTTTTCTTTTTGCGTAGAATAGCTGAGGTTGATCTCTAACCGGGCTAGTTTTTACTTTTTCGATTTAGGGTGGTTTTTTTTAATAATGAGTACACTTTTACTTTCAGAACCGACTCCGAAAGTGAAAGTAACTATGTATTATAAAAGAAATCTAAAAATCTTTATACTAAAACTTTGTAAAAATCGAAAAGTAACCCGTTTATAGATCGACCTCAGCTATTCTAGGGAAAAATCATTTAAAAATGTTAAAATGCAAGCAAGAAATTTTAAAAGAATGTTCCCTTCCTCCTCAAAAAATTTCAACACTTTTAAAATCCCATTTCGCTCCTTGGAATGAATAATTTTCTTTCTCCGTGGCATTTTGTCAAGGCGAATATGGTTGGCAAAGATCGATAATAATAATTTAAAAGACAAACAGCAAGATCAACCTCAAATACAAGCATACACTACGATCTGAAATAGTAAAATCACCATGGAACAAGGAATATACATTTTACAGTTATTTCAAACTTCTTTGAAAATCACAGATAAAAGAGTAAACTTGTACTAGTGGTGCAAATCCCTATTTCTGGGATTTGGCGGATTGACCGTTCGCCAATTACGCACTTGTACTTGGCAACCTTTGACTCTGAAACCCCTGGTCAGAAGTAGATTCTCCCAATGGACTTTACCCGAGGCTAACGAAAAAGACAGGCTACCGCGGTGGGTCCGATTATTCTTTTTTTACAGACCGCTGGAATCACGTGATGCTCGAATGCACCAATGAAGGTGTGCAAAAAATCACGTGACTCCAGCGGTCTGTAAAAAAGAAGAATCAGACCCACCGCGGTAGCCTGTCTTTCTTGTTAGCCTCGACTTTACCCGTATGACGTCAGCCGCGGGTAAACAGAAGAAAAATACCAATGGGCGGGAAGAACATTTTAACACTGCTCCCTCTTCGCCCAATAAACAGTCTTTTTCGGAGGGTTTTTCCCCGCAGAGGCGTGTCTGTTGCCATTCGTGGGTAAAGTCCATGTCATCTGCCAAGATACCAGAGCTTAGCAGTACCCGCAGATTCGTGACTTGCCATCCGTGGGTAAAGTCCATTGGTGTCGGCTGGGTTTGCACGCGACCGGCGACAACAAGGCCAGTTCATGACTTTTGAAACGTCACACGTAGTAGATTAACTTGGCGCAAAACGATAAACGTGCCGCTTTGTACCAATCGCCGTGTAAAGGTAAAGATAATCCACTCCGTGTGACGTTTTAAACGTCATAAACTGGCCTTGTATGTCATTGGTTGCGGTTTGAACCTGGGCCCTACTGTATGCACTTTACCCATGCACGTCACCTGAGAGTGTAGATAGCTTTCAACTGACGCCCCACCTTAGCAACCAACTTGACAACCTTTGTGTGCCCGTCAGTTTTTCCGGGTTTTCTCCGTTTGGATTGGTTAAAAAATTGGTGATTTTGGTTGGTTATTTGTGAACAATTGGTGAGCACGTAATCGAAACTGATCTACATGGAAGAAAAACGCCAATAGGCGTACCGACGGTTTAACACTGCTCCCCCTTCGTCCAATAAACAGTCTTTTTTGAAGAGTATGTACCTGCAGGGCCGTGGCTATAGCGCCTAGAATATATAGTCTGGAAATCGGCTATCCCTGTAATGGTGTTATTACACGAGGGGTCAAAGACGCTTCAGATTCCAGGCGTCTCCATGTTATTCCTATGGCAGCAGGGGAGTCGCTTGGAGAGCGAGCGTCTTTTTTCTGTCGGGCGTCTTTGACGCCTGAGAGCGAAGCGACTCGCCAGTAACAGCTAATCAAATGCTTGGAAATCTGATAATAGAAAAGACTTTTCCGGAACAGCCAATGAAACGCTTGGAAAAGACGGGCCATGAATGAGGCGGCTGTTGTCGCTAGACGCCTGGGATTTCAAGCGTCTTTGACTCCTCGTGTAATAACACCATAATACTTAAAAAAGTGCTAAAATATTGTATCCCTTAAATGTGCAATGATACTGCTGCAATATGCACATCGCAGCGACATCTGCAGGATGCTAGTCTATACAATGGGATAATTGTAATAATTTTCCTTGGGGGATAATTTTCCTGTACCGAAGGCTGCGAGCAGCGCCTCTATAGGCCGTTAGCGGACTCTTCCTAGGCAAAACTTTTCTGATTCAGTTCTCTTGAATCGCAACAGAAAGGCCACTTGAAAGTTGCGTTTTTATTGGTTTAATTTCCTGGTGTTGTTGACTACCAATAATGCCCCAGTTGCGTGACAAACATCAATTAAGTTACCATGGTTACATTACATTGCAAAATATATGATGTGAATGTGAAATGTTTTACATCCAAGTAATTTAATGTGGTATTTTGAGAAACATTTTACCTGTGAGTGTTTAAAGTATATTAAAAAACTGTATTTGTTTTAAACGTTGAATTAAAAATGTTCTTACTATGACTTTTCCTGAGATATTCCCACGCAGGCATATTATTAAATACTGTTATTTTGCATTTCTTAAAAAATATATAATGAAAAAGTGAAATGTTCGTGTAAAATTTGATTATTTATAAATTATTAATTTTGCTTTGTCTCTTTTCCAAAATATTTAATAATAATTGTTGCTATTAAATGGTCTTTTGTACTGATTTACTGTTAACTATAAAATATTCTTCCTTCTTCTCAAAAACAGGGATAGTTATCCAGTTAGGATATAGGATTTTATTGTGCTTTTAGTCGGACGTTGTTATATGTACAGTACATCTATCAGGAACATTCTGCTTTGTGCACAAGCTCATATCAGGATGTCTTTTCCTTTCCTGTCACTTTCCATGAAGTAATTCTGATGAAAACACTGTCGACTGTTAATAAAGATTTCCGCCCTAAAACTTGGATTTTATTTTAAAAATCATTTATTTTATTTTTTTATAAATAAATTGTCAATTTCAAATCGAAAATAACTTTTTATTTTGAACCTGACCCTTTTCTTTTTTCATGAATATTCTTTGGATAACGCAAATTTTCGTTACCTCATTCTGATAGTTTCTATATTCTGTGCTGTTTGGTAGAATTTATTCAAGTAAAGGAAAAAATCTGAAATGCAATCTTGAATAGATACCACTAAAGAGAAATAAAACATGTCTTTGATTCCATTAGAAATTTGTTATGTAATACGTATTATCTGGGCTAGATGGATAGATTGCAATAATTGGTTGCCAATCGCCAATTTTGTTTATCATATCGCTCACCCGCAAGAAAAGGGACACATCTCGCAAAAATTCATTTTGTGTTTTATTCCATAAATAGGTGTGTCATAGGTTCGTCTTGTTATAGGCAAATTATTATTCCTGTCGTTATACAGAAAACCTCTATATTACACAATGTGTCCGTTTTTCATTATAGGAAAGGTGCAGTGATGAAGCAAGAAAAACGACACATCTCGCAAAAAGTTTTCCATAAGCTCACACTTGAGCGATTTATAAAACTCTTGGTGCGATCGCAGTTTACTCTCCTTCTTGGCGCAATTTTCAAAAATCGCCAAATTGGCGCATTTTCGCGTACTAACTCCCAGAGCGCTGCAACAGGGAGAGAGTACGCAAAATTATTATTTGTTTTCTCTTCTCGTATCTCGTATGTTTTGAAACAAGTACCTATCTAGACAAATGCTTAAAATGTGAAAATAGATATTCGATCAGTCATTTTTCTCTTATTTTAACCTGTATTTTTGAGTAAAAATAATACATAAAATTTCAAATTTTTTCGAAATACATTTAAAAAAAAATACATTTCATATTTTAAAAAATATATTTTATAAAATATACCTGAAAACAAAACTTTCACTTACCCAAATTATTAAAAAAGAGCGTTTGTTAACAGTAATGGGAGCAAAACAATGTTTTTTTTTTTTATCAGAGGGGCCCTTTTTTTTTTAATCAGGGGGGCGGTAGCCCCCCTGAACCCCCCGTTTTTTTATTCATAATTGTACCTTGTGCTCTAGGATGTCATTCAAAAGCATCACTCAATCTGTCACTTTTAGTCATTCATAGCTTGGAACAATCAACCTTTCTTTCGTACATAATTCAATCAATGCTCAAAAATACAGGTAAAAATAAAAGAAAAATAACTGATCGAATATTTATTCTCACCTATCAAGCATTTATCCAGATAAGTACTTGTTTCAAAATATACAAGATTGAGAAAACAAATAATAAAAACACGCGACTGCGACACAGAGTGACAACTCTTCAACGGAAAATCCACTGCAGCAATATCAACGTTTTTCCAAACAAATTCAAAATGTTCCTTGATTCTCCTCTTTGTCCAATAAGAAAGCCTTTTACAAAAAAAATAAGCTTCCAATTCGGTCCAATTAGAAAGCAGCTTAGAAAACAAGGAGTTTAACCATCAACTCTCTCCGGAGAAATCTTAGGGTTGCCATATTTTGTGACGTCCGAGGAGCAGCCCGATTGCCACATTGGCGCAGTTATCGAAGGAGATTGGCGAAGGAGAGTATATTGCGAATTACCCAAACTCTTTATTGCCTTAGTAATAAAAATATGAAAATTTCCTTCATTGGTGAAATATTGTTCTGTTGGTGTTTAATATATTGTCAATTGATTAATAGTTACAACTTTACAATTTGTTAGGTAGGTAGTGATGTTGTTGAATGTCATTTTTGGAATGAATATGAGGGTCAATGCATAGCAAATAAAATAAGTGCTATTTTGTGGATGTATTTACAAGACATTGCGTCACATGTTGCGGTGAAAATGGGGAATTAACTTTTTACTGTGATAACTGGCGATGGACAAAATAATAATAAATATATTATTTCATTATTCATGCCTGCTGTTAAGACACTAAAAATCTATAAAATAACAATACAATTCTTGATCTGTGAACACATGTAAAATGAAGGCTATGCTATCCATTCAGTAATAGAAAAGAAAAAAAAAAATAATAGGTAACGGCCAAATTTAAATCCCTCTAAAATATGTGACATTGATTAGAAAGCCAAAAAGGTTGGATATCATTTTTCAGTAAATGAGTTCATTCTGATTTTTTAGGTTTAAAACAATTGAGTGGCGAAATGGGGTATGCTTAAAAATTATCTAAAAGATAATGAAGGTAACGTTCTTCAGTTTTCAAGAATCAAAATTTTAAGGCTTGATAAATCGACACCTTTTTAATTCAACGTAAAATATTCTTATGACCAGGGCAATTTTTCTGAATTTGAAATTAAAACTAGAGCTAAAGATAGCCTCTTTTACCTTTACATAAAGCGTATTCCAAACCCTTTCCTTTGATTAAACGAAAGAAACAAGATTGCTTGTCCTTTAAGTACTTCCAAGCATATTCCTCAAAGTTATGTCCCTTTTTTTCTACATTATAACATTCACAATGAAGATACTTACCTTCTTCTTCTATTTTTCAATTGTTATAGAAAATATTCTAATGACGTAATTACGTCTATGTGATTTATTAATTTTATAATCAATTCTTGCATAGGGGAGAGTGGTAATGAATGGGCCAATTTTTGGTTTTTAATTTTTGTAAATTTGTCTAATACAGTACAGGACCCATTATCCGGAATTCCAAAATCCGGAAGGACCCGAAATCCGGAATTTTTTTTTTTTTTTTAAATTTCCTAAATTTGTAAATTTTTACTAAAATTTTGCAATTTTTGAAATTTTTCGAAAATTTTACAGATTTGTAATTTTTTTTGGTCTATTGTGTTGCAATGTGTAAGCACTAAAATATGCTACATCAGTGATGGGGGAACACGGTTGTCCCCCCCCCCCCCCGCCCCTCCGAAATTAGAAAAAAGTAATTTTTTTGGTCAAATTTTAGTTTAAAATTTATATTACAATTCGTTTTTTAAAAAATCATCAGATATTTCACATCCTCTCTCTCTCACTTTGACAAAATATTATGGCTACACAACTGTGTTACTTGAATCAGGGGTGATTCTGAGTAAAAAAAAAAAAAAATTCTGAAATTCACAGCAAAGTTTACAAAAGTGGGGGGGGGGGGGGGGGGAGGGCTCCTCTGAGTTTTTTCCGCGATCTTTTAACGAAATTCTCGTTTGTACATGATCTTTTGACGAAATTAAGGGTTTTTTTGTGATCCTTTGAACAAATATTTTTTGCTATCTTTTGACGAAATTTGCGGGTTTTTTTACCGAGATTTTGACGAAATTTGCATTTTTTTTCCCGTGATCCATTGGCTAAATTTGCGTGTTTTTCGCGATTTTTTGAAGAAATTTTTTTTCTCTATCTTTTGACGAAATTTCCGGTTTTATTCGCGATCTTTTGACAAATTTGCAGTTTTTTTCGTGATATTATGACGAAATTTGTGGATTTTTTTGCGATCTTTTGACGAAATTGCGGGGGGCGGGTTCGATCCTTTGAAGAAATTTGTGTTTTTTTTGTGATTCTTTGATGAAATTTGTGTTTTTCCCGCGATTTTTTTGACGGAATTCGGGAGGACCCGAAATCCGGAAAATTCCAAAATCCGGAAGGCCTTCGGTCCCGAGGATTCCGGATAATAGGTCCTGTACTGTAATTTTTTTTTGCTCAGAATTGGCTCTTCAGTTGCTTTACTTATTTGGTTATTTAAAAAGTCAATAGATTGTAGTCAGTACAATGTCAGTACAATAGTCAGTACAATGGATTAGAAAATGTCTATAATGAATGATAATAGAAAATAAAAATATAGAAATTTGGCCAATTCATCCCCACCCATGGGGCTGAATGGGCCACTAAATGAATTCAATGAAAAAAATGTGGAATTAATCTTTTATTCACCAAATATGACAAAATGAATGGTACTTGACATGATATGATCAAAGCATACTGAAATAGTAAGTAATACACGAGGCTTATCAAAATTTATGAACATCAAAAGTGATATTATTAAATCACATAATTGTAGCAGAAAAATGACAAAATAATGAGATTATAAGAAAGAAAGAACATAAAATATACATAAAAATAATAGATAATACACATTATGATTAACGAAATTTATATTTTTCAAAATTAATATTAGACGACATGGTTGTAACAGGGTTGGAACTGCCTATTAATTTACTATTTACTGTAAATTTCTGGTATTATTTATTCTACCCATCAGATTCAGAATATAAACAATTATTCTAGTTTTATATCAAATGGAAAAATACTGGTAGGTGTGGTCAACAACTGGACAGTTCACCTTAATCATTTATATAATTTAACTTATGTTTCTAATAAAAAACTGATATTTCTTAGGGTGAAAATGTGCAAATTATTTTTTAGACATCACTATAAACCTATTCTAACTAGACAGTAATTTAATCTAAATCCATTACAGTCAGTTATGTTTCATATTAAAGAGAAAAAAAAAAAAAAAACATATTTTCATGACAGGGCAAAGGTGGCCCATTCAGCCCCACCTATACTTCTGGAATATATTTGTTTTTTTTTAATACATTAAATTCAAATAACCTCTAAATACATCCTAAAATTAGTTTACAGATATGCAAAGACTTGCTAATACACATATCTGCAATGAAATAATAGATGCTTTTTAGCTTATTCATTTTACTGAAAAGGGAAAAAAATTACTTTTCAATTAGATTCTTGACCATCCTACTCTAGTGGGGAAAATGGCTTCTCCCAAACAATGGAAAATTTGATGAGTTTGATAGAACAAATAGCTTTACTATTGGTGGCACCTAAAATAATTTTATGCAAATACTTTTTCATATTTTGTTAATGGCCCATTCATCCCCACGGCCCATTCATTACCACTCTCCCCTACTTATTTACAGTTGTATAATAATTATAAAATTTTTGAAATATGCTTTTTCTTATAATTTAATTTCCTAAAAACCTTGTTTTGAATCTGTGATTGCTTCTTATATTGATGCAAACTAATATTTTTGATAACTAATAATAATATATTAAAGTTTAAACACTATGATATAAAACAGGAGTGAAAAATCATGCGTCCAGTATAGATTATGTAACACTTTCCAACACAATCCGTTTACTGTAACAAAACTTCACAGTTTATTAAGGTGAAATGTCATGTCTAAATAAGCAATTTGAAAAACTCCCACCGCATTTAAAAACTCAATTGCTATGACAATCAAGTCGGAAAAATATCAGTTTTTTTGTGCAGCCCTGTATATGATCTATGGATTTGTATGTATACTACATAGTATGCCAAAAGTTAGTTCAGTGAAACGCATAGCACAGTTGAAAATTTCCATTCAGCCACTTCTGTGAATAAACAGAAATGTATTTGAGAACTTTTGTGCAGCCCTGTATATGATCTATAGAATTTATCCACACCAAGTAATATTTAAAAAAATAGTTCAACATAAAAACGTGTACCACAACTGCAAACACACTTTGAGTAATTATTGTTCATAGACTTCAATTGTTAAATTTCTTCTTCAGTCAAATTCTTTTGTGTGTCCCTGTAAATGAACGATAACTTCTATGCACACCATTTTCTACAGTAAATGCTGTAGTACACCTCAGTGCAATATACAAATTTCAGTATGTTTAAAATAGTGCGATATCATTAAAATACACCACAAATGATTTTTCCCCCATACACCAGAATTCTTTTGATTGTCTCTGTAAATGAACCGTAAATGCTATACACTTCATTTACAATATAAAACCTTCCATAGTGATACCCAATAAAATCTAAGAATTTCATGGCAAATCAGACTATATTTACGTGAGTTAGAGCACAGACAGATAGACAGACAGACAAACCGAATTTATAAACACTTTCCAACTTTGTTGAAAAGTGTTAAAAATCCACATTTTTGCACGTACTATTTTGAAAGGTGACTGGAATTTGACAAATTGTGCAACAAGAAAAGCATCACAATTCAACAAGGGGTTACATTTATTAAGGTGGGTGGGGGATATAATTTTACTAAATCTACCCTATCTTTTTTATGTCTTGATTCTTAAGGGTTTTATGCATTTTTTGTACCCTTTTACAGCTGCATGCAGAGTTAAGTACTATCGTTTTATGTTACATTAAAAAAATGTGAAACTTCATTTGTCCTGTAAAATTTACTTTTGTCGAGATGTGTCACTTTTCTTATGGGTGAGCGATACATTCAAAATGACAACACAAAAACGTTAAAAATAATAAAAAATCTAAAAGCAAACTCAAATTATATAAAACAATAGCTTTGTATACATTTATTAATTATGTAACGTCAAATTGACAGCTTTTAGAAATAAAGGAAATTAATGATGATAATTTTATTACCAGCGGCTTATTATGCTCACCAGAATGAATGTAATATAAATATTACATATATTGTATCAATGAATTTAATATATTATATCTATGATAAGATATATCATATTGTATTGTTATTAAATTGTATATAAATACTTCTGCCACTGTCCTTAATATAACAACTAGAATAATTTTAACTATGTGTTTAAAATGAAGATAGCAATAATAATAATAAATAAATAAAAGGGTTACTGTAATTAATATTAATGAATATGATCTGACTCAGATAACACGCAAGTACCTAAATGTTAAGCTTGCATTTAAATTATACCTAAAATTATGAAATTTAGTTTTTGAATAATAATCATAAAATGAAATTTGAATAAAAACATCCTCTACAAGTTTGCAGCATTCATTAAAATCAGGGGAGATAAAGTATAAAACTGCTCATTTTTTATTCATACTTAGTTTGCAAAAAATATAGGTACCTACTATTTGAATTTGCAAAAAATTACATAGAACGTGCAAATGAGTTTTGCTCACAAAAGTGATTTCTCCATATAAACCTAAAAATTATTATTGATAATTCTGTTTTTAAATACAGTGTCCATTAACTATTTTACTTCATGTTATGGGTAAAATAAATATACTTATTTCAAATTTACCATCTTTTGCACACAAATCTTACTAAAAGTGTACTTTAGAGGGCTGAAAATATTAAACAACAGGTTTAAGAGAAGAGATAGGGTAAATTAAATTATGATCCATTTTTGAATCAGAAAGGATTGCACAAGGGTGATTCTGTTCCGAAAATTCAGAAAAATTAAGGCAATCATTTACAAAAATTGATTATAAATCTGAAAATTCGGACATAAACTATATTGCAAATTTCGACAAATGTTCACCAAAAAAAAAAACAATTTTGTCAAAGGATCACGGGGAAAAATGCGAATTTCGTCAGATAATCGCGAAAAAGAGCCAATTTTGTCAAAGGATCGCAGGAAAACGGCAAATTTCGTCAAAGGATCGTGAAAAAAAGGCAAATTCCCCCAAAATGTTGCCAAAAAAACCCCGGCAAATTTCCCCAAAAGATCACATAAAAAGGCAAATTTCCCCCCCAAAAGATCGCGAAAAAACAGCAAATTTCTCCAAAAGATAGCAAAAAAAAGGCAAATTTCATAAAATTAATAAAAACTGTCACTCTTTGTAAACTTAACTATGTATTCCTAATTATTATCATCCTAAGAAATATCTAATTTGTTTTCTTCTTCAGAAATTTAATTTTGGTCCGTTATCCAATTTTGATTATTAATTATTATTGTTTTAATTATTACTACTATTATTTAAATTATATGAATTTTTGGCTTCACAAGAAATACAGTGAAACCCTGATTTCATGTAACCCATATTTAACAATTTCCTGCGTATAATGTCATTATTCATTAGTCCCAATTAATTTTCTGTACTCGTAATATTAAAAAAACCCAGATTTAACGTTATCACTTTAAAATATTTCCCGCATTTAACGTTTTTTCAGTGGAAAAAAAAAAACCTCCATGAATATTTCATAAAATAGAATTTCTGCTCAAAAAAAAAAAAAAAAAAGCATTCAAAATCAATATATGCAAAACTTGGAATCCTTCCTCTCTTTGTTTTTATTTATTTTTATTTTTTTTTTTTACCAACTGCAGGAGCAAGATTCAGCCAAGTTTGTTCTATAGTAATGTAATTTTGAAAATTTGATAATTCGTTGAAGAATTTACGTTGTTAGCTTGACAGTGGAAACATGGTGTCAAAAAGAAATCTATTTTCTTTGTTAGAAAAAGCAGAAATCATAAAAAAAAAGGCCAATGATTACAATAGAAGTAAAGCTGATTTTGCTAATTCAATTGGAGTTTCATATTCCATTTTGAAAACAATTTTAAAACAAGCTGATTTAATGAAAAAAAAAAGTTGGAAAATATGGGTAAATGGCTAAAAGAAGAAAAAATGTGAAATCATCATCTTTTAAGGAACTAGGCAATTTACTTTTTCAATGGTTCAAAGAAGTTTGTGCAACAAACATTCCTATAAATGGTCCCATTTTAAAAGAGGAAGCAATAGAAATCCCTTCTAAATTTTAATTCAAGGATTTACACCTTCAAACGTGTGGCTTGACCGCTTCAAAAAGAGGCACAATTTATCCTATAAGTCTATTTGCGGCGAGTGTACTGCTTCAATCCTGGAACTGTCCAAGAGAGGATTGAGAACACATTGCCATCTTTGATACAAGAATATTCTAGAAAAGACATTTTCAATGCTGACGAGGCAGGATTGTTTTACATCGTGGTGTCAGAGATCCCGGCTCTACCTGATATGATAGACTCAGAATCGGATAATGATGAGGATGACGATCAGGAACATGGATTTCCTTCTACTACAGAAGCCATTCAAGCTTTGAAAACAGTGAATGCATTCCTTTAAAATAGTGAAGGCCAGGGTAAAACTTTGCAAAAACTCATACATGTTGAGACTGCAATTTGTGATGTAGCTGCTAAAAAGATATGCAGAGTATAATAACCAGGGTTGCTGGTAGAGTCCTGCATCAGGTCAGGTTACCTGCTTTTACCCGAACCGCGGGTCGGGTTCGGGTTGACCTGCTTTTTAAAAAGAATGTGGAAAATATTTTTTCCCTTTAAAAGCCTATATAAACAGCAGATCAAAGTTTCACAAAAGCAAAATGTGTGCCTGTCTGTTTCGTCTTTAATCATCCTTTCACGAGTCTTCGAAATAACAAACTGACATTATATTTTTACCGTATTTTTAAAATACAATACGCAGCAAAACGCTAAATGGTACTTCCTGTCTAATGTATCAAGTGAATAATGTAATTGTGGTCATACGGAATGCACTATGTTAGACGGGAAAATTTTCAAAATAATAACTGCTGATAAACTAAAGGCAGATGGCCACTTGTGTAAAACAAGGTGTATCGTTATAAGTGGGACTTTTGAAACCGCAACTAATTTGAAAGCATATTTAAAGGTTAGATTTTTAGTTTTATACCATTTAGAGTTCTGCATCGGGTCGGGTCAGAGGTTTTACTATAGTTGAATATTAAAGAATATAGATTTGTTCATTCTTCTATGTTAAACATAAAAATGATATTAGAGAATTGGAGATCAGTTTGAAACCTTGCCGCCCAGGCTTGGATGGGCCCATCGGCCCGAGGGCCGGTGTGCCTTCGTCCAGAGAAAACTTTGATCTCCTAAGTACGCTAAGCAGCTTCAATAATTTTTACTCGTTGTACACATACATTCTAATTATTGCACAAAATTTCGAGAATTCGTCTAGGAATAACCATCAATTAATAGACATACAGCACAAGAGGAATTTTTTATTGCCACAATGAAATTAAACATGTATATCACAGCAATTTCAGGATCGGAACCCAAAGGGGACATATTTGCATTAAATAAAAGGAAAAACATGCATCCAACGAGAACTTTAGTAGCCATGAAGCCCTGGAAGAATTTTTTTTTCATCGCTCCATTGAGATGAATCTTCCATCTTTTAGATTTTAACCAAATATTTTGCATATTTTTAGTCCTTTTGGAAGCCCATCCTTATAGAAGTTCCTGAACGCAGCTATAACAGTGTTTTTTGAAAGGCAACTTGAGAAAAAAACTAGTCGGATGTGGTAATCCCAAAACTTTCTTTTATCTCATACATATTGTACTTCAAAATTTGCTATTACAAGGCTACCACAGGCGACTGACTACTTTTATATTCTGTTCGCACCAGTATTTTTCTAATATAAATTTTGAAGTATATTTCTCTTCCAAAAATTGTCAAAATGTGTGTTAAGAATTTTTCTTTGAGAAAGTAGTACTAGTTAGAATTAAAAACAGTCGCCTGTGGCAGCTTTGCTATTACAGTGCCAAAATTAAATGACAATCTCACCATCATAAAGATTTTAAAGATATAGGTTCATTGAATTGTGTGCTTGAGGTTTAAACCTCGAAATGGTTTGCCCGTCTTTTTCTGTTTTCCTAAAACAACTTAAATCGATTGTAGGAAAAAATATTTTTAACAGAATTGCATTTTAAGATGTGTGTCAAGTAAAAACGCATGAAATGTATATTAGAAACAAACAAGGAAAGAAAATCTAAATTAATATGAGTTTTATAAGCATTTTTATGAAAATGCAGGAAAACCCTCAAAACGCTTACGCTTGTATTCACGAATAACTTTGACCGATGGTTAAATCATGGGTTCAGTAACCCCAGGTTGGTATTTTCAACCGGGAGTTGAAAACTCGTATTCACCGTTTACTCCGGATGAAAAGTTACCCAACTCAGAGATTCTCGACCCAGGTTCAATGAAGTGTGCTTATTGGTTAAAAAAATCACATGCCTTGTTCGGTTTTGCGTTGAGACATCGTTTGTTTATATTTTGGAAGAAAAGCGTCGACAGAAAAAAAAAGAAAGTAAAGAAAAGAAAGATTCAGACCATCTAAGTTCGTGTATTTTGTGTAAAATCGCTGTATCCTCATTTAGAGACATAATCAAGGTTGCGCCGTGCCAAAATTATTCTTTGGCGTGCCGAAAGTGGCACACGTGCCATAGGTTCGCCGACCCTGCTATATACATAAATATAAAAAAATCAGATTAAAATATTGAAGATAATTACATATATATGAGATTACATACCTTTGCATAATGTTATTCCGTTTTATTTAATAGTAGAACTTCTATATTATACACAGCACCTTCTGTCAGCACGCCCGCCGCCATTGTAAAATGTCGGTCCTCTCCCTTCTCCCTCTCACCGCCTGTTTTTAGTTAAATACGCATGCTCGGTTGAAAAGTTCTGGCTCGAACCTGCTCTAGACCAGAGTTGGGTTACTGAACCCGGCATCAGATTTCAACCTCGAACCAGTTCAGTGAGGTAGACGGTGAATACCGTTTGAGTTTTCGACCCGGGTTTTCAGCATAACTCCGGGTCGAAGTTATTCATGAATACGAGTGTTAGAGGGTTAAAAGGAGATATAAGCATAGCATCTTACAAACAAATAATTGAATTTCGGCATCCACCCTCTTAGATGTCTGCAACCAAAATTCTCAGTCCAAAGAGAATAAAAGTGACACCTGTCATGCTGTATACATCCAAGCCGAATAAAGATCTATTTATATGAAAGTGAAACAGAATATGAAGTTTTATTAAATTCCATGCATTAGATTTGAGGTAAAGCTATATCGAAAATCGTGAAAATTCCAGCATAGTGGCTCCACGATATGATTTACACGAAAACCTTATCAGCACAAACTTACGTCAAGGTCCAACATATTATGAAGTTTGATGAAATTCCGTGCATTAGTTCTTGAGATATGAGTAACATTAAGGCAGTTCTCAAGTCCACTGCTCAACAAGCACGAAAATTTCTGAGACATTTACTTAAATCATTTTTAAACGTAAAGGCACAAAATTAGCAAGACTGACTATAGAAGTGATTTAGAATCGAAAGACGTTTTTTATTTTTTGATAAATAAATTATTTATCGAGTTATGAGCGATTTTGGGTCACGAAACAACGTGTTTTCTCTTTCAGTCGAAAATTTGTCTCAAAATACCAACTTTGACAGTATTTTTTGAAAGATCTTTTGCGTTTACCAAAAAATGTAAAATGGTCTTTTTGTCACATAGTTTTTGAATAACAACATATGCCAATTTCCTGCATTTCCAAACAAAAATGAATAAAACTTGTGACATAAAGTTGCACCTTTGGATTTGAGAACAGCCTTAAAATCGTGTAAATCCGAAAAAATGTAGCATAGCAGCGCAACCTGTTGGGAGATTCATACCAAAACCTAATCAACACAGCAATTTATGTCAACGTCTAATTGAGTTTGAAGCTTGGTGAAAATCCATGCATTTGCTCTTGAGATAGAGCTATTGCGGAAATCATAAAAAAAGCAGCATAGCAGCATTACCTGTTGGGCGATTTACAGTGGCGGTCAAAAGTTTCCGGCCAGTTAGTTTCTTTAATTTGTTTGATAGAATGTTTTAGTGAAGAAGAAGCGCAATTGATCCAAAAGTTAGGAATAAGTAAAGTACCGCTGACCACGTGATCATTTTGATTGGATGTTTAAGATACTTGATGCAAAGGGGAGGAATTCGAAATTTGCGCATGCAAAAGTTTCCGGCCATTCGTCATCCATTAGTTTTTGCTATCGCTAAAGTGTTTTTTTTTTTTTTTTTTTTTTTGCCATGTTTGTTAATTAATCAACGTGAATAATGCATTTGAAATTCAAAAATGAAAATTTTAAAATGTATTGTTCCTAAACGTGTGATTTGTTTGTCGCTAAAGAGACAATCCTCTCGTGAGATTGCGGCAAAGTTGTCGATCGGAAAATTTGCTGTAAACGATATTTTAAAAAAATATAAAGATGGTCATGGCCTTCGGAACTTGCCACGGTTTGGGGGACTCCGGAAAACGACTATTTTTGTAGACAGAATTATCAGAAGAAAAGCAGTTGATGACCCACGTAAAAATGCCGCTGCATTTCCACGCGATTTATGGTGTTAAAAAATATTGCTGAAATAAGTCTGTCTACAGTATTAAGACGCTTATGTGACGTAGAACTTTATGGAACAGTCGGTGTTAAAAAACTTTTCATAAATAAAAAAAATCAATCGGCCCGACTGGCGTTTGCCAAGGAATACAAAGACTGGTCAAGTGAAAACTGGAAAAAAGTACTATTTTCCGATGAATTGATGGTCAGTCTTTTTGGTAGTGATAAAAAACATTATAACTGACGACCTAAAAACAAAAGATAAGATGCGAGACATATTATTCCTACAATGAAGAACGGCAGAGGACACGTTATGCTGTGGGGAGCATTTTCTAGAAAATGCACCTGTCCGTTATTTGAAATCTGTGGCAAGATGAATAGTGAAATGCATAAGCATATCTTGCAAGATCATTTGCTGCCTTATTGGAGGAAAATTTGTGGTCGCAACTATTTGTTTCATCATGATAACGACCAAAAGCATACATGCAAGCTCGTCAAGCAGTGGCTTTTGCACAACAAAATTCCGCTTTTGAAATGGACAGCCCAATCGTCCGATTTGAATACAATAGAAAATCTTTGAAACTAACGTGAAAACATGTGTGCAATTATAAATATTCAAATTCAGCAGCATTTTCACAAAAATTGTAAGAACCGTGGACAAAACGTAACATTGATGATCTACAACCGTTCACTGAATCGATGCCACGTTGCTGCGCCGCAGTACTTATTGCTATATGTATGAATACAAAATACTAATTGTAAATGTTGTTGATCACTGTTATTTTCAGTTATAAAACCATTTTTTTCCAAACTTGCAAAGGTGGCCGGAAACTTTTGAGAACATGCGTTTTCTTTAGCAATTAATTTTGTCAATGAAATTTAATAATATTTAATTTTTATTCCATAAATAAGTTCTTAACTGTTATGTCAATAAAGTGTATAATTATCACTTTGAGATTCCTTTTCATATGGATATACTTACAAATTAACCAAAAATTTTATGCTGGCCAGAAACTTTTGACCGCCACTGTACATCAAAACCTAATCAGCACCAAATTATGTCAAGAACTAACTGAATCTGAAGTTTTATGAAAATCCGTGCATTAGTTCTTGAGATTGCGGAAACCGTAAAGAAATGCAGCATAGCACGCCACATATTCTGTGATTTACACTGAAAACTAATCAACACCAATTTATAACAGGGACCTGAATAGATCCAAACTTATTCCAGATTTTTTTTTCTATTCAAAAATTTGTTTTAATCATGAAAACTATTAATAAAGTCATTATAAAAAAAAATATATTAAGAAACAAACCACAATTATTTAAAACATCGATGTATACAGCTAATTTGAATAATTAGTTTTGGAAAATTTATGAAAAGCCATTTAATAGTAAATATTATCCCAAATCAACTGGTACTTACATCTTTTTTATGCGGTCATTGTCAGGAAAATTGTTAGGGGTGATCACTTTTTTTTCCTTCAAGATATCTATCGATAAACGAAAAATAGAAAACCCTACAGTCATCTATACTTACAAGTTAATCTGTGTAACTTCTTGAAGCTTTTAGATATTATATGATTTGTTTAAAAAAATTACGTAGTATTGTGTAAGGTTTGATGGAACTTTAAATATGCATGGAGAATATAGCGAAGCCTTCTACCTAGAGTTAGAAATAGAGATATAATTTAAGCTATTATTATTACTTTGTGCTATGTGAGTGTGTTAAACCTTGTCAAGGGACACAACACAAGGAAGTAAAATTGACTTGAGTTCGTTAAAATTTTTGTGCCCTTTGGAAATCCAAGGTCTGCGCCCTTTACACTGACTCAGTCCGACCCTGTTGCCACCCCACCACGGCCCATGAGCCGTACCGGTGAAGACCTCTCTATTAGAGATACAATTGTAGATTATTTTTCATAATGTTATTAAAACATGATTTGCCTTCCTTACATTGCAGGTTCGGTTCGGGTTGCGAGTTGAAATATTGCAGGTTTGGGTTGATATACCTCAGGTTCAGGTTGGGTTGCGGGTTGCCTGAAATTAGTTTTGCGGGTTCGGGTCAGGTTGCCAAAAATTATTTTTGCGGGTTCGGGTTGGATTGTGGTTTGACTTAAAATGGAAGGTTTGGGGGTAAAAGGGAAGGTTTGCAGGTTTGGGTCAGGTAGAACCCGACCCGGGCTGGACTCTAGTTGCTGGCTTTTAGCCAGGCCAGAAAAAGCCAACAGACTTTTTTTGGTTTTAACCACTTAAAAAAAGGATGGCTTTTATTGAAAAAAGCCAGTTTTTATTTTTAAAAGTTGGTTTACAGCTAATTTGTTTTAAATTTGAATCAATTAATTTTTAATACACTTATAAATATTTTCTACTGAAAAAAATGATAAATTTCTATTAAATTTTGTCAAATAAATAAGTCTTTATAACTTCTAGAAGGCAACTGTGAAGGCAATTATATTTGAAAAAAATATATATAAATACTGAAAAGAATATAAGTTAGACTCCAAGCTGGTGATTTGAAATTACATATTACATAGCTCCACATATACTACACATTTTAAAGATTATATTTAATTAAACAATGACAAAATGTAGCACATCAAAATGGAAACATTCTTATGTGTCCATATGGAGAAATTAAGTTATGAATGTTAAGAGAGAAATTAGAAAGGATATAATATTCGAGGAGAGATTGGTATATAAGTGCATAAAAAATAGAGCATTTAAACAAAAAAAGAAAATTCTCTAAATAAAATTTTGAAAAGTTTGTTGCTAAGCATATTCATGCATAATGCTATTAATTTTTTTTTTTTAGTAGTGAGAAATGGTGTTTTTATTATATGACTATGTACATATAATTTTAAATGTTTACTACAAATAAAATAAGACTAGTATATTAATAGCTCTTAAAATTAAGTAATAAAACATGTAACTAAGTAATCATTCTTCTCTTTAATTTTATAAAGCAGTAAAAATGAAAAAAATGGAGGGGGGGGGGGGGGGTTAAAGGTCAGTGTAAACCAGATAAAGCAGTTGGTATGGAGCTGACATATTTGCAATTCGGACTACAAATCACTAGCAAAAGCATCTAAGTTTTATTCCAGTATTAATGTCTTCATTATTGAGAAATTGGGTTACTTATTAAACTCTAAATCAATTAAATGTCATTAAAACTAATTAAAAACACTTTAAAATGTGTAGTTTATAATTACAATGCTTCATTGTATAAAAGCCAATTATGGCCAAAAAAGATCAATTTTTGCCAAAAAAAGCCGGTTAAAACCAATAAAAGCCAGTAGCGTGGCTTTTTTTAATTTTAGCCAGCTTTTTTTGCAACCCTGATAATAATCGATATCTTTAAAGCGTAATTTAGAAAACTGATATCTAAACCACTATGTAAATGAAGAAATAAAAGGTATATCACCTAAATTAATCTTAATTTTATGCTTAGGGTTTTGTTTTGTCTTACCCCGAATTAATGTTTTCTTGCATATAAAGTCTTTTCATTGCGGCCCATTGAATAATGTTAAAAGAGGGTTTCACTGTATACTTGTTTGCAGATACAGTAGACTCTGTCAAATGTGCACAGCTTGGGACCAGAGGTTGTGTGGATTTTAGAATTTTGCAGATTTCTGGTCATTGTTTTGTTTATATTTTTTAAACAGCAATTTGAATGTAATAATGCAATGGGAATTATAATAAAGAAAACTATTAAAAGAATTAAGTAAACTAATAAATTATAATAATAAAAATTTAAATAATTTAAAAATTTATTAAATTATTAAAAGTAAATAATTATGTAAATAATTATGTATAATTAAATATGCCTAATAAAGAAGAAAAACATTTTTCTTGAATTATTCAATAAAACTTGCCTCATAAAATTACCCTATTAATTCACATAAAAATCATAAAATAAGGAAATTTTATTTCAGGCTTAGCCAGACTTAACTAAAAAACGCTTGATAATACATAAATATATTTGGTAAAAAGATTACAATCACCAGTGATATCAGCAATATCTTGAATTTTTTCAAATTTAAATTTATACTTTCTTCACGAAAAAGCACGAGTTCAGTCATATTAATGAGAATTACATATTAAAATACATATACATTTTATATATATAAATTAAAAAATCTGTAATTTTGTCTGTATATCTGAACTGAAAGTTTCATTGTTTACATCTGTGATGATGTGCAGATTTGAGGGAGTCTACTGTGTTTCTTCTCGACTTACTCTGTAATATTTATTTTCTAGTTTTTAGCATCTCTATTAGTCTTTTCTTGAACTAATTTACTATAATATTTCCCATGAGACATTTAAAAATTCACAAAATAATAGAAATTCAGGAAAAACAGTGTTGTCAGCCCTACTAATGACTTTCCTGTTTTTAAGAAAAATTTTTAAGTATAATTTAGTGGTTCACAAAAAATCAAGATACAAAATTATTTATACATAATAAAATAAGTCAAACCTCCCTGTGTGACCACCTCCATTAAGCATCCACCCGCCTGAACGACCATTTTTTTCATTTAACGAAATTTATTCCCATAGGCTCAATACTAATTTTACCTCTAATCAGAGACCATCCCAGTTGAAATCCCTCTATGAGCGACTTTTCTTTGAAGAAAATGAAACAAATTCCTTTTTTTCCTGGTCACTTGAAGAATGTTTTATTAGAAAAATAATTCCGGAGAGCACATTATTCATCAAACTTCTAAACTAGAAAAGTTAAAAATTTTTATTTATTCTGGTAACTTTTAAGTGTTTAAACTCCTTTGTGCGTTTTTAGGCAATAAATTTAACTCTGATGACAAATTAAGAATGACGGTCAATAAATTCCCCTGCCCTATTTTGTCAGGAAACTCTCAAAGAAGTAGAAAAATTAATGAAATCGTCATTATTTGTTCCCGTCCAAAGAAAAAAAAAATGACAGAAAAAAAATCCTTAAATTCTGAAAAAGTATTATTTTAACTAATTATTTTTTGTATGCTAAACCTAACAGTATAAATAACTATTTTAACACACATAAATTTTTTTGCTCTAAACTATTATTTTTACATGATATTGTAATAAAAATTGCTTTTAGAAAACTTTTACATTATTTGCAAGTACAGTTTGTAATTTGTAAAACATTTTGTTTTCTTTTCTTTCAGTCCTCTTTGAACAAGTGAAGCATTTCTTTAACCAGTGATCACATGAAATTAGTTTAAATTATGCTGCAAGAGGTAATTTTCCAAATTGTAATCTTTTCAAGTTGAGTTTTAAGTACCATTTTACAAACATTATTATTAATAATAAATAATAATCTAGAACAATGATCCCTATTAAAAAAGTACCATGTTTTAATCGAAAAATGTATCCAGAATTAACAGTTTATTCTCATTGAAAATAAATTTTAGGGCGATAACATGCAGTAACTGAAGAGCATTTAAATTATTTCTGCTTATTAAATAATTTATCAATGTGAAATTGACAAATCTTTTCTTTTTTTCAACTTTAAAGACTTTAATTCAGAAAGTAATAAACAACTGTTGCTCCAAAAATGTACTTATGTTTGTTTATTTTAAGGGGCTTTTGCAATGTTGTAAAAGAAGGACATTTTACGACATGCATTTTGAGTCTTTCATTCT
This sequence comes from Maratus speciosus, assembly GCA_963932465.1. Classification (NCBI taxonomy): domain Eukaryota; kingdom Metazoa; phylum Arthropoda; class Arachnida; order Araneae; family Salticidae; genus Maratus; species Maratus speciosus. The sequence goes on along the minus strand of OZ010793.1, from coordinate 348,548,107 downwards.
GGTGAATAATGCAGGGTTTTATTCATGCCTGTGAAATTTCATTTACTTAAACATGGTTTTTAAATAGTTACTGGTTCTGACTAATTGTTTTTAGTATAAGTTAAACATAAAATTTCTTTAACATAAAATAGTGGTAATAGAAAGATAAAAAGTGATACATAGTTCAATTAAAAAATTTTTAATTTTGTTACGAAATGTGATTAAAAGTTCATTTTTATTGCTTAAGTAAGCTTATTAATACAGTCAGTATCAGTTATATGGTCACCCATATGGTCCAAAAAAATATGACCTTATAAGTGGGGTGACCTTATATGCGGTGTGAACAGGAATTTTACTTTAGCCAATAAAATATTATTGATAAGTTAGTTTTAGTAAAATAATGTACAAAGAAACTATGAATATATAATTTATTTAACAAGAGGTATAAACAAGAATTGCTTTACACTTAAATTTTCTAATTGATGAGTATACTCGTAGTAGTAAAAATAATCTTTTATGCACAGGCATGAAAGAGTTCCTCCTAAAGGAGGAAGTCCACCTTTTTTAAAAGCAAATTTGGACATTCTCTGGATTGATGCAAAAACGCAAAGAAAATATTACAAGCATATGGGAGAGGGGGGGGGGGGGGGAGTCTACAAAACTTAATAATTAGACATTTTGTCTGCTCAAATCCTTGGAGTTTGTTTCCGAATTGCTGTAATATTAAATCATAGGTGAGCTTTTATTATAAGCATCTGAAAAGTCATGTAAATTAAGTTCTTTAACTAGGGAAAAGAAGTCTGCATAAGGTTCTTTTGGAATAGAATATTTTATTCTATTTATAAAACACTTTTGGGTAATTTCAGTGATACATTTTTGAAATGTATTTTTGGAGCAAAAATCAATTTGACATGCATATATTTAGCATAGAGATTTTCTTTTTTTAAAGTAAAATCTTAAACAGTCAAATCATTCAAAATCATACATTTATTTTGAAAAATTAATCTCTGTACTTCACATGAGTTCATCAGATACATTTCGATGGAGGTATACTTTACAGAAAACTGTTTACAATTTTCTTTTTTTATTTAATGAATTTATACATTTATTGTTATTTTTTCTTTTAATATTTTCTAAGTTACAAAAAGAAAATAACAATCATATGTAAGTTATAATTTCTTTTATTGTATGAATAAATGTTAAAATGTTTTTAAATTATACAAGTTTGGCCTTATTATATAGACTGAAAAAATTTTTCACCTTTTTTCCTACTTCCCACTTTCATGTCTGTATGCAGGTTTTCTTGTTTTTTATCGTAGTTGTTAAAACTACTATTTTTTATTCACGAACAGTTTTAAAATGTTCCTCTTTGCCTTTGGGATTGGTAAAAAAATATCTGAGGATATTTAGTGCTTTGAGAGCTTCTGCTCGCTTTGTCTGTCCAGCTTCACACTCACTGTCATTATCATCGTTTCCATCTGTGTTTATAATTAAAACTTCCAAAATGATTTCCAGCATAGAAGCTTCACCATGGACGTTACTCATGTCACGCCAGCTGCAGATATCTAGAAGAAAAATATCAATAGGTGTGAAGAACATTTTAACACAGCTTCCCCTTCGTCCAATAAGCAGTCTTTTTCAGAGGGTACATACCTGCTAAGGCGTGACTGTTGCCGCTCGTGGGTAAAGTCCATTAGAAGCAATTTAGTTGCCAACAACTGCATATGTCAATTCGTCTTGTATTGTGCAAATAGCATTCCGTAGTTTTTGTGCAGCTTCAAATAGGGGCACATCATAATCATCATCATCAAACGATAATTCTTCACCTTCTGGAAACTAAGGATGTCTAAAACAATTTTCAGTGGTCTTCTTTTATACCATATTCCAATTCTTGTCTACGTAACACATGGCATCTAACATACTCACGAGAAACTTCTTTTTTTGATGAATGACAGCAATGAAATCTTCTAGAACAGCTTTCGATTATTTATCTTAAAATTTTGAATAATCCCTTGATTTAAGGGTTGTGCCATACTAGTTCAGTTTGGAGGCAAGGAAACAAGTTCAATCGAATTTAAATTCTGAATCACGCAACAAGGCAGTACAGTCGTCTGCGGTTATAGACACTTTACTTTTTTTGCCTGTCCAAATTCTGTCAAAACGGCAAATTTCTTTTTCTCAAATGCTTGTTGTCATACAGGCCTTTCGGTTCGCATCGTAAGATACAGGCAAAGAATCGACAGTTTTTCAAACAACGAGGCTTGAGAAATTTACCAATAACTAATGGAGTCAATTTATCTTAGCCATCTATATTCGCTGCTAATAAAACGGCCAATCTTTTTTTGCTTACCTTCCCACCACTTCCTTTTTTGTTCTTAAAAGTAAGAGTTTTATCTGGCAAAACATGGGTACATACAAAAAACAGCCCTCACTAATCAAAATTAAAAACATCACAAGGTTTGTGCCTGTTGAGATTTGAGAATGTCATTTAACAAGTTAACACCCATTCCTTCTATTCTTTTTCTTGTATACTATCATAAACACCAGCCGTTTCACCACACATCTGTAAAAAGTAAGATTGTGCTGTAATTTAAACCTTTGTAACCACACTTTGCTAGCAGTAAAATTCGGTTTTCCTAGTTCATCAGCAATTTTCAAAGACTTTTTATGATAGTCCATGATATTGGAACATTCTGCGATCTAGCATATTTTATCCAAGTGAAAAGATCTTTCTCAGCATTCTCAAATGTTGAAACATGTTGTCGCTTTCTCTTTTGATTGATTACATCTTCTGCTTAAAAAGATTTTAACCCTAAGATGTTATTCAGTATCATTCTCGTTATTCTTTGAGTCTTTGCAAAAGCTGCTTTCGATACATTCGATTTTTCAAAATTTTTTATCAATCTTTTTTTCTGCAATTGCCAAATTTTTCGTTTTGCTGACATGTTGTATTTACAAAAGACAATTAAAAAATGAACGGACACTTCACAGACAGCGACAAATAATGAAAAATACAAAACAGTAAAAGCACAGATTTAACTTTTTTCTACACAGAGGACAATTTTCATTCGGTCGCAAGGGGTGATGGCATTTTTCCCAAGAATCTGTATCTAATGTGGCAGTTGAGGGAGAAATCTCCAGAGCTTCGGAAGCTCTTACCGACAGGGAAGAGTTTCTCTTATCGGCTGCAGCCAGCAAGAAGAGAACCCTATCTCCCGCGAGTATCGGCACGCATCTAGTCACGTGGTATGCAATATTATCGCGATTTTTAAAATTGCTTCGTTTAAAAAGTAAAAGGTCTCCCTGTCATTCTAAAGCTATAAAAATGTCAACTGGCCTTTCTATACCATATGGAAGTTCATACTTGTGGCTTTTAACAAAAGCACGGGAGATTCAACGATGGATAAAAAGAAAAATGACTACAATGAAAGAAGTTCCTCCTTCAAGATGTCCATACACTTCTTTCTAAAGCTATTAAAATTGAAAAGCACCATGTTATCAATACAAAGAGGCCGACAGTTGAAGATAGTTAAATGATATGTCTATTTGGCCCTTTACACCTTAAAAAGGGGAAGAAAAAAGCATAAATTTAAGATATTTTGCAAAAAAAAAGGGCAGACAAAATGTGACCATATATCTGATAGTAGCCATTAGAAACTGACCATACAGGCGGTGTATTTTAACACACTAGGGGGCTCGGCCCCCTACGAGCTACGCTCGCCAATCCCCGTCCAGACACCGCAGGTTCTAAATGCACGCTAATTTGATCGACTTTAAAAAGATTTCGAAAGATTGAATTATAATTTAAAAAACAGTGGCGATCTCCCTATAAACGAATTTCTATTCATTTCTCTTTGATTGGGGAATTTTAACGCCAAATCCGCTGCGGTACTACTTGATTATCCCGTCGACCAATTTCGCCAAATTATATAAATCGCCAAACCACTCGCCAAATTATACAAATTGACATAATTTTTATTTTAAATAACGAAAGAACAAATAAATTAGTACAACATTAATAAAAATACAAATAAAACGTCGAAATAAAAATAACTTGATGACGTAGACACGTGTAACAACATTTCAAAATAAGCTAATATAAAAGGAATTAAGTAAACAGAGTCTTTTGTCTCCTGGTATTTTTTAACAAAGCGAAAAGAAAGTTCTTTTAAATGAGACATTTTAAATTAATCGTTTTTAATCGGACGTAAATTTTACCAAGCTATTCTTTCTCTTTTAAATAATCACGTGAAAGTACTTTTGTTAGCAATGAAATATTATTTGCGCTTTCCTAACAAAAATAGTTGAAAATATCCTCTCAAAATATTAAATAAATGTCTAGCGCAATTTCTAAATTTAAACTTTTTTGCAATATTATTTTGTGTTCATTTTATGTAATAACTATAATGTGACGTAAATATGACGTAATTTCTCCTAAGACTTCTAACGCATGTTAAAGAATTTATTATTTTACAATACGTAATTTTTAATAAGTTCCTGCTTTTTATACATAATTATTTAATTCTAATTTGAAAGTTTTTTTCCTGTTTATAATAGTCACGTGTAAATAAGTTTTTAATTTGAAGCAAACATTATTGCTTGCGCTTTTTATACAGTTGGCAACAGTTTAAATTAGTACAATTTTCTGAAATCTGTAAAAAAATCTCTAGAAATGCTGAAAATTTGAATTTAAAATAGAAATAAAACCTGAAAAATGAGTCAAAATAAAAAAATTAATGCAATCTGCACTCCGGCAAATTCTAACGCATAAAATGATCTAAAAATGATTACACTGCCATGTATAGTTTTTGCTGCTATAAAACTTTTTTAGTGGAACGATTTTGTCCAACTTTAGCATTAAATATCTCTTAAAATAATTCTTCGATTTGAAAACTGTCTGCATCAGCGTGTTTATCAAACATTTCTGTATAAAACCACCGATTTTGATATTTTTGTATGCATTATTTTTCTCAATATTAACGAAGAAAGACCTCCGGTCACAAAAAATTCAAAACCGGCGCCGGCGGCGGCGGCGGTGACAACGGTAGTTACTTTTTTTTAGAATAGAGAGATAATACTTATTCAGTCAGTCCGGACTTACGAAAAGTGACCTTATAAGCGGGTGACCATATATCTGGTACTGACTGTAAATGGTAAGAAAAATCAAAGTGTAATTTCAGCTATAGAGTTTTAAACTGAAACATGAGATTTGAGAACATGTGCAATTCCTATCAGGCAACTTTTTTGATAGAAAACTACATTTTAGATTTGACATTTATTAATCCAGCATCTATCTTTTTTAAGGAGTTTGTGTATTTTTATATAATATGAAAAAGTCTATCAATTCCGAAAATTCTGATGCACAACATTTATGAAAAAAAGATGATTAAATTTTTGGAAATCATGTCTACTCAAACGTGCAATTGCTCTTTAGGTACTTTTACGTTAGCTGGGTGAAAGTCTCAATAATAGCAGCCTTTTATTTTTCACATGTATAAATTGAAAACAATGTTTTGAATGTTGAAATAAAAAAATAATTTGTTTTATGGCAGAGTTGGGCAAATTTGTAATTTCAATTGTTCATAATATAATTACAAGTTAATTGAATGTAATTGATTATAGTTACACACATTCAAAAGCAGAAATTTCATCAAATAATGGAATGTGAGCGGTTTCGACTACAGTGCTCCAAGGGTTTTTTTACAGCATGTAATTTTAAATATAATTAATTACATACAATTAAATTGTAATTACATTGCAAATAATTGAAATTACAAATTTGCCCAACTCTGGTTTATTGTATACATTATTTTTTCTTCCTTTTTTTAAAAAATGAAAAGCATGTACAGTAAACTCTCTGTAAGGCGGACTCTGTGTAAGACGGAAATCTGTCTAACTCGGAAAGATTTTCAAGTCCCTGTGAATCCATAGACGTAGAGTAAAATTTCTCTAAGGCAGAATATTGTCTACTACAAAAAATTTCCCTGGTCCCAATCGACTCCGCCTTAGACAGAGTTTACTGTATTTTAAATGTATGCAATATATGTATTTTAAATAAATTAAGTCAAAGGTTTATATTTTAAATAAAATGAGTGTAATATGTAGTGCAGGTTGTATGGTATACTGCATATACCTTTTAGATTTGTTTAACCACTTCAACGGCACCCAAAATAAGTCATAGGTGAAGTGGTTAAAAAGCTCTGTTTACCCTCAGTTTCTTAAATAAAGCTATAGCGTATATAACTCTCTAGTGCATATTCTTTACCTATATTTGCTGTTTCTTTTCTTTTATAACAGCACTGGATACAATCTATAGCGATGGTAACAATATTTGGCAATTTATCACATGGATAACATAAAAGTATCTAATTTTTTTTTGGCCAGACGGGTTTGTTTTGTTAAAGTAAGGAAAAAAAGTACTTACTTTTATCTTACAATCATTGCATACATACAGCACTATATCTGTAAGTTTTAAACGTTAGAAACTCAGACTTCAAGATGTTCATAAATAAAATCGAAAAATAAATTGATAAATATAATTTATAATAATTTATAAATTATGATTAAAACTCTTAATCAGTGACACAGGAAAGTAAATAAAGCATTTATTTTCTCTTTTCTAATCTTAAAGAAAGATAGTATTTTTAGTATTTGGCCAAGTACTATATTTTCTTTTGATTTCTCTGCTGTTTGTTCAAATACTATTCATCAAATTTGAAACACACAATGAAAAAATAAAGTTTTTGTCCAGCATGCTTGCTATATAAGAAAATCTACATTCGTCAAAGTCAATATCCAACCAAAAATTACAATGCAACATTGCTAAAAAAATTAAATAATATAGCATTTAAAAAAATAAAATTCACTTGAAATCAGAAAAAAAAAAAAACATTTTTTTAAATATGTACACTATTTTTAATGTTTTAACTACACAAAAAATTTCATAAATAAGAATTAACAAGAATTGTCGACTCCAATATTTCATGCATTTATTATGCTATTTTGCATATGATTATTTTCAAGAAATGTTATGGTGGAGACTTCATTTGCTATCTGCCAAAATAATGTAATACAGAAATTGTCATTGGGTAGGGGGCTTAGAAATCATTTCATACTAAATATTGTCACTAAAAAAAATTATTGAATATATATGATACGTGATTTATCACACTGCTAACGAAGTGTAGAACCAGCAAAGTGAAAAACATCCAAACTGGGAATCGAACCCGGAACCTTTGGAATAGTGCTCCAAGTGCTCTACAATTTAAGCTACGAGGACGACGCCCAGCCAAAAAAAATCATGCTGGCTACAATTCCTGATTTGCAATGCTAATGAGCATTTTTACTATGCATCTACAAATTGAATAGGCTAGACAGTTTGTTTTACTTAAGTCATTAATATCGGCTTTTGAATTTAGAACTAATTAAAATATCATATATCAGTTCTTGTGAAGGTAGAAAGAACTGGAGGGGAAAAGATAAGACAGAACCCCAGTAGCAGAAAATTCTCTAAGTATCTGTGACAGATACTTCAGGGACAGAAAATAATCTCCAGGTAAAATATTTTGCAATTGAAGCATTAATCAATCATTTATCTGTAATGTCTTTATGCATTTATTCATTTTTATTTATAATAATCTTAAGTTTTTTATATTAGACATAACATAAAGTGAAATAAAGGTTCAATGGAAAAAGAATCTGAGGAAAGAAAATCTGCAATGCCCGTCATCTGTCTTGAACTTTCTGCTACTGGGGACAGAACCGTGATTCATGTTTTTGACAGTGTTATAACAAATTAATTGTAGGAAATTGTTTTGAAAATGAGGGCACATTGACTGTAATATAATAAAAGTGCTATTGGATCGTAAATATATATATTTAAAAATGACATGTTTTCCCTGCAATCAAGCTCCTATCTAGATTTAGTAAAGTGTAAAAAAAATCAATTTGTGTTGCTTGTCAAAATTAGACTCAAAATAGTTTTCAGTAACTGCTAATAATAATTATTCAGAAAGTCTTTTCCAGAAGCTGACAATGTTCTTGAGGTGTAAAGATGTAGACTATTTCCCGGAAATAGCATGTATTATTATTATTCTGCTTTTGGGTTAATAAGTGAAAAATTGACCAACTACCAAATATTCATTATCTTCTTTTTACTAATTTTCTATTATAAATCAGAGTTTTAAATCAATATTTAAAATATTTCAATTTGTTTTAGTATAGTTTGTAATATGTTGTGTTAAGGGTCAATAAAAAGCAAACCTAATAGATAAAGTTTATTTTCAATCTATTTAAATATTAGTAAACATTAATATAGACCTTTTTTGTAGTCACTACAATTAATTTGGTGCTTCTTTTTTATAGGAGCTTTGGCGAGATAGAGAAAAATGCAAAGTTGAATTTGGCAAGAAGAGCAAAATTTTCAAAAACACCTTCTGGGAACCTTTATTTTACATTTTAAAATCTCACCACTTTTCATGTCTTTATGAAATAACTATCACTGTATTAAACACACAAGCAATTTTTTAAGTATTTACATCATTCAATATATACATTGAGAATCAACTTGTTTTATATATCCATAAATAGGCTGTATAATAATGTAGTATGAAATACATAACATATATCTACACAAATAAACTATATAATAATACACAGTTAGATGTTCATACATATATAAATTTTCTTTATAACAAACCCTTGTTGGTGGCCACAGCTCAGCAATTGCTTCTAATAATGATTCAAAAACATTATCATAGATTGCATAATGTCTCCACATGGATTCTGCCAGATAGAACTTCAGATATGACAAACTATATGTCCATGCTTTTTATTCCTCCATTCTGCAAATCCCCATAATCTTTCTTCCTTCTGGGAATGAATGCTGATAGTAGAATCTACAAAGTTATATGCATCATTAACCGTTAAAATGATAAAAGCCAAGTTCTTAAGTTTTATAATTATTCCCGCAATCCATGTAAATGATTGATCCCTCATTTACAAGATATTTATTATTTTGCATGAAGATTTTTGCATTTTTATTTTGAACTTGTAATAATAAACACTTGTTGTCATCATGGAAAATACCACCTAAAATGCATTATTATGGTAGAATTCTCCCAGCATTGTTTTTTCATTTTATGAAGAGAGATTCATTGATTTCCACCATTTTATTTGGCCCTCTTTTTTTCCCCCTTCTCTCTGAATTCTTTGCCATAAATTCAGAACAGACTTTGTGCATGTAACTGTCCCTGTCTACTGCTGATATTTTGCAAATATTTAACTGACTTTGTACCATCAGATTGAAGTCAGTTCCTCACTCTGGCAGTACATTAAATGCAATGCTGTAAGAAACAGTATTTTAGAGCTGTTGAACCAATTTGCTAAGTAAGCACCTTTCTTTTGCAACTATTTATTGCATCTCCGAATAGTTTTTCTCCATCATACAGTTGCATATTATGATTCTTTATATATATGTATTACATTACGTAATACGTACATTATGTATTATATTACGTTGCATATTCACAGATTCTTTCAAATGATAAAAGCACCTTTTTGGTTTTGGAAAAAAAACTTTAGTATCACTTTCAATAAATTAAAATTAAGAAACATGTTTGAAATTTTAGAAATTAATTATTTTTTCTATTTAACAATGGTAAATTTTGAGTGCTGGAAAAAACAAACTACATGCAGATTACAGTTTTTGCCATTTCATTCTTGTGATTGTTTATAATATTTGGTGTGGAATTGTACTTTCTTAAAATAGAATTATGCCAAGTGCCAAGGCTCCATCAAAGAAGTACCATAAATTCTAATATTGCATTTAATTAGTTTTTCTTATTTGCAGAAAGATCCACTTGAATTAGAGACAAACCACATTCTTCCAAATATTTATGTACCTTGTGAAAGTAAGAAATATCATTTTACAAGTAAATATTATGACTTTTATTACCATTTTGTTAATATCACAATAATTATAATATGACAGATTTTAAAAGTTACTTTAAAAAAAAAGTAAATATGTTCATGAGTATTGTTAAATAATTATATGAATTTTATTTTATGGGTGACTAGCACTTGTTTAACATGAAAAAATGTTTTTTTTTTGTTTTTTTTTTGTTTTTTTTTTTGTTTTTTTTTTGTTTTTTTTTTTAAACTTTTGTCACCTTTATAGTTTTTATAATTTAAAACATTTTTCATGTCAGTTTTCTGAAGATAAAATTGCTAAATAATGAAACTTCCAATTATGAAATTTATTCTAGTTTTTATATCTATATTATAAAGCAAAAACATGCCTGTGAGTAATGCTGATGTCATTTTGATGGTGGCAGTGAATTGGTAAATAAATTTCACTTTAACTTCACAATTTCAATTTTCACACTGTAGGATAAGGAGAAAAATGTAGTTTTAAATGTACAGTAGAACCTCGATTAACCGAGCTTCGATTAATCTAGGTTTCTGTTAACCGAGCCAATAATAAAGTCTGATTTTTTTGTGTGTGTGTGTGAATGAGCCTTGAAAAAGACCAAACTTTTTAGTTCACTGTCCGTGCTATAGGCTTTTCTGAAGATATAAAACCACTCAACTTTCAAGAAACATTGCATCCTGAGAAGACAACTGCAAGCAATGCTTTGTTTCCAGTGGCTGTGTGACTCTATTGAACACCAAGTGCTATGTGTTTTCGGACAATTACATCCATCCCACTTGACTGACGACAGTGGGGAGGATTGGAGACTCTCACAATAGACATTTGGGTTTCATGACATTCTTCTGTTTACCCTTTTTTTTTTTGTGAATCCCCTGTTTTGTTGTGAACCTTTTCTTTAATCATTTCATGTCTGATCATCGCACAAATAGTAAGCTATTAATTTTTAAAATGCAGAACCAAAAAGAAAAAGAGCTGTTGTTTCATTCAGTAAAAAGCTTGAGGCTATTAAAAGAATTTAAAACGGTGAAAGTTTAAAAAAATTGCTCTGTAATTTGGAGTTGGTGAAACCACAGTTGGTGATTGGAGACCTATCAAAGCTCAAATAGAGGCTTTTTGTTCAAGGATGGATTCGTCAAAGGCCTTAGAAGGCCAGTCAACATTTTAAAAAAGCCATAAGTGAAAAGCAGTCTTTCTTTGGTTCAAGCAACGACGCGCACAGGGCATTCCTATTTCCGGGAACATTCTAAAAGAGAAAGCTCTTCTTCTCAGCCAAAAATTAAATGAAAATGAAAATTTTTTGCAAGTCAAGGCTGGTTAAATAAATTTTAAAAAAAGACATGGCATTCATCAACTGGCAATTGCAGGTAAAAAGTTGTCTGCGAATGAAGATTATGCCAAAAAATTTGTTAAAAGATGTGAAGAAATAATCAAAAAAGAAAATTTGGTATTAGATCAAATTTATAACGGCGATGAAACCGGCTTGTTTTACAGAATGATGCCATCAAAGACTTTGGCATCTAAAGAAGAAGCCAGTGCCCTGGGTTACAAGAAAAGCAAAGATCGGGTGTCGCTTCTTGTTTGCGCAAGTGCAAGTGGAACTGATAAGATGCAACTTATCGGTAAATCAAAGAAACTGAGGGCATTTAAAAACATCAATGTAAATTCCTTCCCCTTGAAGTACAGAAATAATAGGTCTGCTTAGATGAACTCTGAAATTTTTGAAAAATGGTTTCATGATGACTTTGTACCACATGTAAAACAACATTTGGTGCAGCTAAATCTCCCACCTAAAGCAGTTCTGCTTATTGACAATGCTTCTTTTCATCCAGAAGAAGAAATGCTGACTTCAGGAAAAATAAGAGTGATTTTTCTTCCCGCAAACGTGACATTGTTTATACAGCCAATGGACCAAGGGGTGATTGAAACAACGAAGAGACATTACAAAAAGAAAATTATCCCTCATATTCTTGAGTGCAAAAAAAATCTAAATGAAGCTCTGAAAAAAATAATTGTGAAAGACATAATCTACATGATTGCCCAGGCATGGCAATTAGTAAATGCAGCTACGATCCGAAAATCATTCCACAAAATAATTATTCAAAAGAGGAGAGGGGATGAATACCAGCAGACAGAAAACCCACTGACAGATGGAGAACTTTTTGAGATTATCAATGGCATTGAAGGGTGTGAAGAAGTTTTGGAAGAGGACATTTCCAAATGGCTGGACGTTGAAAACCAACATCCAAGTATTCAAATCATTAATGATGAAGAAATTATACAAGCCATTAATTACTCATCGCACATTAATGATACTGACAATGAGGACCAGGACTTTGAGGATTCAAGGAGGTGTTCAAGCACTAATAATTGCCCTAAAATATTTAGAACAAAGAATGCTGATAGATCTTTTGTTGCTCAAAAATTGGCATGATCGGGCAGCCACTGATAGAAAATCTGGACTTTTTCAGCAAAAGGTAACCGACTTAAAAAAAAAAAAAAAAAAAAAAAAAATGTAAATTTAACAATTTAATGAAATGAAATTAAAAAAAATATATGTTTTCTTGAGATTTGTTTTATTTTTAAAAATGCATCTTTCTATATTTAACTTAGTATAGTTAAAAATTTTTCAAGTTTCTTTTTAAAATTTACTACTAGTAGTTGATTTCCTTTTTAAATTTATTAAGCTGTGAAACATAACTTTATATATGTTTATTTTTATCATTTAAAAAAAGTTCTATTCATTTTTACTCTAAGAGATGTTAAATTTGCGATCACAACAAGTTTTTACACACAATTTCGATTAACCAAGATTTCTGATATCCGAGGTACTAGCAGTCCCAATTAGCTCAGATGATCGAGGTTGCACTGTAATTTGTTTGAAAACTGTATCCCAATTTACTAAATTTTTATGGATTTTGAAATCATTTTCAAGCATGATTTAAAAAAAAAAAAAAAAATCGCATGCAGTCTGGAAGCATGCAATAGATTTAAAAAAATCTTTGCATGAAGCCTGCTTGATTGTGGAAGATTAACCCGTTTGCACTTAATACAAAAAAAAAAAAAAAAAAAAAAAAAAAAAAAAATGTATTTTAACAAATTACAACGACCATTTGGAAAATGATTTTTTCAAAGACTAAAATTCAAGAAATAAAAAATCGCACAGAGTTGATCATACATTACGTACACCATGGTTTACATTTGTCAGTACTGTGAATTTTTAAACTTCTACGGAGCTGGCCATTCATTACGTACACCATGGATTAAACATTAATATTTCTGGACCAATTTTAAATGAAATTTCATTCTTAAACTTCAAAACATCCCACAATATTACTTTTTACACCGTCGTATAGAGAAAAAAATGTACTTTTAAATGCAATTTGTTTGAAAGCTGTATCTCAATTTGTTTCTGAGTTTTTAGTTTTTATTACTTTTTTGTCATAGTGGCAACAGAAGTATGCATCTCTGTTGAAAGTAAAGGGAAAATACAGATCACTGTATAGGCCAATCAGAAAACGAATAAAATGCAGATTCAACTAATAAAACGCTTCAGATATGTTTTTGATTTCCTACCCTGACAGAGGACAATAACCATTATTCCAAATGGTTAATAATTCAACATTTCTTTACAGCTAATGTTCCATAATGAAATTAAAACTTCATCTGTAAATAAATAAAATAATCTATTATACATACTAGAATAATAATTTTAAAAAAAGTATACTTTTAAATGTAATTTGTAGAAAATTGTAACTCACTATTCTTTTTTTTTATGATATGTTTAGTAGTTTTAAACTTTATTTTTTAAAAATCTACCTCAACAATGAACACTTGTCCATTAATTGCAGCTAATAATTATTTCAAAATGGCATTTTCATAATCCAGGTAATATTTCAACTACGGAAGGTGTAGCAAGTTTGAAAGTAAACAGAAAGGAGGGTAAAAAAAATAATTTATACTTTCGAAGATTTACATCCGTGAAAAAAAATTCCCTATGTACCATCTGATCCTGCTACAAATAATCATAAATTATGATTATTATTCTATTATAATTATGATTACAGGGATGGGGAATTCCTAGAAAATCTTACCAGCCAAAGATTTATTTTACCAGCTGGCAAAATGCAAAGTACAGTTGAAAATTATTATGACAAAATTTATGCAACTGCAAAAATAGTTGCTTACTATCACTACAATGTTTTCATATTTTTTTTTTTTTTTTTTTTTTTTTTTTTACATTCATTTAAGAAATATGTACAAGAAAGGAAAGTTTAATATAGAATAGAACTTGTTTACATCACAGTAGTTTAGAAAGTTGTAAAATATAGCTAACTAGTAAAAAAACAAAGTTATCAGCATAAAAATTCACTTTCTCTGTCAGAAATTTCACTCACCAGTGGCAAGTAAAATGATGCATTTTCCCACCCTTGATCATAATCGTTCAAAAAATGCTCGAACAGCCTGTGGATTTATATGCTTTTCATTGTTGTAAAATAACATTTGTTGTAACTATTTTTGCTACTCTTGTATGCTTAAAACTACATAGTGATATCATATTTAAACAAATATATATATTGGTATTTATAAAATAATCACACATGTGCTTATGTAAGGGTGTCAGCAAGCATAAAATTATTGCCAAGATTGTTGATACTTGATGAAATATCATCGAATTCGGACACAAAAATAGGTTGGCATAAATGAAGTCATCTTGGTGATAACTGACTTATTTGACAAAATTTGTATTCAAATTCAGAATTGTTGAAAATTTCGAATCTTCTATAATTGGGTTCCACACATTTTAGCTTCATGTTTTTGATTAAAATTCGCTGAATTCTTAAAACAAAGGAATAGGGAAGCTACCTTTCCTCCCCCCTCTCCCTGGTACAGTCAGTTAATTAACATAAACTGGTATGTAATTTATCTTGTTATTAATTTAATATTTTTTTCTTTTATCTTTGTTGTTTTCTTAATATTTTCCCTTTTTATGTTTTTTCATGCTTATTCTTTCCATTTTTTTTAAATAATTCATTAGTTATAAAAAAGTGTGGTATAAAAAGACACCCTTTAAATAAATTTTTATAACTAAATTGAGTACTTCATTGTTATAGTAGCCTCCAAGTATGAATTGACAAGGGTTTGAAATGTGTTTCCAAGTTATATAACATGTATGATGCCATATGACATTTTATGATATATTTATATAATTTATAATTTTATAAAACACCATTTTTAAATTGATTAACATTAGATTGTGTCTTTTCATTACTAACATAGACAGTTAAAAATAAGAATCATTATGAAACAAAATATTTTGCTTAAATAGCATAATAAGAAATAGTGAATAGAACAGATTAATATCTGCTGGTTATTTGCAAATGGACTAAATGCTTTATTGAGAAAAGCAAATTTCTATCTTACAATCAAAGAAAAAATAATTTACGCATAAAAAAACGACAACTGAATGTAAAGTCACAGTCATCAATTTGAAATTTATGGATGCAACTAACTACTGCTAATTTCAAACCCTGATTTGAATGGAAAGGACTTAGGTCTCTGAGCACCTCTCTTTTCTGTGCTCCTGCGATTCTACATATAAAATGAAAATACATGTCAGTTATGGTTCTTATTGTTTTGTAAGCATAGTACAGTTATTGTATAATGAATGTAATAGTATATATATGTATGGTGTGTTCACAAAGTTTCAAGACTGGTCTGATAATTCAAGATTTATTAAACATTTTTGTACCGCGAACTAAAATTCTTCGAAATATGACCCTTGGGCATCAACACACTGCTGCCATCGTTTTTTTCTATTGTTCATAGGCCCCATAGAAGTCTTCGCACGAAAGGCTGTTAAGGGACCTTGTTGAAGCTGCCTGGATCGCTGGAATCCTGACAAATCGCTTCCCTTTCAGGTCGTTTTTGATTCAAAGGAACAAAAAAAAAGTCCTGAGAGCGAGGTCGGGCCTGTAGGTGGTTTTCGGCAGTATTGCCACGTTAAAGATAGCCAAAACTTCGGCGGCGGCAAGCGATGTGTGAGAGGGTGTATTGTCGTGGGGAACAATCCAATCGTTTCTGATGTCTGGGCAGATGTGACGGGTCAGGTCAGTTTTTCTCTGGAGTGTTTCATCAGTTTTGGCTATCTTTAACGTGGCAATACTGCCGAAAACCACCTACAGGCCCGACCTCGCTCTCAGACTTTTTTTTTGTTCCCCCAAATCAAAAACGACCTGAAAGGGAAGCGATTTGAAACGATTCCAGCAATCCAGGCAGCTTCGATGAGGTCCCTTAAGAGCCTTTCGTGCAAAAGCTTCTATGGGGCCTATGAACAATGAAAAAAACACTGGCAGCGGCGTGTTGATGCCCAAGGGTCATGTTTCTAAGAATTTTAGTTTGCGGTACAAAATGTTTAGTAAATTTTGAATTACCAGACCAGTCTTGAAACTTTGTGAACACACCATGTATATGAGGACGTGAGTTTCAAAACTTGCCTTATCCAAAATTTAAAAAATCGCGTTTTCTCTATCAATTTATTCTATTGGTAAACCTGCACTGAAAAAATACAACCATCTGCAAAAAAAAAAAAAAAAAAAAAAAAAAAAGAAAGAAAAAAGAAAAAAAATTAGTTTTATCCTGTATTTCTGCTATTCTAAAATCTTGGTTTATAATGAAAACCAATGGACGCAATCAGAGATTTTTTGTGATCCCCCAAAATTTGATTTTCTGAATAAGGTGAGTTTTGAAACTCACATCCTCCTATATATATGCATGTATGTATTATTAAATATTGTGGCAGTAATGCCCATGAATGGAGCATAGTATCCTTAAAAATTTTAAATCATACACAACAGAAATGTGTTGAATTGTCAAAAAATAATATTTTTTATAAATTTTATGTTTTGTTTACATTATTTGAAATTTTAGATAAAAATAATGCTTAAAAATTACTGTGTTTTTATGTGCATGCCATTTTTTTCTTTTTTTTTTCTCTCTCAAAATTTACTTAAATCAAGGTGCATGTGATAAATGAATTTTCAGGAATTAATTAGTCTTTGATTAATTAGTCTAGTATGATCATTGATCACTGCATAAAATCATTAGGCAGTAATTTTGTATTTAAATTTATGAAACTATTTGGCAATACAGTGTGAATTTTAACACAGACTATTAGATGTTAATATAATAAAATCTGTTTGAAATATTTTTCTCCTATGAGGTATTAAAGATCAGAATGTGCATTTAAGTTATTGTACAGCATGCACACACACACAAAAAAAAATACGGTAACTGATTTTTTCTTTAAGGGACAAATTTTAAAGATTTCTAAAATTTTGTCAAATGTTTAAGCACAATTCCATAATAAATAAGGAAAATCTTAGATCTTAATTATGAATTTTGAACTAATGTATTACATTTTATCATGTACCTTGTCCACTCTCAATGGTGTCCAATGGCTAATTTCTAAACTGTTAGTCATAGATATACAGTTCCAATTACAAGAATGTTTTAAATGAGGTAAAAAATTATTTTAAAAGTCGTTTTGATCAATAAAACCATTTCTTAAAAGTTACGAAATTTAAATTTTTAGACGGTTCTAGTAAATTTGTGAATAATGACCTCTATTTTACAGCAAAAAAGATGCTTCAACTTTAAACAGCTATTACTCGGTCAGTTTTAATCATAGAAAGAATGGGGCTTTTTTTGTGTTACTTCTTAGTGTAAAAGGACATTTTTACTAAATATAACTTAAAGGACCGAGGGACCATATAAAAATTTAAATTTTGTAATTTTTTAAGAAATGTTTTTATTGACCCAAATCGCTTTTGAAATACTTCTTTACCTCATTTAAAACATTTTTGTAATTGGAACTGTATGTCTATGCCTAACAGTTTAGGAATTAACCACTGGACACTGCTGAGAATGGACAACCTGTGTATAATTTTATTTGTATGTATTTAGTAGAAAGATTTTCTGATTGGAATACGGCTGATGCTAATAGTAAATTATTCTTTGTTATAGCCTCTTGTATGACACCTAAAGAAACTTTACCATCCTTAGGTAATGAAGCTCATGAAGAAAAACATATTGAGGTATTAACTTTATCATTATAAACTAATTAGTAAGATTTTGTATATGCATATAGATGATTAGCAGACACATGTAACACATCCGTACTCTCTAAGCTGCAAAGGTTGTTCAGATTATAGGTCATTGTATATTTACATTCTTCTTTCTTTTTTTTTTTTTTAAGTGCATCATCATTATTAATGAAAGAATGGATGTTAAAATGGAAAGATAATGATTTCAGATAAGTTTTTTCTTCATTGTCATTGTAAAGCTTATAAATTTCTTAAAAGTAGATAGTGTAACCGCAAGCATAAACAAATGATGTATAGCAAATATATTTAGCATACATATATCTAAATTCACATCCATCTCTGATTAGTGTTAATTTTCTGAAACAATAATATAATTGTTATTTGTTTCATATCTTAAAATTTATGTTTGAAATTTTATCTCACAAGTTATACAAAAATGTAATTTCCTGTTCAGAAATAATTAAAAAAATTAATTTTGATAAAAAAATATCTATTTTTTAATTTATTAATTTAATGATTTAATTTATTGTTTAAGGAGAAGAAATAATTAAATGTAAAATTAAATTAAGTTAATTCAAAAACAAAAAAAGTAATTCTTTAAAAATTGTGTGGGGTGAGGGGTGAGAGAGGTGGTACTACTGAAAGTCTCTGAAATTTTAACTATATATATATATTTTTTGTTTGCATCTGTATATTTATTGCAGATTAAAGACTTTTGTGGATTACAAGCCTGCAGATTAAAGGGAGTTGACTGTTCACTGTACATGTGCTGGATATGTTAGTTTACTCTAAAACTTTTCTGTTGTAGTGGCGAATATTAATTAGTGATATTCTATGCCCAGATGTTATTAACTTTAAAAAATCCTCGAAAAATCATAAAAATAATATGAAAAATGCTGTGAAAATTTCAAAAAATGACATTAAAATATTCCCTATCTAATACTTCAAAATGACATTTTGTTATGTTTATTTATTTAACTTTCTGTCTAAAATAGTTAAGACTTGTTCTACCGAATCTCTTCTGAAAGGCAGCTCTTAGAAGTTTCCCAAATACAGCGGAACTTCGATAACATGACACCTTATAGAAATAAAATGAAAGCAATTGTCAAGTTATCAAAGTTCTTCATAATTTCATACTTAAAAATTTATAGATCATAAAATATGTATACTACTAAGTAAGAATGTACTGTTAAATATGTGTTAAATATTAGAATTACTAAACAGTTGAAGGACACCATTTAATAAATTGCTCTTTTTTTATTTCTAGATCAGGAAAGGAATTTGTAAAAAAAAAATTTCTAACTGAGTTAGAAAATGTCCAGGACGAGAGTCAAATCCAGATCCTTTGGCAAAATTTCCAATGCATATTATGTCTTTGCCAATCAGTATGATTGTGTTAAAAATAATAAAGTTATTATAAATGAATGGAATAAGTGGAATAAGCTGGGGAAATATTTTTTAACCCTTATAGGACGCTAGTTTTTTTACACATGATTTGCCACTAGGTTGTAATTGTATTCAATGAATATTTGCAGGGCTGCCACAGACAATTGTTTTTATATTCTATTCATACCACTATATTCATAATTTTTTTAGTATATTTCTCTTATGTTGTGAAAGCCATGCTTAAAAAAAGTGGTGTCACCTTAATAAAATCCCTGTAAGAGATGCTGGTCCCAGGTTAGTCTTGTCACCTCATACGTGCCATACAACCAGCATTCGAAATCCTTGGTGGTCTGCTGGTCTGAGACGACCACCAAATAGAGACTGTCTGATAAAGGTTAAATACAAAATTAAATACAACAAATTTTACATAAAATGAAAGTTAGAGATTACAGAAACAAATAATCAATTTTGAATAGAAAGTACTTATCTGTATAGGAAAATTTCTACAGATTAGCTGTGAAAAAATGTGCATTTCATTTAAGCAAGGGTCTACTAAAGTGTGTCAAGTTAGCAAGTTTCTTCCTCATCGAAGTTAACATTGTACCAGTCACATGAGCAATAAATGCCAAGTTATTGCAGTTCCACTGTATAAGCAACAATATAGCAAATGTCTAAAAAACTCTCTTTTATGCTTCCTTGTTGATCCTTCCTCCATTGGAAATACATTCCTTAATTGTTTTCAAATAGCAAGGAGAGATTGCTCAAAGTAAAATATGGAATAACTTTCTGACATTAATATAATGCAGATATAGAAGAGTTTTGTTTGTGTGGTTGTCCCTGCTCAATAAAAGAGTGAAGAAAATTTTAAAAAATGAATTATTCTTGAAGGCTACTTTTAGTCTTCTGTAAATTTTAGTTTAATGTTTTCAATTTGACAATGTAATCATTATAAAATTTTAATACTTTATTTATATTTTTTTATTGAAAAATATGGAAGTGACCTAAACATTTAAAAACTGAGTTGGAATTAATATCCATATATAAGAAAAGAATAACCCAAAAATTCTAAAAGAAAAATTAGAAATGTCATCAACATATGACATTTCAATAAAAATAAATTTGGAGAATATCAAACTGTTCTGTAATTAGCTGCCATACGTATCATGTGTCACAAATATTGAAAAAACTGTAACAAGCAAAACACCAATAATTCCCTAAGGAGTAATATGGAGGAAAAAATGGTTTAATTGTAAATTACTAGGGGGCTCTGCCCCCTATGAGCTACACTTGCCTAACCCCATTTAGACACCCCGATCCTAAAAGCATGCTAATTTCATTGGTTTTAAAAAGATCGAATTCTAATTTAAACAAGTGGGTAAGTGTGATCACAGATCACACAGTGGGCTTCGTTTAATATTCCTTTCAAAACACTTTATCATTTTGCAAAATTTGTTAAATCCACATTTCGCAACCAGGGCGCATTCTATTCTACACAAATCTCTATCCGTACGAAACTCCGTTTTACAACCTATCCGTACATATATTAGTCGAGGGGATCACGTCCATAGTACCTACCCGAGATAGGTAGGCGCCCCCTGGCGGTAAAAATGGAACTGAAATATATAAGGCTATGTGCATAATATGAAAGAGTGGTCAAAGTGGTGTCGGCAAAAGTTAGAAAAGTACCCATCGAGTGCAATGGGGGGAGGTTAGAAAAATTGCTTAAAATGTACAAGTTAGAGCCCAAAGGGGTAAATAATATAAGACTTTTTGAAAATTTTATGATTTTTCGTGTGATCGCAAGTGTTTTGCTATAAGTATACAAAATTTCAAGTCTTCAACTTAAATAGGGTCTCAGTTAGAAAAAAAAAGCTTAAAATACACAAGTTAGAGCCCAGGCGGGTAAATATAAGACTTTTTCGAAATTTTATGATTTGTCGTTTGATGTTAGGTGTTCAGTTATAAGTATGCAAAATTTCAAATCTTCACCTTAATTAGGGGCTCAGTTAGAAAAAAAAAACAGCTTAAAATACACAAGTTAGAGCCCAGATGAGTAAATATAAGACTTTTTCAAAATTTTATGATTTGTCGTTTAATGTGAAGTGTTCAGCTATAAGTATGCAAAATTTCAAGTCTCCAACATACATAGTTTCTGAGAATGGGCTCTGTGACGGACAGACAGATCGACAGCGGAGCGAGACAAATAGGGTTGCCTCAGATGAACGAAACTCTAAAAAACTGTGGCGATCTCTCTGTAAATGGGTTTTCATTCATTTTCCTTTGATTGGAGATTTTTAAGGCAAAATCAACCGCTGTTAAGAGATACAATGGCTGTTTTAGTCTTTGATTAAAAAACATTAGTTAGAAATTTGAAAATAAGCTAATGTAAAATGAATTAAGTAAACAGAGTCTTCGTCTCTCGGTATATTTTAAAAACGCTATAAATGTCTTTTAAATAAGACATTTCAGATGTATAATTTTAAATCTGACGTAATTTTCACCAAAGTTTTGTTTCTCTTTTTAATATTAACATGAAAATACTTTTGGTGTTAGAAAGGAAATATTGTTTGCACTGTCTTAGAATTCACGATAATAGTTGAAAAGATTATCTCAAAATATGAAATAAATGTCTCGCGCAAATATATTTTTATATTTAAACTTTTGCCAACTGTTAATTATCTGACTTTTTTGAATATGACGTAATTTCCTCCATTTATGACTTTTAATGCAAAAGAATGAATTTATTATTTAAAAATTTTCTTTTTGTTTCGAAATTCATTTGTAAATATAGTTTTTATGACGTAATTATCAATATTTTCCTGATTTTTAACACATAATCACTTAATTCTAATTTGAAAGTTTTTTTCTGTTTATAATAGCCACGTGTAAATAAATTTTTAATTTGAAGGAAATATTATTCTTTGTGCTGTTTTTAAGATTGGCAACAGTTTAAAATAATACCCTTTTCAAAAATATGTAAAAAATATCTCTCAAAAGGCTGAAAAATTGAATTTAAAATGTATATGAATCCTCAAAAAATGAGTCAAATAAAAAAAATTAATGCAGTCTGCACACTTTGAACTTTTAACGTATAAAACGATCTAAAAATGTTTAAATTCCTATGTATAGTTTTTGCTCCTGTAAAACTTTTTTAATGGAATGATTTTGACCAATTTTAACATTAAATATCTCTTTAAAAAAATTATTCGATTTAAAAACTGTCTGCATCAGCATGTTTATCAACCGTTTTTCTCTAATACCACCAATTTTCATTTTTTTGTATGAAACAGTTTTCTTAATATTAACGAAGAAAGACCCCTGGTCACAAAAAATATGGATGCCGATCTAGGATCAGGATACCAGGAATTTCTACGCAGATTTTCATTGGTCCGTTTCAATATCGTTACTTTTTTTACATAGAGAGGGATATTGAAGAGCAGACAAAGAAATTTAATTTTGATCTATGCTGGAGCTTGAAAAGTAACAAATGCTTGTTTTTTAAGTTAAATATTGTCTATAAATACTTAATTACATACCGTATTTTCTCCCGTATTTAGCATTTTGTTTTCTTATTTTTCTGTGCAATTAATTAGAATGTGTGAAAATTACGCTTTTTTTTTATATGTATAGAATTCAATTTCAAAATTTTTATAGAATTAATTCATTGGAAAAAGAGTAAAATGAAAAATGATTATCTGCAGGGGCGGATTTATTAAGTGAGGGGCCCCTCTCACTGGAACTTTTTGGGGCCCTTCCATCTCGAAAAATTGCGTATATTTATAATATATACTAATAAAAGACAATTTCGCTCTGTGTTTGTGTATTCGCGATGACAAGCAAAATCTACCGCATGTACAAAGCGGAAAATTTTTGTGAGGGTAGTCCAAGGCCTCTCCTGATATATCTGAGACTCAGAATTCTAAAATATCTACTTATAAGCTGAGTTAATCATTAACAATCGCAACGCACTCTCATTAAAAACTCATCTTGTTCAACGAGAGGGAAAAAACAAGCCTTATTTACGCATCATGAGAAAATGAACATCGAAAAGAAGGAATTCCAGGGGGGGGGGGTATTTGGTCATATTAACTTACATCGGCCAAACCACTTACTAAAATTAAAAACTGAACACATATTCTAAAAGATCGTACCCTTATGTCTCAAATCCCGTAATCAATTAAAAAATATATATCGCGGTTAACTCTTTGAAAAAGAAAATTCAAAGACTTGTTTTTTACAAAAAAAAAGCTTCAAACCAAATATATGTTCTTAAAGATAAAATCTTCTTCTAATCGAAGGTGCAATCGGCTTTTAAAAATATGAATTTTAAGCCTTTCAACTAACCGACGAATTCGGGTCACTTCGCGCCTCACGGAGACGATATTCTTTGTATGCTAAAAGTAACTAGTATTTTAACAGAGTCTTTTTAGAGAATCTCAATGGACTGGATTTAGATCACCTACAAAAATTATGAAACGTTCGGATGGAGTAGAAATATTTTTTACAAAATAAAATGGTGTGAAAATTTTGGCGAAATCTGTAGAAACTTTAGTGTTTCGTCGTGGTTTCGCCCCTCCAGGGTGCAATTTTAGAAGTACCGATGAAGCAAAAATATGTTCTTAAAGCTGAAACCTTCTTCTAATCGGTAATGTAATCGGTAAAAATAAAATGTGTGAAAAGTTCGACGAAATCAGTAAAAACCTGAGTGTTTCGTCACGGTTTCACTCGCTTTTGATAAGCATAGACTCCAAAAAATCTAATTACGCAGAAAATAAAATACCAAATAGCATGTACTTTTAATTCAATATTTTTTCATTCAAATATATAAATTCAGACAAAATGGAGTTAAAGATATAAAGTCATACAAATTTGAAGTTAATTTAAGAGTCATCCATCACGGGTTCGGGCAATGCCCGGGGGGGGGGGTCAGCTAGTTTAAAAATAATAGCTATTCAAAATTTAATTACAATAATTACTAACAAATAAATTAAAATGTATTCAAACGTTAACGATTAATTATACGAAATTCATTTCATATTCAAATTACATCAGATTATTTTACACGAACTTAGATACTGTGATGGATAAATGTGCTAAAATTGTGTACCTTATTTTCCTTTCAATTTTTTAAGAACATAAAATGATAATTCCAACCAAAAGTAATCAGAAACTAAGGAGACAATAGTTTAGCATCTGCTGAGCCTTAACTCAAAACCTCTTTTCGCTGCTTTTCGTTTTTGGCTCATTTATTTCACGAAATAAGATATAAATGTATGGGATTTTGATGCATGGAGCTGCAGCGGTCTGCACTGCATGACATTATCTTGCTTGCAGTATTAATTTCATGGTTTAATAAAACAATTTTAGAAATCAAATAAATTCATCAACTATAACCAAATTAAATTATATTTTTCTCCTTTTCGTTACACAGCTGGGCTCAAAGAATGGCAAATGCTTTATGGATATAAAAAGGATTCGATGCTCCACTAGTTGTTTTATAGCCATGTGCACTGCATTTTTATATAAATACTAGGGGCTCTGCCCCTGCAAACGTATAATAGTCACGTGTAAATAATTTTTTTAATTGAAATGAAATATTGTTCTTTGCGCTGTTTTTAAAATTGGCAACAATATAAAATAGTAACCTTTTCTAAAATATGAAAAAATATATCTTGAAATGAGAAAAATTTGATTAAAATAAGTAAAAAAATATTATTTATTTAATCATACTATTATTATTATTATTTCATGAATTATTTTTTTCAAATTTTCCTAAAAAATATTGCACACATATTAAAAATATTATCACAATATTATCTTCACTTTCGATTGAAATAAAAGATAATTCCAATTTGAATTTGAAAATGACTAAAAAGAAAATAAATCTAATAATCCTTATATTTTCCTTTCCTCCCACAAAAATGGAGTCATTTAGTTGCCATCATTAAAAAAATATTGTAACAATTAAAAAAAATAATAATACCTCGGAAACTAAATCAAATTTAAAAAGTCTAATACCATTTTTGACATACGCGGATCCATACGGACAATTGGTGCTAATTTCACCGCTAAGGATTTCATATTTTAGAAATAATAGCTGTGAAATACAATCAGTCGTTTCATAAAATGGTTTCATAAATTCGTTTCATTAGGATTTTATATATATATGATAGATATTTTTTAAACAACAATTTAATTAACTAATCTGCATATAAGTTTGTAATTGTGTGTGCCATAATAGCGAATGAAATAAAAAATGGTCCCAAAAATGTGAAAGTGCCACTTTCACAACTGCGATTAGCAAAACATCTGCTAAAATGGAAAAAAAAAATCATACTGGGGAAAACTATGGGGGACATTGTCTTTGACAGTCATGATATATTTTATTGTCGTGCCTCATTTTTGAGCTGGATGTAGAGAATTTTATGAGAGGGAAAAAGTATGAACACTTACGATGCAATAATAAACTTCTGCAATAATAAAATATTGATTACTTGCTGACCCGTCCGGCGTTGACCGGGCTCGTTATAATAACCTTAAACAAAATTCAAGTTTGTATGATTTTATATCTTCGGAAAATCGGTGCCCCAATGCCTTCTGCATCATACAGTTTTTCAAATGAACTTAAACTTTCCGGTGCCCCAATGGCTTCGGCAGCGTCGAGTGTGTTCCCAACAAACCTCTTTCCATTGGCGTAGCCAGGGTGGGTGTCCAAATGCTCTGGATAGCAGTGATTTTGTAAAGTTCAGTTCGCCTTATCTAATTTGAGAATTTTCTGCTATTAATCAAGACGAAGAAAACTTTAAAATATTACTGGTATCTAGAGCATTTGGAACACCTCCCTGGTTATGCCACTGCCTCTCTCTGAACGAACCTGTGACCTGGTCTTAAAATATTAAAAATCTGACCCTCAGGTACACCAGGAACTGGCTTAGACTATCCTCACCGAAATGTTCAGACTTCTATGTGCGGTAGATTATGAGAGCCATCGCACACAGACACACAGAGCAAAACTTTCTTTTATTAGTATATACTAGTAGACACGCCCGGCGTTGCCGGTGTCCGTAAATCAGTGGCGTGGCATCCGGTCATCGCTGGATGCGGCGATAACCAAGCAATATTTTAAAACTCTTAATAAGCTTTTAAAACTCTACGATCTAGTTTTAGCAGAACATTTGGAGTTCATGTATAAGTGAAGGTAAGATTTAAAGTTTCTTTTTTGAACATTCAACCATTGAATTTTAGAGTTAATAATTTTTCACCACAAACTTAAATAATTGCGATGACCACCGAAAATTTTCACGCCACGCCACTGCCGTAAATAATACCCTTAAACAAAACTGAAGTTTGTATGATTTTATATCTTTTGAAATTCTTTTAAATAAACCTAATTTCGGAGGCCCCCATTGCCTTCCGCAGCGTCTAGAAGGTTCCCAACAAACTTCTTTCCGAACGAACCTATAACCTAGGTCCCCGTTATCCAAGGCAACATGTACCGGAAGTGCTCCGCATGTGCCGGAGACAATCAAAAACCAAGTTGATGGAGCCAAACCTGGTAGTAATTAAGCCCAAAGAATAAAAAAAAAGAATGCATCATTAATGTTAGAAAATGTTGGTACCTGAAGTCTAAGGTAAAATTTCATAACAGAAAGTAGCCGAATTATAATCTAAGTTGAATGAACCAAATCCCGTTGAAATTGGGTCCTTAGAATCCGAGGAAAGAATTCGACCCCAAGCGGTGGAAAATGCCCCTTCCCCTTGTAAATTTCACGAATTACGTTTAACATTAACACGATATTTAATAAACGGATGAAATCCCCTATCTAAAGTTACTTTTAAAGTAACGTGATTTTTAATTTACGGCTGTAGTTTGTAAACGTAAGTAGATGCTGAAAAAGAAGATTAATGTTTGAAAAAAGTGGTAGCTGAGGTATAAAAAAAGACCGGGCCCTGGGGACCAGTGTCTTAACTGGAATGTAGTTGGGTATAAGAAATTATTTTAGTAGTTTTAAAGTAGCTGGAGGACGCTAAAACTATGTTAAAAAATTTGTAATAGAATCGGATTTTAAATAAGCTACAACAAAGGCCCCCAAAAGCAGATTAATATTCAAAATTGGTGGTAGTTGAAGTCAAGGAAATGTTTTTGTCATTCATGTAGTAGCGGGAGGACTTAAGAATTTGTTTTAAAAAAGAAGCTAGTGAATCGGACCGTTTTTAAGGGACCGATTAGTTACAATTAGTTACAATTAAGCATAGAATAATATTTTAAAGAAATGCACAAAAAATTGAGTAAATGTTTAAAAAAGGGCACTAGGGCCCCAATAAAAATATGAGGGTGTTGTTGATCCAGGAAATAGAGTCTAAGACTCAACTTTAAAATTATGTACTGAGAAGGTGAGAAAATCAGGGGGTGAAAATTTCTTACCGCACAAAAAGTTCAAGGGGCCCTGGACCGGATCCTACGGCAGCCTAGGGGCCCCAGGATCTAAACTGGAATGTAGAAATGTGCAACTAACTAAATGGAAAAAGGATATCAAAAATGAAGATCGGATTAAAAGGAAGCAATTTATTAACCTTTTATTTGCACAAAAACTTGAAGGGGCCCTGTATCGAGCCACAAGGTGTGAGGGTCTTTTCTGGAGAGTAGAAAGGCGAGAATAACTAAATGGAGAAAGGTCCCCCAAAACGAAGAAGATTGGATAAAAAGGGGGGGCAAGTTATTAACAATTTAGTGCATAAAAACTTAAAAGGGCCCAGGAGCCCCGGCCGTTAAAAAAATAAAAATCTGAGCCACAGGTGCATTAGGACCTGTCTCGGACTATCTTCACCTAAATTTTCAGACTTCTATGTGCGGTAGATTTTGCTAGCCATTCGCACACAGACAGACAGAGTGAAACTTTGCTTTATTAATATAGATAATCAGTACAAAGTAAAAATTCACTTAAAATATCAGATTTACGAAAACTGCATACCAAATGTGGGGCCCCCAAAATCAGGGGCCTCAGGTTGACAGCCCATGATTTAATTAGTCCCTCAATCTGTATAATTAAATCGTCTCTAACAGTGCTCCTTTCGGCTCAGACCCAAGTTGCCTTTGAATCTCACCCTATTCGTCCACAAACGATCATAGTCCTGATAATTCATAAAGGAAAAAAAGATGAGGGAAAACTAAAACATTTCTGGTAGTAGCAAATGATAGAAAAAATTATATTTATTACATGAAAGTTTTATTGTAATAATAACTGAAAAATTAAAAAAAGAACACTAAGAAAATCCTTTTATCAAAACGTCACATTTCCCTTTGAACTCAAAAGAAGATTTGGGGGCCCCTTGGGATGTGGGGCCCCTCGCGATTGCGACCATCGCGACCCCTTAAATCCGCCCCTGATTATCTGTGAGAATATAGCATTTTAATGTGTAAATAATTAAGATTAAATGAAATGAACAAAAGCTTCAAAAAGGTAGATAGTTTCTTAATGTGGAGGAAAATGTTGCTTGCATTATACAATGAAATATAAAAAATAAAATCTTTCATGCTAGCTAACAAATACAGTATGTAGTTTATAAAGCTTATATAAAGTATTTAGAGTAATTAAATCTTATTATTATTATTATTATTATTTTTTTTTTTTTGGAGTATATAAACCTTTTATTCAGATGCTTTTCTCAAATTCATGACCACAAAATGCTAAAATCATTCTGAGTGCAATGGGGGTGCAATGAGTGCCACGTAACGTGCTTCATCTTTTTCGGCTCTGCAGCTTTTTATTAGCCTTGGCCGCCTCAGTCATCTGCTTCCAGTCAGGGGTGCAGAAAATGTTTCTACTCGCAACATTTCCCCCAATCCACATGAAAATTTCCCCAAAATCTTACGTATGTTATAGGTAAATGCTGTATTAACGTAGGTATAGAAAATTTATTTTTCCAATATATCTCAACTTATGCACGAGTATATAATGGAAGGGGTGATTCTGAGGGGGAAAAAAAAATCTGAAATTAACAGCAAATTTTCTGAAAGGTTACAGCAGCAGAGTGGGGGAAGGGGGGAAATCCACTCCCAGCACTAACGAAGTTTTTTTCACGGCCCTTTGCCAAAATTCGCGTTTTTTCGACGAAATTTGCGGTTACTTCGCCTTCCTTTTCACGAGTTTTGTAGTTATTTCGCCTTCCTCTTGACGAAATTCTCGGGTATTTCGCCCTCTTTTGACGAAATTCGCGGTTGTTTTGCTATCTTTTGACGAAATTCGCGACTGTTTTGCGATCGTTTGACGAAATTCACGGTCGTTTTGCGATCGCTTGACGAAATTTGCGGTTCTTTTGTGATCTTTTGACGAAATTTGCGAGGTTTTTGCGATCTTTTAACGAAATTTGCGGTTGTTTCGCCCCTTTTGACGAAATTTGCGGTTGTTTCGCGATCTTTTGACGAAATTTGTGTTCATTTCGCGATCTTTTGACGAAATTTGCGTTGATTTCGCGATCTTTTGATGAAATTTGAGAGTATTCGCGGTTGTACCGCGATCTTTTGACAAAATTCGCGGTTGTTTTGCTGTCTTTCGACGAAATTTGCTGTTGTTTCGCGATCTTTTGAGGAAATTCGCGGTGGTTTTGCAATCTTTCGACGAAATTTGCGGTTGTTTCGGACCTTTAAGCGAAATTTGCGGTTGTTTCGCGATATTTTGTCAACATTTGCGGTTGTTTCGCGATATTTTGACGACATTTACGGCTTTTTCGCGATCTTTTGACAAAATTTGCGTTTATTTCCCGCTCTTTTAATGAAATTTGCTGCTCTTTCGCCGAAATTTGCGGTTTTTTCGCAATCTTTAGACGAAACATACGGTTCTTTTGCGATCTTTTAACGAAATTTGCAGTTATTTTGACGAAATTTGTGGTTATTTTGCGATCTTGTGACGAAAAGCGCGTTTTTTCCGTAATTCTTTGACAAAATTCGCGGTCTTTTTATGTCCGAATTTTCAGATTGATGATCTTTTCTTTAATTTTCGGAATCGAATGCTTTAAATTTTCAGCAAATTCAGAACAGAATCACCCCTGACATACGGTACATATTATTCCGAGATCGATTTTGTGAAGATTACCTTACGGATATTTTTATTTGTAGTGAAGTTTTTTTATCTCAGGGAATTATGGAATTTGTTGTTAAAATCGAAATCAATTGTCTATGTTTCTGCAAAATTTCCCCAGGTGGTTAAAATTCCCCCGATCCTGGATCGCCGGATCGGACATATTCTGCACCCCTGCTTCCAGTATTCTCTATTCAGACTCAGTGTCTGCCAGCCCCTTGTACCAAAAACAACAAAGTTCCTTTCTAAGTCATCAACCTATCTGGTCGGGAGGGGGCTTTCCTCTCTTTCTGGTACCTTCTGATTTTACGAAAGTCAACTTCTTAACAGGATTGATGTCTTGAGGTCTCTGTAAATGTCCCAACCATCTAATCCTACCAATCCTGATTGTTTTTAGAATATCAGGTTTTTGTATAGCCATTACAGCTTGAAGTTATATCTTGTTCTCTATATTCCATTTTCACAAATTAGTTTGAAATTTGCTTGCAAGATTTTCCTCCCAAAGACTTGTAGATGATTCCTTGTGGCTTGATTAAGTCTCTATGTTTCATTCCCATAAAAATAATATGATGTTTAGTATAAATAATAGAATCTTTTTTTAAGCAAAATTTTCTTTCAAAAGTAGGTAGTACAAAAAATATGTTGGAGACATAAATTACACAAATAAATATGGTACTTAATATTTGATATCAAATTGCTTTTGTCCACTGTTAGTTATTCGCCTTAATTAATTTGAACATGAGTTTCATGTATTAAAAATGAGCATAGTAAAAAAAAAAGTGCTTACGAGTAATTTTTGACTAATATTTTTGAAAATTAAATAATGATTTTCACAGACTACTTTTTGCCAATAGCTTGAATTTTCTAGCATGGCCTCTGCTTTACGTATTTACCAAGGTATCTATTGTATGATATGATTTGTAAAGAAAGGTGATTAGGCGAGAAATCTAAAGTTTTCAGCTTTAATCTTATTATTTAGGTATATTATAATGGACAAACGTGCCTGTGCCTAACACTGATGTCATTTTGAGGTTTTCAAGACAATTAAATTATAATTTTGTAATTTTCGCTACTGCAATTTTTTTAACATCTAAATGTTGCACATTTTCAATTTTTAAACTGTTGTATAGGGGGGAGGAGTGTATATCAAAATGCAATTGATTAGAAAAGTATGTCACAATTTACTCATTTATTGTGGTTTTTTACATAATTTTCAAGTATGAATTTTTAAAATTTACCTCCATTGCATGCAGGCTCCATAATGAAAGAATAATTATCCATTTGCACTCAAAATAATATAAATAGTTCAACATTTGTATCCAGTTAATTTTCCATAACGAAATTAAAACTTCATCAATAAATAAATAAAACAAAACACAAATTTAATCAAACAATTTCAATTTTTACACTGCTGAATAGGGAATTTTTTTTTTTTCAAATATAATTTGTTTGAAAACTGTATCCCAGTTTACTCATTGTTTAAGGTTTTTAAAATAATTTTCAAACATGAATTATTTCGAAATCTATCTTTATATTGTGCGGCCCAAAATTAATCTGTTTGCACTTAAAACAGCATAAAGAGTTTAGCATTTGTTTCTGGCTTATATTCTAGAACGAAATTAAAACTTTATCGATAAATAAATAATATAATATAAATGAAACACAAATTTAACAGATGTGTAATTGAACTACATGTTTAAACTGCTGAAATTATCAAAATAAAACAGGCTGCAGTAAGTAGTGAAAACTGCTGATTTCTTTGGCTGTTAACTCCTGGCACACAGATAATACGAAAGTATCACTTTTAATAAATTTAAAAACTTTATTTGTATAGTACATTATTGATAAAAATGCTTTTTGGTGTAGTTGAACAATCTAAAAAAAATATATTAAGTATTAAAAATTTATTATTGAGTTAGAAAGAAATGTTTTCACGTACGTTCTGTAACCTGGGAAGCCTGGCTTGGATCCCATAGTTTGTTTTAATGTTCTTATTGGTTTCATAAACAATTTATTGCCTTTTATCTTATGCGTTTTATCAGAAGATCACAAGTATTAATTTACTCCCTTAACTTATTGTCTTAACCTCACTCATGACTAATTTATGTTGAAAGCTAGCGAAGCTTTGCCCCCTTTTCTGGTTGTTTTTTTTTTCAAATAAACCTCGAATTAAATGAACTTGGGCTTGGGGTCCTCACTTTATCGCATACACCTTTGAATCAAACTTGAATTAAATGAATCTTGATTTATTGTTTCAAATTTTCAGCACTGTCATTGATGTTACTATAGGAAATAATTTGATATTCTTCCAACTTGAATCTAATAACGCAAGTAGCAAAATTTACTTGAGAGTTCATTTTGTTTTAGAAAAACAAAAGTCAAAAATATCACTTCCGGGCAGAGCCCCCCCCCCCCCCCCCCCCACACACACACACACAAAATTAAAATTGCATTAAAATTTCGAGAAAAATTAAAAAATATCAGAGGGCAAAGTTTACTTTATTGGGCTAAAAGATTAAAACCAAATTCCATTTTATTTACAAATGCCAAAAAAATCACTGCAAAATGTGAAAAAAATTAATCATGAAAAATTCAAAAATTGGAGTACGAATTTGAATAAAGTTTATTGCAAAGAATTTACTATATTGAGCTAAGAAATTGAAACCAAATTCCTTTTGCAAATGTGGAAAAATTACTGCAAAACACGAAAAAACACTAAAAACTGCAAAAAATTAAAAAACTGGTTTTGCGGTACATATGCACTAATATTACCAAAAATCATATTTATATGAAAAATAGCAATTAGTTTAACTAAGGTTTTAAAATTTATTAAAAGTGATAGTTTTTTGTATTAGCCTCGCGCTAGGAGTTAACAGCTGAAGAAATTGCCAAAGATCACTATTTAAAATCAGCCTTTTTTTATTCTGATCAGTTTAGGGATTTAAGGGCACAGATTGATCATGATGAATTTGTATTTTATTTTTATTTTATTGTTTTACTCATTGATTGATGAATGTTTTAATTTCGTTATGTCATACAAGCTGGAAACAAATTCTGAGCTATTTATATGAAGGAAAATTATTTTTAAATCAATAAAAATTTAGTAAATAGCAATACACTTTTCAAACAAATTACGATACAGTTTTCAAACAAATTTAATTTGAAAGTACCCTTTTTTCCCTATTCGACGGTTTAAAATTTAAAAATGTGTGATGTTTAGAAATTAAAAAAAAAATTGCAGTAAAAGTTAAATTTAATCATTTGGTATTGCCACCGTCAAAATAATGTCAGCATTATGCACAAACACATTTGTCCTTTATAATGTAGATAGATTAAGCTAATTCTGAGATGTACGTATATGGTTTGCAAATATTTCACCTAACTTAGAAAAGGAGATTTGTTGGAATACCTCAAGAATTTTTTTACCATTGAAATTTATGTTTTTTTAAGAGTTTTTTGAAGTGTTTCAATGAAGATTTGTTTATATTTTGTTTCCATAATCTCAATATAAAAATGTCTTTCTTCATCAGTAAATTGATTGCACCTTGTACATATAAAGTATAATAGAACATACTATTCATAATTTTATTTTTGTACTCTATTTTAATTTCATCTTCTGTATTTTATTATGTTCACTTTTGTATTATCATTCAAGCCTAATCACTTTTATTTCTTATTAGCCAAAAGTTCTTCTTAAAACAGAGGAGTTAGAAATTGTTCGCAGTTCTCCGATACCTGGGCAAGGCAAGTTTCTGTTTTAAGATTCTTATCGTTTTAATTGCAAACAATGTAGAGTCCACTTCCTGTAATCCACACTATATTTCAGATGTATACAAACAGTTAAAATCTTTTTTTTAAGCAAGATAATCTACACTTTGACCTTAATAAAAGTGAATCTGATGAATTGTTTAAGAAACTTTTAGTGCATTTCTGCATTCATTAGAAGGAAATGTTCTGTGTATGTTGTAAATAACTATTAGACTGCTATATTCTGAATGCATTTGTTGTCTATATTGATAAAATTGTTTTCGAAGAGGTGTTAGTTCTTGAGGATAAATAACTTAGTTTTTGAGAAAAACAAACTTTTGTTACTGATCAAGAAATCCTGACTTTTAAAAGGCTTCAGGGTTAAATTGCAGAGCATAAATTAAAAGCTATAAAGCAATCCACTATCCCTACAATGTTTGATACATTTAAAAATATGTAGATATGTTTTTATTAATTTTGTTTTGTTATATCATTTAAATGTATTTCTAATATTGAATATAGCTATATGTATATATATATAAATGTATAACATTTTCTTTCATTTCTGTGTTATTTATTTACAATGTGACTACTATATTTTTTGATAAATTCCAAATATTAGAATGTAAACAAAGAAATGACCTATAATCTGCAAAATTCTATAATCCGCAAAACCCTTGGCCCCGACCCGACCTGTATGGATTAGAGGAAGAGTACTATAGTGCTTAACCTAGTGTTTGACATGCGAGAAATTTTAAAATAGGAGAAAAAAGAAAATAATAATAATTTTAGAATTTTATTGGGGAAAAACATCCCCATTTAGTTTTTTTTTAAAAGGTGAAAATTGACCTCTTGTTTTATAATTTCTGTCATAAAATTGTTGAATACAAATATTATTGATTGGTTGTTGTTTTTCTGTATTAGATGAGATACTTAGTATTTTATAGCAAACTAGGGGGCTCTGCCCCCTATGAGCTACATTCACCAGTCCTAGTTTTGATTCTAGAGGCTCTAAAAACACACTGATTTGTTCTTTTTTTAAAAAAGATTACTCGATTAAGGATGGTTGAAAGATATCACCACAACCAGTGGCGATCTTCCATAATTGGGTTTTCAATTATTTCCCTTTCTTTTATTTTAATTATATGAAATTATTCTAGTAGTTCATTCTCATACTTGTTATGTCTTCTGGTTTTTCCAGAGGCCTTTTGATTTTTTGTACTCATCTATTTTTCCTGACTGGGATATAAAATCATCTGTTCTTTCAGCTTTTACTTATCTCCATTTACTGAGATAAATAATTTGAAATTATTTTAAATATTACAACTAAAATCAATTTAATTGAAAATAGTAAAAGTTTACCATATTATCAGTGTCAACTTACACATTTCCTTTGCTTTCATATCAACCACTTGTCAAGCCTGGAAAATAAAAGTGATCACTCTCTACAAACTCAGCTGCAGATCATTGCATAAAAATGTCACTTGTACCAATTGATTAGTAATAATGTTTACTATGTTATACTTATTTTTTTTTTCCTTAGGGTGATATCTACATCTAGAAATCATATCAAACTTAAAAATTTTTAATACTAACATCCAATTTGGATTTTTAATGAAATTTTACCTTATGAAACCAACCATGAAGTCATTTGGTCAAGTAGTTTAAGAAATATGCGGGTTTAAAGTTTGGTACTCCTAATGGTAACTTCATTTTTAATTGTTTTAAAACAGATTGCAATCCATGTAGTTTAGAAGCTTCAACTATTCTAATCCAAAATTACAACTTATTCTACTGAGTAGTTTTTGTGTTATTCTTAAAAAAACTACATGTATTGTAATCTGTTTTGCAACAATTAAAAATGAATTTAACAGTAGGAGTTCCAAACTTTGAACTTGCATCATAATTCCTAAACTGCTGGACCGAATGACTTTCTGTTTGAAACACAAAGTAAAATTTTCTCAAGAATACAAATATCATGTCAAAATTAAATGTTACTGTTGTCATTAGTACAGGTATTGAATTTGATACAATTTCTACTTGTACCCTTAGCAAAGTTTAAGTATAGGAGTAGTTATTAGACATTATTACTAATCTATAGGTATGAGACATGTTTTTTTACAATGATTTGTAGCAGTGTTAATAGAGGGTAATCACTTTTTTTTCTAGGGCTGTACGTGTACATTTGATGTTTGTTTTTCAGCTCCTCCTTCTTTACACAGATCTAGCTTTTATTTTCTATGAGACACTTGAAACAATACTGAACTTCTTTTCTCATTATGTCTTAATTTATTAGCAAGAGAAGATTTTTAAACTACCAGTTATTTCTGCTTTAGTTTTTATGAAATCAAATTCTTCTATTTTCCTTTTAAAAGTATATGTTGCTTAAAATAAACAAATTGAGGATACTAAAATTCATCTTAATAATGTAATGTAAAATCACATAAATGATTCATTCCTTAACAGAGGATTAAACAATTAAAAAGATGTTAAAAATTGTGAACTTTCGGCTAATGCTTAGTCGTCATCAGGATTTAAAATTTAAACAGTTGTTACAAATGCTACCTTCATTTATGTAATTTTATAGTATATGTTGGTACCTCTTTTTGTACAGTCACAACTCTCAATACTTTCTTGGCCGACTTATTAATGTTAGCAGTGATAAAATTGTTTAAACTTTATTACACATTTAGTTATAT
This sequence comes from Maratus speciosus, assembly GCA_963932465.1. Classification (NCBI taxonomy): domain Eukaryota; kingdom Metazoa; phylum Arthropoda; class Arachnida; order Araneae; family Salticidae; genus Maratus; species Maratus speciosus. Next base: position 348,511,185 of record OZ010793.1, on the reverse strand, counting down.
TAAAATCATTATATTGAAAACTAGTATATCACTCCCATGAAAAATGACGGAATGTTCATCTGCTCATTTTCATAAGACTTCATACAAAGAAACAGCATGAAGATTTTATTATTGAAAGGTTTGTATTGTATAAAAATACATTTTTTAAATGGCAAATGATTTCTACAAATATAAATGATGAGGGTATTTTTTAAACTCAATATTCAATTTCTGAAATAGTTCAATGACACAATCATATCAATTTTTCTCCTTAGTTTTATTAATGTAAAAATACATTTCAGGCTAAGCGTAAGGTCACTGGTGCAAACTTTTCAGACATACTTTATATACGTACTTTTATGTTTAACCACAATATATTAAAAAACAAATGTATTTTCTATTTAATTGTAATGAAAAAAACTAATAAAGTCATAATCCTAAAGATAAAATAAACCCAACAGACAATATTCTTGTGATGTCGCAATAAATATGAATTTTTATTTACTTATATAAATAAAGTATACATGTGCAAAATTTTTTTTACTGTAAATTAGCTTGCAAATGAAAAATATATCCAAAAAGCCATGCATCTGAATATTTTTCATTATTTCTCTTTTATCTGAAACAATGGAAATAATCCGATTCATTTTGAAGAAATTTCATTTAAAAAAAATGACCAAATTAAAATATAAAATTAGAAATATTTTTAAAAATAGCGAGTGCCGGCACACCTTCAAATGAACAGCTTTTGTTTTTAAAAAATAATTAGCAAAATCGGTTTGGTAGAAAGTTCTTGGCAGATGATTAGAAAAACAACCTTGTGTTTTAAATATATAGATGGAATGGTTATCTACACTTTCTTACACTCAGATTTAATTAAGTAAATTAGCCTAAACCAAATTTCTCAGCTTTAATGCACATTTGAACACAATAAATTATACAATTTAATGTACTGCATAGTAGTATAAATATCTCCCTATATTTTTTAACAATTCTTCTAGTTTTTGAGCACCAGTCTTTGTGTTTTTATTTGCTACTGGCTGGAAACTATGCATTTTTATTCTTTATTGGCTGACCTGCCTAGTTTTGCCAGAGCCCCTGATAATTACTTTAAATTTACCTAAAATTAGCGTTGAATGATTTTTATAGTTTTAGATGAAAAATTTTCCAAATGAACCTAATTTTGACAGCCTCATTGCTTTCAGCAGCAAACAGCCTCATATCATATGCAGGTAAATCCTCGTCACACGTCATATGCAGGGTTGCACAAAAGAATTCAAGTACATTTACATTTATTGATGGGAATTGCTGAAAGGGAATTTTTAACTATGTTATGCATTTTTTAACTGAACTAAGTTTTACCATACTATATTGTGCTTGTGCAAATATTTAAATTGTTCACAAGGCTTACATAAGAATTAGAATAATTTTCCGACTATTGATGATAAATGCTGAAATCAGGTTTCAAATATGTTGTGCATTTTCTAAAAGGTTTGCATAAGTTTCTTATATTGTTAGGTCTCTTAATTGTTTGCTTAGATATAATCTTTCACCTTATTAAACAGTGAAGTTTTGTTATGCTATTCTGAATGTGTAGGAAAATTTTCATCATCTATGCTTGATGCCTGATTTTTCTTTCTTGTTTTTAACTTTTCTGTAATCTTTGAACTCTGGCTCAATATTCTCCAGAGAGGTTCTAACGTTTCTTTTTAACTACTCACTAGCACTATAGTGCATAGTTAAAAAAAAAAAAAAAAGCATTAGAAAGTTGTTGATAAAAATGCAAACTAATTATCATAAAGTCAAAACACTGTAATAAAATTAGTGTTGTGAAGGTATTTCCACCTTGTTACTAATATAAACGTTAAAATATACACATAATTACTTAAAAGATGTTACAAACATATAAAGTTATTGTTTAATATAACCCTGAGATCCTCAATACATTAATAGATTAGTCAATCAAGCAAAACAATCAAGATAGAAGAATAAATTAAGTTTGAGCAAGTTTATTTATTGCACATTTGTATATATTCCACAGCTTTATGAGAGATTGAGCTATGCATTACTAAAATATAATATTAATTTGCTAGCTCAACCTCCAACAAAACTGAAAGAATTGATTCATAGTAAAATTAATCCAATTCCAGATTATGAAAAAGCAGTAGTTTACTTGATCCCATTCAGCACAGGACATCAAAAAAGTTTATTCTATATTGGTATGACCTCTCGAAAATTTAAAGAAAGGCTAAAAGAGCACTTATCTGATATCAAGTTTAACAAACCAAGTACAGCTTTATCCAGATTGCATCAAAAAGAAAATATTAAGATAAACTTTGAAAAAGCTAAAATGATCATTTCAACATCTAACAATTATTCTTCAATTATCCGTGAATCCATTGAGATTTTACTTAGGAGAGATACTTTTTGTAATGATGTCCTTTCTTATAATATTCTCGCAATTTGGTTTAATATTCTGTGTATTTCAAGAGCTCCAGAAAATATGACTTGATCTTTTCACTCCTTTTTAGAGCAATGGATTAAACTTCGATTGTGCATGTGTAATATTTTGTTTTGTTCTTACATACTAGCCGCCCTTCGCGACCAGTTTGGTCTCCCTTAAACATATACTAAGCATTGTATCACGTTACTTTTATACATAATTTAATTTAATTGTTCAATCCTTCACCAAATCCGAAGGTTATGATACAGAAATCCTGAACTTGGCATTTTTATGTTAGCCGGGCGCAGGTGATAAATCGCCAAACATTGTTCCCGTCGTATTTCATTTAAAATATAGTACTTTCACTCATTTTATTTAAAATGTATAACTTTAATTTAAACTTGAAATATTTAAGATTTATGATTCTAAATTATTGCTTTAAAAAAAAAGAAAAATAATAAATAATATATTGAACCATGACGTCTAATTTCAACATCAAAGCTTTGTTTTAATTTACCATGTGAAAAATTGTTTATGGCAGTAGCATGAAATGGATTATTATAATACTGATGACATGATATTTACAATATTTGGCGATTTATCACCTGCTTCTGGCTAACATTAAATTACCAAATTGGCCGCTTGGCATACAAAAAATGAAGCGGTCAACCCGGAACTGTCGATGACAGCCACATGACTTGGGCTTTTATTATATAGATGTTTTCCTATTCCAGTCAGTCATCTTTCCTCTTTGAAAATGAACGTGTGCATTTGAAAGATCTCAGGGTTAAATTAATTAATATATTTATATGTTTGTAACACTTTGAAGCAATTATATGTATATTTTAACATTTATAATTATCAGAGTTTGACCTAATATTCAGTCTTGTGTTCGTTTTCGGCAAAAACACCGTAACATATTAAGTTGGGACTCTAACTCCTAAAATCTTGTTTCTTCCTTCAGGAATTTGCAACATTACTCATCGATTTCAGCTTTATTGGTTCAAACAAAACCCTGTTTATTTATTGTTATGAACTTCACTATTTATAATCATCAGTTATCACCAGCTCAAGATGCGAGTGAAACAATGCATATATAAATAAACTTTAAAAACTGTTTCCACATGCTCATTAAAATCTGCAAACTTATTAGTGATAGAAAAGTTTTAGTTTGAATACCGCAGAAGAATTTTGAATGCACTTTGATGTAAGAAATTTGTAGAATAAAACAGTTGATTCTCATTTACAAAAGTCATTATAAAAGTTAAAACGAGATATGTATACGTAAAACATGTTTTATTTGGATGAAATTCATATAATTAGAAAATAATTCTGTGTTAATGATGAACTGCTTACATTTTATTTCATATGAAAATTAGAACCTTTGATCAGAAGCACAGAGAGCCAACTTGGGGATAAAGTTTCCAAACAGAGTTGTCATTTCAAAATTTTCTTAGGGGTTGAAGTGAGCTAGCATTTATTTTGATGTTGTTATGTACATGTATGAAGAAATTGATATAGTTTTATTCTCACATATCGCTCTATTATAAAAAAAAAAGTAACTAATGCTGTCACCACCGCCACCGTAAATGATTTTTTTGTGTTTAATCACTAATCATACAATCAAATCAACCATATAGATTTTTTGTAGGCGAAGAAGTTAGCAAAGTCCAATTAAGGAATCTGCTGGATATAAACACTTATCTAGCTAATACAGATCATGTAATACTGTTAGGCTCCGATATCTTGGCGTTTTGAACGCAGAGATTTGGATTATTCTATTCTGGATAATCAGTAAAAGGTTGTAATGTACTGGAGAGAATGGCGTCCATAATTGGCATGTTAGCCTAAATAGTGACAACCATAAGTGGAAATGTATTTTGTGAAAAATATATTATTTATAAATGTATTGTTTAACTGTGGTCCTTTTTAATAGCAATACTTTAATTAATAATTATGATATTTAAAAACTTAAATGGTGCTTCTGGTAATAAAAATGATGATACTAATGATCGGAATGAACTGTAAAAGCACATGGCCATATTTTCAACAATAGCAATTCTTTATATGTACATATTAATGCAAATAATATTTTATCATAATATTTTAATATAAATTTATTGAAAGTTTTATAATTAAAAAGGATGTATAAAAAAAGCATATATGTTTGGATGCATTCATTGTGCCCATAAATCTTTCTCTTTTGATTTCTAACTAAATTTAAAATGTTAGACATTTATATAAATTAATAGCTATTACATGTGGCTTTACTCACGTAATATTTAAAGAAGAATAAATGCATTAATTAAGCAAAAAAATTCACTCACGATAATTGAAAACAATTAACCAACTCTTTATCCCATTTTAAAGTAGATAAAATTTCTGATGATCCAGTTTGAATACTTTTGTTTTATAATTAGGATCATATAAATAAATGCCTTTCAAGAGCTCAAAATTTCATACAAAAAACTGATGTTAAATTGAAAATTTATGTAAAAGAGTCATGTAACGCATGAAACTTGAAGGCATGATTAGTGAAATGCTTTGACTTCAAATAGCGTTTTTTAATTTCTTATAAATGTATTAAATCTTCAGTTATAATTAATTATCTTTCTCATGAGAGTGTTGTGTCTTTAAAATAGGTTAAAAATCAAAGTGCTAATTTTGAAATCTCTTTCTGAAAGATCCCGTGCTTTAAAGGAAAGAGAAACTTTATTCGATTTTTTGCACATTTTTTGTATTATTATTATTGTTATTTGTTTATTTAATAGATCGGTGGTACAATAATAGGAATAACTTGTAGCTTCTCTCAGATTTTACACAGTAAAAAGAAAAAATGTAATTCTACAGATTCAAAGTTACAAAAATCTGTATGCTTACTAAAATTTTATCTGTATGCTGTACAAAAAAAGATGCAAATCTACAAAACTAGTTTTTGTAAAGCTACAGAAATCTGTAGCTTTACAAAAGAATGTACTAAAATTACAGTAATTTTGCTAAAATTTTATCTATAACCCAGGTTGCAGTTACATAAAAAGTTCTAGGCATCCCAGTTTCCTGAAAAATTCTTAGCAATCTTTCAGATTTTTTTATTTACAGTACAAACGTCTATCAGTTACATGAATTTTTGTTGTTGCCATTACATAAAAAGTTCTAGGCATCCCAGTTTCCTAAAAAAACTCTTAGTAACTTTATAGATTTTTTTTTTTTTTTTTTTCAGTGTTTGGCTATCTGAATTACCCTTGCTGTGAGTCTGTATGGTTGCAGCATTTATTAAGTTAAGTGATTTTACAAATGTTTTCTACAACTGAATATTATATTTTAGAAACATACACTAGTCATGCGCGAAGAAACTTGGACGTTTATGTTAAACCTATGAGAGCATTCACTTCAAATGTCTCACTCATATTTTAATATTTTTAAAGGATTTTCTTGCAAGAATAGCTGAGATTGATCTCTAAACGGGCTAGATTTTACTTTTTTGATTTAGATTGCATTTTTTTCCCCTTTTTATGAGGGCTTTTTACCGGAACTTTCAGCACCGGTTCCGAAAGTGAAAGCAACTTGATGTAATATAAAAAAATCTTTATAATAAAATTTTATAAAAATCAAAACCTAATCCGATTAGAGATCAACCTCAGCTATCTTATATATAAAAAAAAAATCATTTTAAAATGTTGAAGTGCAAGCGAAAATTTTTAAAAGAATGTTTCCTTCCTCCTCAAAAAATTTCAGCCCTTTTCAAATCACATTTCGCTCCTTGGAATGAATAATTTTCTTTTTCCATGGTATTTTGTCAAGACGAATATAGTTGACAAAGATCGATAATAATAATAATAATCTAAGGAGACAAAGAGCAAGATCAATCTTAAATACAAGCATACATTACGATCTGAAATAATAAACTCACAGATAAGAGTAAACTTGTACTGCAGGTATAGCTCCCTATTTCTGGGATTTGGTAGATTGTCCCTTCGCCAATTACACACTTGTACTTGGCAACCTTTGACCCTGAAATTCCTGGTCAGAAATAAACTCTCCCAAAGCCATCGGCCAAGATACCAGAGCTTAGCAGTACCATTTGCTGAATGGTTTAGATTTTGTCTGAAAGTACATAGGCATATATTCCTTTGTTGTTTTGGTCATTGTTGTTTTGGTATATAATAAAGTATAGTCATTGGCTTCACCTATTCTGAACCATAAAAGTAGAAAATAATAAAATTATTTCCTAATTCCTTGCTTTGATTATACCTATTCCATATGCATAACTTTCTTATGATCAGGTGGTGCAATTTATGTATCGTGAACAGAACCTTAATTATATGGAGTTATGTTGAAGGAGGTTGTTGGCCGCTGCACTAAGCAATCTGTCTTAAAATGAAAATAGATATGTTATTTTTCACCATTCTAAGTCACAACAGTTCAATTTTAAACTTAAATTTCAATGATTGTAGGATTTATTTTTGACAGAGAACAGTTTAAATTCCATCTGGAATTTTAATACCTATTATACGCATTTTGTATTTTTACTTGTATTGAATTGTGAATAGACTTAAATGCAAATTAATTCTCTCATTTTATCTAAATAGTAGTGATGTGAATATTATGAAGAAAATGGGCTGAATATATTTTTATCATTAAACAAACTTTATTTCTGAGAAAAATATAAATAAAAGATTTTTAAACCTGAGGTTTCCAGATTCAAATTTTAATGTGAATGACATAAAAATTGTACTTTAAAGAGGAAATCTCTCTCTCCCCCTTATATGTACATATATTTATATATATCAGGCGATGCTTATCATATCCACATCCAGTTGTATGTGATTTCATTGCAATATTTAAAAAAAAAAAAAAAAAAAAAAAAAAAAACAGCTGAGGTAGATTTGCTTGTTGATGTGTTCATCCTTTGCTCCACCTGATGGATAAAACTTGTAATTAACGCCTGAAAGTACAGTCATGGTTTTTTTTTTCCATTTTTTATAGTAATAAAGTAGGATTTTTCCATGATATTACTATTAGCATTTATTTATATCAATTTCTGATTAATGATTAAATTTTAAGAATATTAAGAAAGAAGCTGCATGCTATGTATTTTTAACAACATTAATTTCAAGCTTATTAGTTTATTTAAATAGAAAATAATGATGTAAGAATGAAAAAAATTGCCTAAATAAAGGAATTAAAATAAATGTAGGAGTAAGTTTTTAATATTCTGTCTCTCTCTCACTCATTGATTACATTAACATACTTGCCAACTTTTACACTTTAAGTGTAAAACTTACACTTTTTGACCATTTTGTACACTTTTACACTTAGGATACTTATTTTACACTTTTTTTGCAAAGTTTCTATTTTGTTTCATTTTTCTCCCCTCAAATTATGAATTACTTTCTATAGTTGCTTTTAATAATGATAAATTCTGAATACAAAGGGGATATTTAATATTATTGTTAGATGAATGAATTCAGGTATCATTGTCAAAAATCACCAGAAATAATCTTTTCATTTTCATTGTATGTAAAAATAATGTTCTCAATATATTTGATTAAGAGAACAGCAAAAATTAAAAAAAAAAAAAAAAAAGCTGTATATGGCTTTAAAATCAGTTTCTTAATGAGTCTGATAATGGTTTTCATGTTCCTCTAATCAAACTATCTTTGTAATGGTCACCGCTGTAATATTTAACAACATTCATCTATTATATAATCTAAAAAAAAATGTATGCAATACTCTTCATGCATCATTTTACACTTTATTATTTTCAAGCATCAGCAGATATGCATTAACCTCTTTGCTATTGACTAATAATGTAATATTATTGATTATTATTGAATTATGTCTTCTCCAATTTGACTTCAAAGAGTTTTAATCTATTTGCATTATTTCGAATTTTAAACATCCCAGAATATCATTCTGAGATGGAATTTGCCATCATGTTCAAGTATTATTAATAAAATCAGAAAGAACAGGGGGCCACACATATGGGCCTATGGAGAGAAGAGGTTAAGAAAAAAAAAGTTAATCAATTTTCATTTATTAAATATTGTAACTAATACAATATGTTACCTGAAATCATTTGTGTGTATTTCCTTTACTGATTTGTGACATAAATTTAATGCTACAAACTGGGTGTTGAAAAATTTACTAGAGATTTAATTTGTCAGATATTTATGTATTTTCATTTTGTTATAATAGTTGATTATCATATGCTATTTTTAATTTTTATCTTCATTTCTAATTTCTGTAGTGACTTCATCTCATCCACAACTTGTGAATACCAGTAATAATGCATTTACAAAATCAGCTGATGTTCCTCATGTATGTATACTAAAAGTGAATCTAGCAGTAAATTTGTGTGTTTTAAATTTTACACATTTATTATTTCCTAAATGCGATTTTGACATCAAGTAAATTCTGTGAAGTACAAACTTCATAAATACAATGCAAATAAATAATAATAATAAAAATATTACTTTTTATTTCAATGACACAAATAACCTTTCTTAATGCCAAGGCTGTGCAACCATTATAACAGTTAAGAGGCTACTTCAGTCAAATGAAAAGACCCGTTCGCTAATTCTAATCCTATGGAAGAAATTTATAACGATATCTCGGTTACATTTCAATATTTTTAAATGATTTTTTTTTTGCATTGGATAGCTGAGATCGATCTGTATGCCGGCCGTTTTTTACTTGTTCGATTTTTATTACAGATATTTTTAATGAGGACACTTTCATTTTTGGAACTGGTTTCGAAACTGAAAGCATCCTCAATAAAAAAAATCTGCAATCGAAATCAAAAAAGTAAAAAACGGCCTGCATACAGATCGATCTCAGCTATCCAATGCAAAAAAAAATCATTTAAAAGTATTAAAATGCAACCGAGATATCGTTATAAATTTCTTCCATAGGATTAGCATTAGCGAACGAGTCTTTTCACTTGACTGAAGTAGCCTCTTAAAGCACAATTTTGAGTCCTTCCTTTGATGTATTTGATTAATCAGTCTGATTCCTACATCTGAATAATTTTAATTATTAATAGAAAATGTTGGGCAGAATATAAATGAATTAACAGATTTATTGTAAAATAGTAGGTATTATTTATACTCATCACTCTAGCAACGATTGGCACCAATGGCTGTACGAATTATAGAAATTTGAAGATTATAACTCACTGTCTGTTTATATTTTTCTTTTTCAGATACAAAATGAGTTAGCTTTATTAATGCTTGAATGAATGTTAAAATGGAAAGATAATGATTTTGTAATAAACTATCTCTTCAACATAAAAAAAAAAGTATCAATTTTACAAAAGTAAATAATGTAAGCATCATCAGGTATTACATAGCAATAAAATAAGCATTATTTAAATATACAAATCCAAATGCACATTCATCACTGATTAGTTTTACTTTTCTGAAACACCGATGTATTGTAATTTGTGATTACTTGGACACAGACACACACAAAAAAAGGTTTAATCAGCCCTGGGTCTACTGTGTTGAGAGTATTGATGTGATTAGTTGAGTATTGTTGAATTAAGCTAATAAACTCAACACAGTATCAAGAAGCAGGACTGATTTAAAACTTTTTTCTTTTGTGGATATAAGTAACTCTGCTCGGGGTTCAAATAACCTCATTTTATAGTAATTGTTTGTTTCATTAGTTTAGATTTATGTTTGTAAATGTTATCTTAGTTATGCAAATATGTTATTTCTTGTCCAGAAATGAAAGACTTTTAAAAAGTATAACAAATATAGTTAATATTTTTTTATTATTAATTTAATTATCGTATAATTCTGGGTTCAGAGAGAAGCTAGGATTAAATTGAAAATTTGATTAAATTATTGCAAAAAAAGTAATTTTCTATGAAACAATTTGGAAAAAAAAAATGCCAAATTTTTTCAAAACCTTAATTATAAATTTCATTGTTTATAGTTAAAAATATATATTGCAGATTATAGGTTTGTGGATTAAAGGGGTTGACTCTATTTAACATCACTGGTACATTTCAGTCTAAGTTGCTGCCTGGCGATGCAGCCAAGAAGCATTTATTTATTTATCTTAAGAATTATATTATTGCCATAAATAAATTGGTTTATGAATATGAATATTTATTAATCTGGGATATTTCATTATATATTAGCATAAATTCATTTAACACTTTTAGACTCTTTATTATATTCATATTATTATTAAAATATTCATAGACAACAATGAAATTGAAATTATTGTAATAAATGACTTATGTCAGAAAGCAAGGATTATCAAATTCCTAGTATTGGTTTTAGTAGATCTTTCTTTTTAAAGAGCCATATGATATATCAAAAATTTTCATAGAGTAATTTATGAGTATCAGTAATGTTAACTCAATTAATAGAATATTCTGTGAGTAGAAAAGGGAGATCATATAATATCTCTGTTAAGAGATGGTATGTGGGATCGCAGTTGGCATTTTGCTATGTTATTCTCTTTTTAAAAAGAATTAATGATTGATTTAAAAAATTCTAATCATGCTGCTGACTGAGAAAAAATTTTAATTCTCATCCTAAAGGGGACTTTTATGTAAAGGGTACTTTTATTACATAAATATTGTTGCTACTTCATTTGTTTTTAGATTTTTATAAAATTGATTATAAATATGTACTTATTTAAGTATGCTATAATGTTGTTTTGCTGAGAGTTTTTACTGAACAATAATTATTAAAAGAAATACTATAAAAGTGTAGGAAAGTTATATATTTCAGAAGAATAAATAAAATTTCTTTAATTTAATTTTCTTAATTTAAAGCACACATTATTTCTTTTTAATCATTGGTATCAGGAAATAAAATTGTATATTTGCGCATACACTTTCAGATTAACATTGTTTCACATATTTATGATTGCATTTATTTAATTGCTTATTTGAGATTGTGGTTAACATAAACAAAATTAAAAATAGATAATTATTTGCAATGATGCCTAAAAAATATGATTTGGAAGTATTTAAATGAAAATAATTTAATTTCGAAAAACGAAAAAATTATGGAAAAGAATTATTCAAGAAAAAAGTAGTACAATATCTTCTTTAAAAGGAGTCTACAAAATGTAAAAAATACATAAAATTCATGCATGAAAAGTATGTAACTTCGCAGTCTTCAACCTTGACCCTGTTTTAAGATAAAAAGATAGAAAACACTAATTATAAAAGTGTTTTTGATAAGTCGGGAAAACGAGATTAGATGAAATCCAAATCATGAGAAACAGACAAGATATTTTTTAAATGATTGTGCAAGACCTATCAAATAATTTTGTGGAAATTATTTGATTGCAAACACAATCTTTCAGTGTCGTATATGGCCTGATTATGAATTCATAGACTTGGTGCAAAGTCCCTATATATAGCATGTATTAAGGGGAAATTGTTTTTAAGCATGTATATATTTTAAATGAAATCATAAATAAACATTTTTAATGCAACAAACAACACTAAATTATTGTATACAGCTTATTGCATTTAACAGCAACAACAACAAAAAAAAAATTTAGGTACATTTCTTTCTAAAATTACTGAATGTAACATTTATGTATAATTGATAATAGTACAAAGGTAGTCAAAACAATGAAACTGGAGTAAATGGCCTTCTGGATGATTCTTTCTGTTTTTCTTTGTCTTTTAAAGGTACTTCAAGCATGTCAGAATTTTGACTTAAGGTTTCAAAGAGAACTTTTAAAAAGTGCATTTTCTCTAGTAAGTTATTCAACTTTTTTCTGTTTTGTTTTAATTAAAGATGTCTAGCCTATCAAAATGTTCCTACATTCTTAGTGAAAAATTTTGATCGACTCTATTCAGGGTTTGTTGATTTAAATAGGTTTGATTTTAATCATGATTTAAATCAATTGATTTTTTAAAAAAATCATTGATTTAAATCATTTTCTTAAAAAATATTTTTAAATAAATTCAAAATGTAAGCAAACATAATAATGTACTTTAATATAATTTAGTTTTATGTAATATAGAACACAAACAGTTTTTTAGCCTGGAGTGGTTATATCAAAATGTTCCTACATTCTTAGTGAAAAATTTTGATAGACTGTATTCAGGGTTCGTTGATTTAAATAGGTTTGATTTTAATCATGATTTAAATCAATTGATTTTTTTTAAATCATTGATTTAAATCATTTTCTTAAAAATTATTTTTAAATAAATTAAAAATGTAAGCAAACATAATAATGTACTTTAATATAATTTAGTTTTATGTAATATAGAACACAAACGGTTTTTAGAAAGATAAAACTTAATCTTTGTCAAAAGTAAAGTAGAATGTAAAGTTTAGAAAAAATGTTTCAAATTTCATTTGAATCAAATTGTAAAATAAACTTGCAGGAATATATTAAATATAGGAATATTTACCTGCCTATTATTTAGTATTAAGAAAAACTTCTGCAAGTTTCGGTAAAATAAAATTGCATGACTTTGTGTGCATTATAGGTATGTTATCCTCTTAGTATCCTCTCAGTATCTGTTTGAAAGAGAAAATGTCAGCATTATTGTTTGCAAAGGGAAAACACTTTACTTTACTGATGTTTATTATATTAGAGTTTAAAGCAAAATAAATTTTTGTTTGAATCTAATATAGTGAAAAAACTCAGTACTTTAGAATGGTGTTAAAGTATTGAAAAGGATGATACTAAGAAAATTATAGAATTCATGATAACTAGATTTTTACTGCAATAGCTTTATCTGCTTCAGTAGAACGATTGTTTTCTGCTTTTGGTTTGGTACATTCAGGAACTGATAAAGCTGTTAAACTCATTTTTCTGTACTAGCACTTTAACAAAAAACAACAGTTAACATCTTAATTTGTATCCAAAATTGTTTAAAATTTTTATGTGCTGCAGTTATTTTTATTTTAACTAAAATACTTAAGGTTAAATAGATTTTTGAAATCTGATTTGTTGTTTTCCATGCATTTTGTGTAATAAAATATTTTGATAGACTAAAATGTTACCTTTTTAATCTTTTATGCAAATTGTGTAATAATATTAATATATATCAGTAATACTAATAGCATGCATGTGTCTGTGCATATAATTTTTATTTTATAAATTAAAAGAAAAGTCATATAAGATAATAATATTGTTTGAGGGGTTTTTTTATTTAAAAAAAAAAAAAAAAAATCTAATTTAAATTTAAAAAATCTATTTTTATTTTATTTTTAAAAAATCACGAACCCCGACTCTATTCTGTAATTATCAAGTTCATTAAGTAATAAATTAACTTTTCATTTAGAAAGGTTTTCATCTTAGCAGGTATTCTGTCTATTATAACTGTATTCAGTTCCTCTGGGACCATGAATTTTTTCCATTTAAAGCAGGATTCCATGATGTGTACTTTGACATGCTTTACTGTATTAATATGAATTATTTTTGAGGTTTATAATTTAGAGATGAAAGCTCCTTACATATCAAATTTGTTGAACTTTCGAGATGTAATTTAATTCAAGATTTGTTTCTCTCTTTTGCCGAAACGAATTCTCCTTTCCTGATTTACAAGAATTTCTTGATTGTGTTACTTTTTAATAACATAAATAGTATAAAAATTATATATATATATATATCTTTCAGTATAAATTTACTTATATGATATGACTTTATGTGTGGTCAGTCTTGGCAAATGATCAAGTTGAAACATTTTATCCCATTTTTTATTAATCTAACTTGAAACAGTTTACCCTATTGTTTATTAATCAAAATATCTAGATTGATTTGTTTTTTAGTGTCAAACTTAAGTGAAAAGCTGATGTGTGTGCATATAACCAGGGATGTAGTGGAGGGGCTACGGGGATATACGCCGTATACCCTCTGGATTTTTTTAAGGAACACCGTATACCCTCTGTTTCTCAAGAAAGCTATAGTATGTACACTCTAGGGTATACGCTCTGCCTTGAGCGTATACCCTCTGCTTAGAGCGTATACCCTCTGCTTTTTTTACGACTACACCACTGCATATAACACATGTTTGGTTGTGTTATAATACTTGTACAATTTGTGGCTCTAATATACACACTGAAATACAGCACAGAAAGTCTTTAAATAAATTAAACAAAAAACAAAAACAAAAACAAAAAAAAATGCCAAAAGCTAAAAAATGTTGTATAATAATGCAGTATTGAATTCAAACACTCTTCCTAAGCCGTATTTCAGTAATTCCGGGGAAGACTTTTTCGAATTTTGAAGAAAAAACATTTTTTACAGCCATTAACAAACAAAAACTTTGATTTTTATTTTTTTATTATTATTATTATTTTTTTAAGGGCAAGGTTGTTTGACTGGACAACCCACTAAATTCATTGCTTGTATAACATAGTAATATCTGCTAATTACAAGAAATTGAATAAATTCATTTAGACAGGCTTTCATCTTAACAGGTATACTGTCTATTATAACTTTATTGAATTCCTTTCATTGGGACCATGAATTTTTTCCAAGGTAGTGAAATTTAGAGATGAAAGTTCCTTACACCTCAATTTTGTTGAACTTTTGAGAGGTTCTTGATTTTCTGCATTATTAAGCTTTCTAATTCATTTTTGCACTAATCAGCTAAAAACCAGTATCAGTTTGTATCTTTTACTAGCTAAAGTACCTGGCATTGGCCAGAATTTTAAGAATGTTTGTTTTGAAAAATCAATTTCAAAATTAAACATATGGTAAGAAACAATAAAAAAACAAACAAACAATAAAGCCATCTTTATTTCAGTTCTTCACTAAGAATGTGCTCTAGGGACCTAAACCTTTGTGGAAATTCTAATATACACGCATACAGACACGTATATATATATATATGGAATAGATTTAAAAATGGCAAAAACAAATTCAGAGAACCTCAAAATGTTAAAATATGCCAATATTTCCCTAATCGAGTTTTAATCATGTTTCAATACATTTTTTCAAACTCATATGACGTTATATGTATATTCACCTGCTGACGTCCATTATATTTCCAATATGATGTAATATTCACTTTTTAAAAATTCGTCAAACTATTTATTTCATTTTTCACTTGTAAATCTTGCAATAGAAAAATTATGACATAATACAGTCGAACTCGCTTATAACGAGCCCCCTCATTTAACGAGGAAATCATAAATACTTGGTTGGTACAATGTTAAGTCTATGGGAGCATAACTTGCTTTTAACGAGCAAACCTCGATTATAGCAAGCAATGTTTTTGTGATTCATAAAATTTCTATTGACTTCCATCTCTCCAGTTCAGATAATCGTTTCTTGGAAAAATTCTTTTAACATTCCGAAACCAACCGAAATGGAGTGCATAGAAAAATTTCAAACTTTTTTCAAAGCCAAGTGTGCAATTGATGATGTTTTTCGGGCCATGAGTCTTCTCCGAAGAACAATAATACTAGAAAGTGACAATAAGACAGTTCAAAGCAAATTAACCATCTTTTTTTGTACTGTACAGGAATAAAAAATAAATAAAGTATGTATAATAAAGTAAGAATGCATGAATTTTTGTAATTTTTTACAAACCCGTTTTTTACGAGCACCCGGCTATAACGAGCAAATTTCCAAACCCTTCATGCTCACTATAAGCGAGTTCGACTGTATTAACTTTTTTTTTAATTCATCAAACTATTTATTTCATTTTTCATGTGGAAATCTTGCAATAGAAAAGTAATTGTTGTGGTAAGAATTTTATTGCGGATTTTTAATTGTTGGCAACTGCCATAATGAAAAGTTTAAATTTGATAGCGAATTGCTGTTAAATTGTTTGTTTTTTATTTATTAAAAATTAGCTATAAATTATTTCGATTCTGGATTTCTTTAGTTTCCTCGACCGTGTTTTAATACACATGTATGTAACATTTCACAATTCTGGCTTCCAAACTGTGGGTTTGTATAGTATTACAGACAGACAGACAATTTTTCATTTTTATATATTGGATAATTTTTCAATAATTTTGTTGAATGAAAATTTGTTTATCTCCACATGTTGACTGATTTCATCCCTTTTGATTTTTGTGGCTGATTGAGAAATATAGAATCAGTTTTTGGTGCCTTTAATTTTTATCTGCCTAATATTTTCTGTATTTACTTAATTGATTTTTAACCGCAGTTTGTTGCTGTAAATTTTTATGCATAACTCTTTATACATGAGAAACTCTTTTGGAGTTTCTTAATTTGCTTATGCTGTTTCTAATGAATTTCACAAACAATAATTTTTTATTTTTACATTTATGGGTACTGTAATTACAATAATTGTTTGATTCATCTTAACACTGATTTTAATTATCGAAAAAAATTAATTTTTATTACCTATTAAAAAAAAAAAAAACTTGTCAAATGCTGTTTGAGAATATAGAATATAGTCCAATTTTTTAAAAGTATTTTACAATCCCTTAAAAGTCAGTTTGAAAGGGAATTTTTTATTGATGAGATATAAAGAATATTTTAACTAATTCTGAAGCTTTGGCACTGTCAGTGTTAGTAACACAAAAAAAAAGCTGTGAGATATCCCTGGTCTGTCATCTTTTTTTTGTTTGAAATCCTTTTTCAGAATTTTTGGAAAACAGAACTCATGTCTTTCTACCATAGTTGTACAATGATATTTTAAAGAAATAAGAATTATGACTTATGTAGATTTCTGCCTGTGGTTGAGTATAACTATCAAATTTGCTACTTTAAAGAGATTTTCAGGGACATGAGAATCACAAAGTGTCATCATGGAAGAGTATTTAGAATTAATAGTTATTTCTATGTAAGAAGAGATTTTAAAACAAGAAACACTTTTTAAACGATAGCAATTTTCTACTGCATACTTATTGGTCTCATTTCTTTGGCTCAGATGACACAAAATTCTCTGGGCTCTGATTTCGATTCTTCAGGCTTGGGCTCTGAAAAATGAATCCAAACCCATTTCTATTCCATACTACTACGATTTAAAATTATCTTTCTTTCTTTCTATTTTCCCCCTGCTGCTTTAGGTGGCTAACTAATTTAGATTGGAGCCCCCAGTTTAAAGTGTATTTGAAATCATTATGAGAGCCCAAGAATCAAACTAAAATTTGAACCAATTTATGAGTTTGGACCTGATGAATGTATTCAAAAGTCTAGCCTCATAAAGCTTTTAGAATGTTGTTTGTATGAAATGAAAATTTGGGTCAGTTTTCCTTGCAATAGCCCTCCTTATAACAATATGATTGAAACTTACTGTTGCTTATTTAAATATTAAAATCATTTCATTGAGGAAAAAAAATTAGCATTGAGCTTATCATAAATCATAGATTTAACCAAAAGATTAATAATAAAATTAGAGTATTTAATTCAATTTCAGATTCTAGTATTTCATTATTTCCATTTCTTTTTCTACATCAGACATTTGATAAAATTATTTGTTAATTTATAAGAAAAAATTTCCTGTTTTTAATGTATCATTAGTTTCTCTTTACATTAACATATTTTATATAATTATACACTTAGGCATGCTTTAAAATCTGTTTTAGAATTTGAATTCAGATGGTTGTTTGAACCAAGCCATCAGTGATGAAGATGCTGCATTCCGTTTGGCATGTGCAAAATATATGAAAAGTTATCAACAGAATTATCAACAACAATCTCATGAAACTGAAGAGCAAGCTGCAGCTCGACGAGCTCGAAATGCATTACGAATGAGGAATTATCGTCAAAATTTACAAGAGGTAGAAACTGCTGAACAAGCTGCTGAAAGGCGAGCTCAAAATGCATTAAGAATGAGAAACTATCGCAGGTTTAAACGTGAGATTGAGCCAGAATTAGCAGCTGAGCGTCGAGCTCAGAATGCTGAACGAATGAGAAACTATCGTAAAGTTATTCGTGAACTGAAACCAGAAACAGCAGCTTTACTTAGGGCACAAAATGCATTAAGAATGAGGAATTATAGAAAAAATAAACTTCAGAAAGAACCTGAATGACTTATTGTGAAAAAAAATATTAGTTTAAATCATTCCATTAGATATTGTGGCTAAAAATTAAAGAGAGATGAAAAGGTGAAACCTTTTAAAAAGCCCTTTGTCTAAATTACCAAAGAATAAGCAGAGTAAAAAAACAAGTCATTTGTGGCTATAACATGCACATTTTGAAATGTATATCATGTTATTCCAAGTTATAAAATTTATGTAATTATATATATATAAAAAAGAGGTATTTGAAATGATATTTTGCGGAAATAAAATTATTTTTTAAAACATTACATTATAAACCAAAAATATCCCGAGATGATGATGAAACATCCTATTGAATATATATAGTGTGATTGAAAATATGTAGTATATATAAGTAGACTGTGTAAAGAAAAGAAATTTTTTTGAAATAGTGAATGAAAGATTTCCCCCCCCTATCCAATCTATACTTTTCTGAAGGATTTGCATCACACTTGCAAATATTTCACTCTGATAAATGCTCAGTTGTATATAATTGCATATTATACTTATTACTTTTATGCAATACTGTTTATTCCTGACAAAATTAAATATTATCTTTTTGCTGTTATAAAATTTGATGATTACATAACTGTAATTTTGTTTATTTCAAAAGGAAATTTTAGAAACAATTTATTATAGTTATTCATCAATTTAAAAGTTTGATAAGTTGTATATGGAAAGGGAAAGTTTTAAAATGATTTTTATTAACTCATCCATTTTATTCTGAGATTTGCCTAATAATTATTGTTGCATATATTAAGACACTAAATTTTATTTTTAGTATTACAGTGATTTGTACTGTGTAAAAAATTAAATGGTGACAATTTAAAAAAAAAATTATGGATTATGAGTTTATTTCTTGGCATAAAAATTTTATATTGAGTCTAAAAATACAGGTGGTGGTGGTGGGGGGGGGGGGGGGGGGAGGAGATTGTCATATGCTACTGTTTTTGGCTAATGACTTCGTGTGATTCTAGAATGAAAGAAGATGATTCGTGTTATTTTAAAATCTTTTTCTAACTGTACGTTTTAAAAAATTTTATAACACTCATTTTACCATTTTTATAGTTAAAACGTTATATATAGATAAAAGTACTTTTTAGAATTTATTTTCTGCCTGAAGTAGAAATGTAATCGATCTTAGGACGTAATAATATTTAAAAAAAAAAAAAAAAAAAAAAAAAAACTGTTAAACATTTTCAAATTTTATATTGCACAATTCTCTTCTTCAAAATTTTTGAATATTTTACCAATTTTTTTAATTCATTTTTTGCTTTAAATTTAGCCTTAAAAAACCTAAAGTTCTAGGTTATCTTGAAATAGAATTTTTTCATGTCAACTTCATGTAGTTTGGATGTTTCTACATTGTTAAGGTTCTAAAGAAAAAATAATAATTCTGGAAGTGATTTGTTATTGAAAAGCAAACTAACAAGGGAACCACTTTTGGTGTTGCTCGCACCTAGCATCGAGACCTCGTGCATCTTGCAGCCCTATACATAAAAGTTAGAGAACCGAAAAAATTTCTCTGTTAAAATAATATTTTATGTACTTTTTTATACTTTTTATTTTTTATTATTACATATTTATTTGTTTATTTCATGCCAAAAGTGAGTTAAGTCGCCAAATATGGCACTACAATTTTTCCGCCCGCTTTATCCAAAGAGAAAATGTACAGAAACATATAACTAGAATTATATCAGATTGCGATATTTTTTTTATAATTGATATCACAAGAAAGAAATATTAGGTTTTTATTTTTTTTTTCTATGCAGACGATAAATATATAAGTAATAAATAAAATTCTATAAAAGTTTCGAAGATCATTGAAAACTATTTTTTAGTGAAATACAAAATAAGCAAACTATTTTCTTATCGAAAACAACGAATGAAATAAAGTTTCGAATGTAAAATGAAATCTTGCTGTATTAAATAGTCCTTCGGTAAAAGTAATCATAAAGTAAATTAATATTTTTACACAATTTAGAAAAATTACTGTGGCGAAATAGGTCGGACATTGTAATTCCTAGCTATTACAAATTCAGCTATGACATTTGGCTAGGGTTGCCGGAAAGCTCTGCTTTTGAAAATAAACGCCAACTGTTTCCCCGCCAAAAATATGAATATACAGTTGCAATTTTTCAAAATCAAATTCGTGGGTTTTTGAAGGAATTTTCAAACTTTTTTCAATATTTTATACTCATTATTAACTAATTTTTATTTTTAAATGTTTTTCTTTTTAAAAAATCAATGTTAATAGTTCGATAAGTGGTCTCGAAAATTGCATTTTCAGAAAGTTATGCTGCTGTATAATCAAGAAATATTATTTTAACAGAAAAATTTTATCGATTCTCAAACTTTATAATATAGGGCTTTAAAATGCACCAGGTCTCAATGCTAGGTGCGAGCAACACCGAAAGTGGTTCCCTTGTAAGTAGTTTTTAACCATTTAGTCTGAATTGTCAGTTATCAAATTAAAAATGTATGCATCATAGTTTGAAGATTTTGTCTTTAAAAATGGTGCAGATGAAGGTTTTGCTATACAGGGTGGTTCAGAACTATATGACAAAAATGTAAAGGCAGGCAGAGGGGACCTAAATAAGCGGATTTTGTATAGGAATGTGGGCGTGGAAAGGCAATGTTGAGGCAGTTGAGGGTACTGTTGAATGCGGCAGATGAATGCTCTTCGTTGGCTTGAATCGTCATTTCCAGCACGAATTTTAAGCAATATGCATTATTACATCAATGCGGAGCATGCAATCATGCATTTCATGTATGTGATTGTGCAAGGAAATGGATTGACTGCTCAAAGGATTTAGATTGAAGGATTCCTGAGTAGGATTCTGCCGGATCTTCAAACATTTGAGCGTCCTCATTAGGAGTTATTCGCAAGTGGATCGTTTTATGCTTCCAGATGTGATAAGGGTACTGTAAGATATCGCAGAATTCCTGCTGTGGAAGAAGCAGTATTACGCACAGTAGAGTATAGTCCTTCGACAAGCTCAAAAGCTGTTGGACATGCGTTGGGTGCGAGCCATTTTTTGTGCAGCCCCATACATGAAATGCATGTCGACAAGCTCTACATTGGTGTAATGATGCATGTTGCTCGAAATCTGTGAGGGAATGACGATTCAAGCCAGCAAAGCATTTTCATCCACCAAACTTAACAGCGTCCTATACTGTCCCAATGCTGCATTTCTGCACCCATATTCCTATACGAAATCTGCTTATTTAGGTCCCCTCTATTTGCCTTTATATTTTTGACATATAGTTCTGAATTACCCTGCATAAAAGTCAATTATTTAAACCATTTTATTTTATAGCCACCCCAATGGCAATCTAAAATTTTTTTTGAAGAAATCTTACAATTTTGATTTATTGGCAGAAAAAGATTTCTTAACCTTTTGTCTTTATTTCTCTTCTTATTTATCTTTCCACAATATTGACATGCACATCCATCATATATAAAAGGTGCTGCAGTGGTGATTAATTCATTACTCAAACCTACAACCTTCTTATTGTAAACTTCATGCACAGAGTATTTTGTTATCATGAGCATGTGATGACTGAAATATTAACATTTTCATACTTATTTGCTAAGGCTTTCCTCAGAAGAAAACACTTATGAAATATCATAAATCCATCTCATGAATCATTTTTAAGAATCAAATTAATAAAGGTAAGAAATAAAATGCAGCGATACATACAATATCAACATTTTCATACATATTTGCTAATTTGCATATTTGCTTCAGAGGAATATACTTATAAAATCTCATAAATCCATCATATTTTCTTTAGTAAAACAAATAATAATGCCTCACACAACACAGATAATATGATTTCTGCTTTGTTTTTAAATATTTGTTATATAAAAGCAAGAGATTCAATATAGCACATATGGCACAGTTGTTTGTTTGCTGTATTCTAAACAACAACAAAAAACACCCCTAACTTTCTTGCTAATGAATATGAATCATGGAACAAGAGGAAACAAGAAAAAAAAAGGGGGGTGGGAGGTCTGTGTCCAACTCTTACGGTTTCAATGATTGTCTGAATTCATCTATTGACACAATCGAGAGAATTGATAAAAACACCTCACCATTGTCCAGTACAATAGAGTTCATTATCGCCAAACCACACTTGCTAAAATATGCTAACTGGCTCTGAAACTGCAAGAATGAAACATTTTTAAATATTAAATTTAGGAAATAAAATAAAAAGAAAATATAAAGAGTGTAATAATTTTTTAACACACTTTTATCAATTAATTTAATTTTTAATTGAGTTATCATTATACATAGCAAAATTTATATTTAAAAAAAAAATTCACTAGTTTGCACTTTCTACCAAGCATAAATCAAAGTGGTCAATTTTCAATAATTGGGCCAACACCAAATTAATGTATTGTAATAGAAACTTTTTGGAACAACATTAATTGCAGTTACAGCATTACATGTAATTTTTTAAGATGAACATTGAATGGTTGTAAAAGAGTCTTTAAAAAAAAAAATATTTTTACTTTTATACTTATTTTCATTTTGTGCAATTATAAATGTATTTGTTTTAGAGTATAAAACATCCGCTTATTTTTCATTTGTTTTGCTCTTGCTCTTATACATCAGAACACTAACATAGTCATTCCATACAAATTTATACAGCATTATTTATTACTATTATGTTTTCTGTCAAATGTATAATAAATGTATCAGATAGTAATATAATAATTCTGTGTACATTTACACTATTATTATTTATTCTGTGACATATATAAGGAAAAAATCTTGCAGATTTATGCTTTTTGATTTTTTTTTAAATTTGTAAATACCTTGTCGAATCCATTTCTTTCAGTGTACAATACTGTATATAAGGAATGTATATATATATTTAATTGATATATATTGTCAGGGATTTGTATATTTTATCTGTGTTTTCGTTTTGCTTCATTAGTATTAACAAAGTTGCGTGAAAAATCTTTTGTTTGTGTGTATAATTATCCTGCATGTGAATCTGTACAGTAATGTTTGTATAAATTTGAAGTTCTATTTCTGGAAAATAATTTATTTCTGGAATAAATTTTATAAGTGATTATGAATTCCATTATCAAAAGAGCTTTAACAAATTATTTCTAGTCATAAATAATATTTCAACTTTAGAAAGGACATAGTATGAAAATTATTTTAAAAAACTCTTATTTCTCATAAATGTATCCACGAAAATTGGGAAACGTTATAAATCAGTAGTTAAAATCATAACTTAAGTATATTTACAAAAAACTATTTTCTATGTTTATTAGAAAATATTTATTTTATTAGAAAACTATATTTTAGAAATTTCAAAAAACTATTAATGTTGGTATTTATAAATTATTTCTATCCAATCACGTTTTCTTGGTAACATAAACATTTCTCACATTAAAAAGCAATATCAATTGCTATAGCTAAAAAACAAGTGTATAAGTAAAATTAATTTTGGTTAAAATTTAAAATATTTTATGAATAAAATAATTTTCTGATTGTTTTTTCTTTCGGAGTAAAAATGATTTATAAAAATATACATATTTTTTTGTTCATTGCTTATGTTCCTCCAAAGTAATATTTTAAATAATGAAGTTTATTGTTAATGATAAGTACAATTTTTTTTTAATTATATATATTTTTTCTCTGTTATGTCATTTAATATAATAATTTTCTAGATTGCCAAGAGTTAGAGTTAAAGTAAGAAAGAGTAAGAGTTAGAGTTAAAGAGAGTAAGAGTTATTTTTTATACTTGATATATAATGTTCTCAACTGAATGTTTATTTAAAAAAAAAAAAAAATAAACTTAAGTAATGTATTAACTCCAAATAAAGCCAAGAAATAGCTACTTTGTTACCAAAAAAAGTTCCCATGGAAATGTTATTGGAGTAAACCAATAAGTATCTTAATTTTCTGCTTGTTCTATTGTAATAACTATATTTATCTTAAAATGAAAATTTTTGAAATAGTTGTGATTAAACCTAGATATTTGTTTTACTTCATTTAAATGTATGGATTTGTATTCTTTTTCTCTCCTCCTATACTTATAGAGAAAATACATGAACAAAACAATAAATGAGTTTTTGGTGATTTTTAATTACTTACTCTTTTTTTTGTGTGTATGTCATACCTTGAACTTTGTTAATTAAAAAAATGTTATGAATCCTGGTTTGCTTGTAGGCTTATTTTAGTAAAAAATATGTGTCACTAACGTTGACATCATAATGATAGTTACAACAGCTTGCACTTTCGCTTTCTCATTCATCATACACATATCCTGTTCTAAATATAATCTTCAATTTTTACCCCAGCTAATTGAAAAAAATTACTCTTAAATAAAAGTCGTTTGAAAACTGAAACTCAATTTACTAATTTTTTATGATATTTTTTTGTAATTTTCAAGCATGAATTTTTAAAAATCTGTCTCCTCAACAATGAACGCTTGTTTGCTACAGTAACGTTACATTTGCAGTAATTGTCAGTGCACAGCTCCGGCTTCCCATAAACAATTATACTTTTTTCAACATAATAGCTTCCAAAATATTACTTTCTAGCTGCATACCAACCCATTGTGTTGAATTTAAATTGCATGAGGTCTTTCACTTGTTTTGGGAAAAAAGAAATCTAGTTTTATTATTAAACGTTTAAAGTTTTTAGACCTAACAATTCCAAATAAATCGTAATTTAGAACATTTTAAAAACGTTTCCCACTCATTTCACCCGTTTAAATTTGTAACTTTTTTTAAACAATTCATAGCGAGTATTTATATCTCATAAGTATATCACAATATTAAAATATTTATTTGCTTAAAAGATGGTATAAAAACACATTAAAAGTAAATTAAAATCTATATTGACCTGTTTCAACTCTTTCACTGAGTCGTCATCAGGATGTATAACAGAAAATTTCAAATACAATGCATATGAAAATGGAAAAAATCATCGAATATAAACAAGTAATCGTATAATGCGCCCTACATTTTCGCGATCACACGTGTTCCCTTATGTCGCGACTCCATAAGTTGTTCAACCATTCAACCCATAAATTGGGAATACGAAAAGATAATGTATCGTTACAAACTCCTGAACCTCTTAAATAAATTTCAATGGACTCTCTTATAAATAATTGTAAATAAAAATTAGACCTGTAGATTATTCTACTCTAGTTAAAAAGTATGTTAATGTTCTCTATTTGATTCAGCTGGGATAAAGCAGTATTACCTCTATTATACAGTGAAACCTCCTTGAAAGACCACCTCATAAGGAGACCACCTCTCATAAAGACCATTTATTTATGGTCCATAATTTTTGGCTATAGGCTCAATGTTAATTTTCCTTCATTAAAGGATCACTATTTCCAGTCTCCCTCCCTGAAAGACCACTTTTTCAACTTTTCAGTTGAAGAGTAGGATTACTTTTCTTTTCAAAGGGAAATCTCGAAATTCCACTTCTCTCCGGAAAACATGTTCAGTTGAGTCTACTTCCTAAGACCTGACGAATCAAGTCCCCCCCCACCCCCCCCCCCCGCGTTTAGGAGGAAAACCCTGGTTCTCGTGCATTACAGCGTTTAATGTCACTATGGTTACGGAGGGATAGTTGGTGTTGCATGTTGGTAGGAGAAGGGCTATTGTCCCCTTTCCTGAATTGGCCGAGTAACAGACACCTGTAAAGTGTAAGAGTATTTTTCAAGAGGGAGAATGGCGAGGTGTTCGAAATTCCAGGTTATCTCAATTCTGTTGCTTTTCTTGGAAAAGATTGCCACTTGTTGTTATCACCTCAGTTTGTTTAACAGTGAGAGTTACAACACAGTACATATTCGCATTGAAGTGCATATCATGTTTTTCTTGCTGTGTGCTTAGTATACCAATTAAGATGATGTCTAAGAGAATTGTGTTAACTTTGGAAGACAAAGTGAAAGAGCACATGAGAATGGAACATCAGAGAGGAATTTGGCGGCACAGTTTAATTGTAGCAAAACTCAAATAAACAATATGTTGAAAAACAAAATTTTTCTGTTAAAAGAGTATGAGGAATTCAAATTTTGAGAAATTAAAAGAAAAAGGAAAGAAAAGTTTAGAGAACTTAACGAAGCTGTATTGCGTTGTTTTAAGTGTGGAAGGCCAAAAAATATCCCATTCTGTGGAACTTTGTTGAAAGGGAAGGCCATTCAAATTGCAGAAGCTGTAGGGGAAAAAGATTTTTGTGCAAGCAATGGGTGGCTGGAGAAGTTTCGTCACAGAAACAATATCGTCTTCAAATCTATTTTTGGAGAATCGGCCGATGTCGATGATGAGGTGTTAGTGGGGTGGAAATCTCGTCTTCCATTGACTCTGGTAGGATATTCAGATCGTGACACTTATAATTAGATGAGACTGGATTATTCTTCCGTGTTTCGCACACTAAAACTCTGTTGGAGAAAACAGATGAAGAACAAGTAAAAATTAAATTTAAAAAATCAAAAAACCCGAGAACTAATTAATTATTTCTCATCAGTGGGAAACTATTTTTTATGTTACCTACCTATTTTTTTTATTTACGTGTATTAACGACTTTTAAGTTGTGTTTAATTGTTAGTTCCTATCAATAAACACTGTTTTGATGAGGCCTATAGATGTCTCTGAAGGTTAGAGTTGCAGTAAAAATAAAGCTAGGGATCCTACCTACACAACTTCCAGGTTGTGTAATAATTAAATGGAGCTTCTGACTGTAAAATAGTCAATGAAACATAGTCTTTATTTTGAAATACCTATCCAATGATATGCCACTGAATATGGTGCGTAAATTTTTTTTTCGTTCCTACCGCCATTTTGTATTTTACGGCCGCTATTTTGAATTTATAAAAACAAAACTTAGCCTATAACCATCGGACGGTTAAGACGAATCGATAGAGACCTCATTCATTAAAATTCATCGGGCCGTTGGGATATTTCGAGGGTATAAAGAAATTCACGTACCCAGATACATGTGAAATACATAACTCTTCTTGGCAGCCGGGTAAAAAAAGACGGAAACAGGCCAAATAGTGACTTGCTGTGGCCCTTTGTGGGAATGCCACTGGAAAGAAAGAAAAACCAATCATAATATAGAAGGCTGAAAAGCCTCATTGCTTTGAAAACAGAACTGATTTGAAAATTTAACAGAAAGGTGTGGATGACATCCACCCTTTTTAAAAATTGATTACATGACTTTGACAAAAAGCTGACCTAAGAGGGTAGAAATATTATCCTTATTTTGGATATTGCTTTATGTCACTTGTATGATGTACAGATGAAAAGTGTGAAACTTCAATCTCTCCCTCCTAACACGACAACCGTTAGATCATGGAATTATTCATTGTTTCAAGCTGTAATATAGGCGTTTTGTTTTACGAAAGTTCATTTCGCTAATAGATGAGACCAAAAATGCGTCCGACATTGTGAAATTCATTAATATAGTTGATGCTATTCGATGGATAAAATGTGCATGGGAGGGATAACGTAAAGACACAAACAATGGTCAATTGCTTCAGTAATTGTGGACTAAACAATGTATCCATAGAAAAATCCACTGTTGCAGTGTGGCCAGTTGGCTACTTTTTTAAATTCAGATTTCTTGAATTTAACACCAACATTTCTTGAATTTTGGTACCACTTTTCTGAAATGTTAAAATTCCCCTTGTTATCGTCTTAACCCGGGAGAACTCGCTGCATGAGATTTTCTCTCACAGTCGTACTTTTTTAAGACTCTTATTTAAATCATTTTTCATTTTAATTAAAATTTCAAAATGTTTTTCAATTATTTTACCTATTTTGTGAATAAAAGTACTAAGCCAACCAAAAAAAGTTGATATATGAATGTAAAGTAAAAGAAAAGCAATTGGGCATCCTCACTAGCGAGTTCTCCCTGGTTAATAATTATGTCATTAAATAGGTGAATTTTACTATTCCAAAAAACTGGTACCAATCAAAAAATCTGAATTAAAAAAAAGTAGTCCACTGGCAACACTGCAGTAATAATATCAGTGCCATAAGAAGATGTAGTGATTCATCTATCAAACTAGAGATCTGCACGGGCCGGGCTCGGGCCTATTTTCCTTCCCTGCACTCTGGCCGGGCCATACTTTTTTCTGAAGACTCGGGCCTTACTTTTTTCCTGATGGTTCGGGCCGGGCCGGGTCTAACTTATTTTTCTGCACAGAGCCGGTACTGGTTTCATTCCTAATCTTCACGGCCAAAAATTTTCATTCCTAGTTTTGAACCAGCCCCTATGAAAATCATTGTCTCGGCGTGACCTAGTCCGTTCAAAGGTCAGTAAAATTAGGCTTGGCACAATTAAAAAAAAAAAAAAAAATGCATACATTTTTAAATCGCCATTATTCTACAACTAAGCATTCAAATTCATCCTTTTTAAGGAATAGTAGATTTCTACGATTATTAAAATATAGTAAAACGTGTGAAAAAGAACCTGCCTATGACGGAATCTTGTTTTAAACTGAAAAACGTGTTGATCCATGCCAAATTAATATACTAGTACGTAAGAAAAGAATATATAATACATTTATACTTGCTAAGAAAGAGAACTTGTCTATAACGCATTTTTTTTTCTTTTATGCAATTCCATCTTAGATTTTACTGTATAGCATTTTTCAGATTTTTAATACTTCAATACATGGAATATGGATTAACAATATTAATGATAACTGAAACATTTACATACAAGAAATAGGGATTCATTAAAAAAATAACTATCGCACCCTGTGTGCACTTCTATAAAAATGAAGATTATACACATGAAAAGAAAAGTTAAGATAAATATTTTTGGCCTGAACTCCTCGTACGAGACAAATTTTTAACCAAATCGACGTAAAAATTCACTCGGGCCGGGCCGAGATTTTAACTTTTTTTCGGGCCGGGCCAATATTTTTTTTGTACGGTCCGGGCCGAATTTTTTTTTCTCTCAGTCGGGCCGGCCCCGGGCCTTGAAATGTCGGCCCGTGCAGACCTCTATATCAAACACAGCTGAAATTGATTATGACCACAAAACACGTGAATATAAAGAAGCTCTTGGGTGTTACGGTGATTTATCTGAAGACTGGAGGAATTGTATTATAGAAAATCTCGACAAAGATAAGACTCTAAAATTTTTATATATATAAATAAAAAATCTACAATCATTTATAAAAATGAATGATACTATAATCAATTCTTTTTAATGCGTTTTAGGAGCTCATTTTGATTCAGACGACGCGACGAGCTTCTGCCAGTTAAAGCTTCTATTTCATGTCAAGAAACACTAGTTGAAATCAATAGATTGATAGAAAGTTTGATACCTGTTAGAGATGATACTAAAATAAATAATTTGTTTAAAGAAATCAAAGAATGTTTCGAAACAAAAATTGTTAATGAGAAATTGTTAAAATCAAAGCAAACTACAGTCAATTCCTTCTTTAAATCTATATAGACATTAAATATAATAAACTACATTCAATGATATATATATATATATATTTGTAGTATGTATTAGTGATGGGCGATAACGAGATGTTTTTCTCGATTTTCTCGATTGTATGGACATCTCGATATTTTTCGATTGTATAAATTTTTTCTCGATGACTACAGTTTGCAAATTTCTTTTATAAATCATATATTATGTATTATATACGTCATACATTTATCAAGAATCGTCTGCGGGTGAACTGGAATGAGTCGATGTTAATAAAGACTAGGTGACTTCGACCGCTAACGGGCCCCTCCTTTAATCGGGGCCCCTAATTTATACGTAATCTTGTAATATGAAATCACGAACAGGTTACCCGCTATATACGGCACTGATATATGATAGCAGGCGGGTGTGGTGTGCACACACTACAAAATCTTGTAAAAAATATAATATCGAAACGAATGAACGTCGGACCAGATCTCTTGAGGGAGGGGTCAAAGCGAGCGGAGGAGCACAGCAGCTGCATAATATGATTAAGTCGTCACAGGTCTTTAGGCCTTTCCAACCATATGTCACATGAGAAGTCTGGATCTGAATTTATAAAAATGCCCTCCCCGTGGGGGGAAAGGGGGGGGGTGCGGGAGGTGGATAAGTGGTCATAAGCCTTTCCAACAATATGTCACATGAGGGGTCTCGGCTAAATTTAGAAAAACACCTCCGTGGGGGAAAAGTGCGGGGGGGGGGCGGTCACCGGAGGTGCATTACATCAATAAGTAGTCACAGACCTTTCCAACGATATCTCACATGTGGGGTCTTGGCTAAATTTGGAAAAGTGTCCCCCGGGGGGGGGGTTCAAAATGGGGGGATGGACACCGGAGGAGCATAACATCAATAAGTAGTCACAGACCTTTCCAACGATATCTCACATGAGGGGTCTTGGCTAAATTTGAAAAAGCGTCCCCCGGGAGGGGCAAATTGGGGGAGACTGTCACCGGAGGTGCATAACATCAATAAATAGTCACAGACCTTTCCAACGATATCTCACATGAGGGGTCTTGGCTAAATTTGGAAAAGTGCCCCGGGGGGGGGGCAAAGTGGTGGTGGGGACACCGTAGGTACATAACATCAATAAGTAGTCACAGACCTTTCCAACGATATCTCACACGAGGGGTCTTGACTAAATTTGAAAAAGTGTCCCCCAGGGGGGCAAAGAGTGGGGGGGGACTGTCACCGGAAGTGCATAATATCAATAAGTAGTCACAGACCTTTTCAACGATATCTCATTTGGAAAAGTGTCCTCCGGGGGGGCAAAGTGGAGGGGGGCGGCCACCGGAAGTGCATAGCACTAATAAGTAGTCACAAACCTTTCTAACGATATGTCACATGAGGGGTCTTGGCTAAATTTGGAAAAGTGTCCTGAAATTTCATATATTATAAATAATATTTAGCGGAGGGCTCCATAAAAAAATCCGATCTAAAATGATAAAAGCGGAAAAAACTACCCTCGCAGTGGAGGCCAAATTAGGGAGGGGAGGAAGAAAGTCTCATAATATGAAAGAGTCATCCGAGAGCTTACCGATGACATATCACATGACTGGTCCAAAAAAAGTTTGAAAATTGCTCCCCCTCTCTCCCCCCGTGGGCCCACTCTTTCACCCCGGAATTCACACAGCCGCCACTTTAAAATTTTTATGTTCAATAAATAATATTTACCGGAAGACTGCATAAAAAACCCATATTTAAAGTGATATTTAAATTTATTATAGAAATCGGCTACGGTTTTAAAAATTTGTTCGCCCCTCCCCCACCCCCCTTTGAGCGAAGAAAGGTTCATAGTATGAAAGAGTGGTCAAAGGGCTTTTCGATTATATGCCACAGGAAGGGTTCGGTAAAATTTTTAAAATTGCACCCCATGAGTCCACTCTCACGTCCTCCTCCCTCGAAATCACCCGACCCACCTTCCTCTTTGAAAATTTTATATTTAATAAATAATTTTTATCGGAGGGTTCCAGGTATGTGACATCTTGGTAGGGCTAAAATAAGAGAAACTTTGAAAATTAAAGCTTCATTTCACAGCTCATTGTCATGCCTTTTTCTCTATCTCGTCCCTTGGTACTCTCGATAAATTTTCTTACTTTTCTTCTCTGCCGAGGACGAGAGAAATCCTCGAAAAGCTTCTCATAGCGAAATGTTGAAAAGCGCGAGAGAAATCCTCGAAAGGCTTTTCATTGGGAGATTTCGAAAAGGACGAGAGTAACAAGCGAGAGGCTTCCCATCGGGAAAGGTTGAAAAGGGCGAGAGGAAACTCTCGAGAGGCTTCCCATCCCGAAAGGTTTAAAACCGCGAGAGAACCAACCATCGAGCAGCTTGCCATCTGGAAGAGTCGAAATGCTGGAAAAGTCATCGAGATGAGATTTGCCGAAATGCGAGTTGGAAATGAAGCTTTCAGAGTCAAACTTACCGCATTCCTGGTTTAAGTCATAATTTCTCAAAGGAGTCCATCTGCTTATCCAATCTCTTTTTAGCTCACAGGCTATCTAAGCCTGAGAGCTAATGTACCCGTCGGTTCTGTGTGTATGCATGTACTGTACGTACGTACGTATGTACGTAACGCGATAACTCTTGATTAAAATGTACGATTTGCTACAATTTTTTTTATGTTCATTCTGATAAGGCGTTCCGCTGTTTAGTTTTGACGGTTCATTGGTTAAGGATAAAGGGAGAGAAGGGGGGCTGGTCCCCCCCCCCCTCCTTAATTTAGATAAATAGGTTTTTCATGCAGAATTCTTCGATTCGCTCCAAATTTCGTATACCGGTTTATTATGTTAAGGAGCTTCCCTGATTAAACTTGGAGGTTCATTAGTTAAGTATGAAGGGGGGAAAGGGGGATAGACCCCCTCCTTAATTTAGATAAATGGGTTTTTCATGCAGAATTATTCGATTTGCTCCAAATTTGGTATACCGGTTCATTATGTTAAGAAGTTGCCTTGATTTGATTTGGAGGTTTACGGGTTAAGTATAAAGGGGGAGAAGGGGGCTAGACCCCCCCCCCCTTAATTTAGATAAATGGGCTTTTCATGCAGAATTATTTGATTTGCTCATAATTTGGTATACCGGTTTATTATGTTAAGGAGCTTCCCTGATTAAACTTCGAAGTTCATTGGTTAAGGATAAAGGGGGAGAAGGTCCCCCACTTAATTTAGATAAATGGGTTTTTCATGCAGAATTACTCGATTTGTTCCAAATTTGGTATACCGGTTTATTATGTTAAGGAGCTTACCTGATTAAACTTGGAGGTTCATTAGTTAAGTATAAAGGGGGGAAAGGGGGGTAGACCCCCTCCTTAATTTAGATAAATGGGTTTTTCATGCAGAATTATTCGATTTGCTCCAAATTTGGGATACCGGTTTATTATGTTAAGAAGCTGCCTTGATTAGATTTGGAGGTTTATGGGTTAAGTATAAAGGGGAGGGGCTAGTCTCCCCTTAATTTGGATAAAAGGGTTTTTCATGCAGAATTATTGGATTTGCTTCAAATTTAATATACCGATTTATTCTGATATGGCGCTTCCTTCATTAGATTTGGAGGTTCATTGTTTAAGTATACAAGGGCGAAAAGGGGGCAAGTTCCCCTCCCCTTAATTTAGATAAATGGATTTTCATGGAGAATTATTCAATTTACTTTAATTTTTTTCTATGTTTGTTCTGATAAGGAGCTTTCCTGATTAGATTTGGAGGTTCATTAGTTAAGTATAAAAGGGTTAAAGGGGTTAGACCACCCTTAATTTAGCGATATGTTTCTTTTTTTCATGCAGAATTATCTGATTTGCTTCAAATTTGATATACTGATTTATTATAGTTAAGGAGTTTCCCTGATTAGATTTGGAGGTTCATTGGTTAAGTATAAAAGGGGCAAACGGGGGATTTTTCCCTTCATTTATTTTTTGAGGGACATTATTCTTTGAAATAAGAGTGTAATATACAGTTAGTGTTAATAACCTGTGAGCTCAATGCCATCAGTTTTACTGGCACTTATCATTTTATTGCTATTAACCGATGTGGGTTATGAAGCATAGTGGTTTATGTATTCAGTTCTGTATAGTCCTAGTTTCAAACTTTACTGTTAAATTTAGTGTCATTTTGCCACGAATTTTCATCGTTTCTCTTATTTTAGCTCTGCCAAGCTGCCCCATACCTGGAGACTCAGATAAATACTATTTATTAAATATAAAAAGTTCAAAGAGGAAGGTGAGTGAATTCTAGGGTGCGCGAGAGGGAGGGGGAGGGGCGGGTAATTTTCAAACTTTTACCAAACCTGTCCTTGACATATCATCGGAAAGTCCTTTCACCACTCTTTCATATTATGAACCTTTCTCCTCCCAGAGTTCAATTCCGGAAGGGGTTCGGGAGGGGGGGGGGGAGCGGTGCGGGGTGACTTTTTTTTTAAATTGTAGAGATTTCTACAATAAATATCATTAAATGAGGTTTTTTAATGGAGCTCTCCGATAAATATTATTTATTAAATATAAAATTTTAAAAGTGGGGCTGCGTGATTTCCGGGTATATTCTAGGATAAAAGAGGGAACCCACGTGGGAGGGGTAAATTTCAAACTTTTTTTGGACCAGTCATTTGATCTATCATCGGAAAGTTTTCGGTTATCATCGCAAAGTTACTCTTTCATATTATGAACCTTTCTTCTTCCTTCCTGAGTTTGGCGCCCCGAGAGAGGCACTTTTCGAACTTTTTTGAAATCGTAGCGTTTTTAAAAATTTTAGATCGGATTTTTTTTACGGAGCCCTCCGATAAATAATTTTTAATATATGAAAATTTCAAAGAGAAGGATGGGCAGGGTATATTTCGGGGGGGGGGGGGGGGGCACGATAATTGGAATCCTGGGAGTTGGGACTCTTTTCTATCTTTTGCTGACACCCCTCATGTGATATGTCATTGGAAAGCTCTTTGACTACTATTTCATTTTATATATCGCCCGCGCCCCTCCCCTTACTTTGTCCCCGAGCGGGAGCACTTTACTAAATTTAGCCGACACCTCTCATGTGCCATATCGTTGGAAAGTCCTGTGACCACTTATTCATATTATGCACTTTCCTTGCCCCTCCCTCCTACTTTGCTCCCCGCGGGAGTTCGTTTAATGTATTCCAGTCGAAAACTTTATAAAAATGGGGAAATTAAAGATCCAATCTCAAATGATGTAGAAAAATCAATAAAAAATTTTGATCCCTTTTATCATCCTTTAGTTCATATTTTTTCCACTAGGGGGTGCTTTTGATTCTTATTTCTTTGGCCATTTTGGTACTAATTGCCGAAAAATTCTAATTTTTGATACTTAAACTCCCCTTACCGCTTCATAGCTACTCGCGTTTTTTCAGCTTTTTTCAACCAGGGGGCACCCTTACAAGACTTTTCCAGTCTTATGACTCCTTTATAGTTTCCCTTTGGTTTGTTGTTTTTTTATTCCATCTGTTTTCAGTTACCCTATATTTAATAAAATCTGCCTTATATATATGTAAAAACAATGATTTCAATAATCGATTCTAGAACATCTCCTTTGTAGATTCTCGAAAGTAATCGATGACTGTATCGATTGTGTATTTTACGATAACGATTTTTTTCGATTGGTAAATTTTCGAGAATCGCCCATCACTAAGCCCTATCACTACTATGAAATTGTCGGCCAGAATAATAGCTAAGTTTTCCAATAACTGTTTTTAGCTTTTCTCGTTATAATCGATTGTAAAACATCTCGATTGTAGATTCTATGAATTAATCGATGGCTGTATCGATTGTGATTTTTTACGATGACGATTTTTCTCGATTGTCGAATTCTCGAGAATCGCCCATCACTAGTATGTATTCCATGAAACTTTGCTTAACTCACCATCTCTATTCAGAGACCACCTCTCTGAAAGACCGATTTTTTATGGTCTAATGGGTGGTCTCCTTAGAGAGGTTTCACTGTATTTTATGTCCGCTATATGTTCTTTACATCTGATGCTTTATCCCGACTGAATCTAATAGAGAACACTGACATACTTTTTAACGAGAGTAGAATAATCTACAGGTGTAATTTTTATTTGCAATTATTTGTAAGAGAGTCCATTGAAATTGATTTAAGAGGTTCAGGAGTTTGTAACGATACATTATCTTTTCGTATCTCGAATTTATGGGTTGAATGGTTGGACAACTTACGAAGTCGCGACAAAGAGGGAACACGTGCGATCGCAAAAATGTAGTGCGCGTTATACGATTACTTGTTGATATTCGATGATTTTTTCCATTTTTCATATGCATTGTATTTGTAATTTCCTGTTATACATCCTGATGACGACCCAGTGAAAGAGTTGAAATATGTCAGTATAGATTTTAATATACTTTTAATGTGTTTTTATAACGTCTTTTAAGCAAATAAATATTTTAAGATTGTGATATGGTTATTAGTGGACGTAATTTTGACTTATTACTCGTACTTATTTACATTTGTATCTCATAAGTAACCACCATGACAAATTTCAAGTTTCTAACACTAACATATATCGTAATTTTAGAATTTTTTTTTTCTTGTGTACGCTTTTAAATTTAGATTTAAAAAAAAAAAAGTCTGTGCGACAAGTAACAACCATGTCAAATTTCAAGTTTGTAACCATAACAGCTGCAATTAAATTGTAATTTAGAACGTTTTTTGTTCATTTCACCTTTTTAAATTAAAAAATTTTTGTAACTGTTCATAGTGAGCATTTACATCTTAAAAATCCTGCGGCGAAATCACTGCGATAATGTCGTAGAATGGGATAGATTCTTGCAGGAAAAAAATAATAATTTGGGAAAAAACATATTTTTCGGAGGAAGATCCATGCAACAGCAAAATGATCTTCTGTGTATGTTTCTAGTCTGCAGAACAATATTGGTAAAAGGTGACAATATTTTGCGATTCGTTAGATTTTAGTCCCTCCTCCCCCCGAAATTCTCGTTTCCCTCCTCCACTCCCCAAGCATTAAAGTTGAAAATCTTTAAAATTGTTAAAATCTTAAGCTCTGCCCAGTTTTTTACTTTCTTCTATCTTCAACAGAAGAAAGTATTGTAATCGAAATTTTTTCCGAGTTCCAGTTTTCGACAGATTTACACGTTTTAGAGGTCAGAGATCAAAAACCATGTTTTTACAAAATGTCTGTCTGTCCGCGTGTACGTATGTCGCCATCGTACCATCGAAAAGTGTATGAAGTTACGCATAGAAGTGAACCAAATTTTTTGTGTATGTTTTTGGCTGTGGCAAGCAGGTCCTCCTGCAATTTAGAAATATTCCGTCGGAAGGGGGTGCTGTAATAGCGATTTTTGTACCATTATTAATATTGTACCATTGAATAGTGTATT
Organism: Maratus speciosus; assembly: GCA_963932465.1. NCBI lineage: Eukaryota > Metazoa > Arthropoda > Arachnida > Araneae > Salticidae > Maratus > Maratus speciosus. The sequence goes on along the minus strand of OZ010793.1, from coordinate 348,473,983 downwards.
AAGTTATGCATAGAATTGAATCAAATTTTTTGTGAATGTTTTTGGCTATGGCCAGCAGGTCCTCCCTGAAGTTGAAAAACTTCCGCTGAAAGGGGGCGCTATAATTGCGATGTCTGTGCTATTTTCATTATTGTACCATCGAAAAGTGTATAAAGTTATGCATGGAATTGAACCAAATTCGTTGTGTATGTGTTTGGCTATGGCCAGCAAGTTCTCCTTCAATTTGAAAAGTTCTGCTGGAAGGGGGCACTTTAATAGCGATGTCTGTGCCATTTTCATTATTGTGCCATTGAAAACTGTATAAAGTTATGCATAGAATTGAATCAAATTTTTGTGTATGTTTTTGGCTATGGCCAGCAGGTCCTCCTTAAATTTGGAAATATTCCGCGGGAAAGGGGCGCTGTGATAGTGATTTTTGTATAATTTTCTCGATTTTTCGTAGTTCTATTGTCCATTGGCGACTTGTGCAGAGATGGGAACTCTCATCCTGCTAAGCTGGCTATTTGCAAACAGCTGATGTACAACTGAATAACGTAGAACTATTGATTTTAATAAATATCATGATCTGTATAACTTGTTTTTACTCCGATTAATTGACTGAAGCAGAAATGTAAGATGAAAATCAAAGTTGATACAATATTGAACTAATAATATTGAGGTATTAACATGTGTAACTACTTTTTGAAATATTAAGATGCATGAGATAGAAGAAAGTTTTGGGATTGGCACATCCAACTAGTTTGTTACTTTGTGTTAATAAGTTTTTTTTAATATTGTTTTGTTCTAGTTTTACTTGTTATCTTGAAATATTACTGCATAAAAATGAATCCTATACAAGTCTCTAACTTATACAGTTTCTGAGAAGGGACTCTGCGACAGGCAAACAGAGGAGTGAGACGAGAGGTTTCCGTCTAGGCACGTAGTTTTGTAAGGTATTCCTTTCGAAGGGACTATAAAATATTTTCCGTTATTGACAGGTTCTGTCTCCACATGTTTTACTGTATTAAGTTCACTCGATGCAAACTAGCGTGGTACTAAAATAAATTAAAAAGAATTTGTGCATCAAGAAAAATCGGAACTTTTGACGTCCCGCGCAATGGCTACGTGGAACAGGTCTTGAAGTGTCGCTGGAAATCGGGACACCTGTCAACATCAGTCATAACCGGAATAGGAGAGGGCGGGTGGAAATTTACCTGGCACTTGTGCTTGTAAGGGACTTCTACGGGACTGAAAGACTTTTTTCTTTGCCTATTTTATAAAACCTTACGCTCCTAAAATTTTATTTCTGGAACCTAAACTTATGGGACCCCGGACCCCAATGAGACCAAAATATTTTTCCTTTTATCTTTGAAAGTAATTGAGAGCCCCATCAATAATCTTGCAGTTGGGACACTTTAAAGAGAAAAGCAGCCGTGCCTGTGATTTTAATGGAATCATCCTCTATCTTTTCTTCTATCTAAATCAGTGGTTCTCAACCTGTGTGCCGTGACACAGTAGTGCGCCACGAAAAGATCTCAGATGTTCCGCGAAAGTTTTAAGCAAGTTGCATAAAAGTTTTAAAAATTCGAATCTGTAATATCAGACTTTTCATATTATGTGATTTACGTTGAAAGAAGGTTTAGTGTCACAAATTTGCTTTATTTGGGAGATTTTTTTCTGCTATTACTCATTATAAGAGTACACGAGGAAACCCTAAAAATGATCTTACGTCTCTTGAATTAAATTCGTTCTGAAAAAAAAAAAAAAAAAAAAAAAAAAGATCATGTCTCCTGAAACAAAGGATTACAGTTTAAAATGCTGTAGAAAAGATTGTTGAAAAATGATTTAAAAGTACGCCTATCTGAAGATTTTATCTCACGCAGAAAATCTTCTCATTAAAAAAAAAAAAAAGATCAATCTCAGATATCTCTTTAAATGCTAATGTGATAAATTACTGAGAAATTAAGATATTTTTCCACATTACCAGTTCCTTTCCCTATACAATTTCCTATAGGCTTTTGCCTGTAATTTCCTGCACTGCTATTGATCTATAAACCAGCACCTCCAATCCGCTTCTCCTCCATATATATGGGAAAATTCCATGATTATTTGTCCTGATGACGGTATGCTGAATGATGCCGAAACTAAAAAAGGTGCTTAAAACGGTGTTTCATTTGCTTATAAATATTAATCCATATTAAAGTTAAGTATATAAAAAAAGTTACAAGAATTTTATTTAAAATAATTTTCTTTTCCGTTGTTCGGCTCGGATGGCCTACTTTGTTTGTAATACTAAATAAATTAAAAATTATACGTATTAATTTCTTATGTAATGATAGCTAATTTTTCCTTTTTTAAGTCGTAATAATTTGAGTGTACGCAGAAATTTAATTCAAGTTTCAAGTGTGCCGTGAAGTGAAAAAGGTTGAGAAACACTGATCTAAATAGAACTTGAAGCCTCCAAAGTCCAGACTTGATTGACATGTAACAGATCTCTCTTTTCCGCCCTCCCAAATTTGCTCATTTTCAAACAGCCATAACGGCAGCTAATCTATTTACTCAGAAAAAAGAAATATAGTACATGGTTCTATTATTTATCACTGGCTTTTCAAAGAAAATTTTAAAGTAATGTAATAATGAAGTGTTTCGTACCGTCATTTTTAATTTGATTTATACAGTCGAACCTCGTTAACGCGAACACGCTTAACGTGAATTACTTTTAACATGAACAATTCCCACTGTCCCCGTCAAAATGAATACGGATTCGATTCTAGTGTTTTCCTCCTTTTAAGATGAACAATTCTCGACGCCCCCATGAGAGATATTGACGCTTAACGTGAACGAAAATTCCTAGAAAAGTGTGAAAGCTTCCTTTTCCCTAGGGAACAGGAATAGTCCTAGGGAATAGGACTTTTTTTTACATAATTACTTCTAACAGTTTTCTATTAATGTATAAAACAAATACAACTAATAGTTTAATTATTAAAATAGAAATATGTCTGAAACAAAGTTTTCTCCCATTAGACCCTGTGTGAAATGCACATTTGTCCCTGAACTGAATCCTTTACCACTGCATTTAAGCTTATTGTAAATGAACTGTTTATCTCTGGTACGAAATAACGATTAAAAATAAATGATTAAAATTAAAACATTGTATAAAAGCTTCATAATAAAAGGTATTATTATTAAAAACTGATTTAATAGTTGACCAAAACAAATATTAAATATAAAAAATCTCATCTTGATGCTTAAATATATCTCGCTTCTTGCTTTGCAAATAGTTAATGAAAAAAGGTGGTTCAATGCATGTTCTTATGTAACACTGGAAATGACATTTACTGATAAATTTTTACTGTTATAATAGTTACAAGAAAATCCTGTTGTCCCATTAGCCCCCAGTTTCCTCTATATGTATTTTTCTCCATTTTTTTTCTGGAATTTTTGTTATTCTGTCTGATAGCATGAACTACGGATAATATGAACAAAAATTTAATTCCCCTTGAGGTTCATGTTAACGAGGTTTAACTGTATTAGAAATATTTTATTTTAGTTTTCGTTTATTTTAAATTAGCTTTACGAGGGAAGCTAGTCTTCCTTGCCTTCTCCGAGGTGCCGTCCTTAGCCTGAAGGCAATCAAGTTCTTTTGCGTGTCCCTAGAAATGACCAATATATGTTATGTGCCTATACTGTTTCATATAGGAAATGTGTTTTAGTGCATATCGACAATGCATCTCAATTTCGGAATGCTTGAAGTAGCGCAACATTGTTAAAATTATTGGCCATAGATCATAATGTTTCCGAATTGTTTTGAATGTCCCTGTAATAAAATTGTAAATGCTTATACACTTCATTTTCCATATGATACATGCTATAGAACATCTCAATAACATACCTTATTTTTATATATATATATGCCGCACCCCCCTCCATAATTCACTTTAAAAATCGAGGTACTCTTAATACAGGGTAATTCAAAATGAACGAGCAATCCCATTCATTTTGAATCCCCCTGTATATGAGAATTCGGTTTTGGCTGGCCTCTGTATTTATGACCACTGGCCGCTGTATAAAATCGTTGGGTTGCAATTTTGTATTTAAATTTCCGAAACCATTAAGTATAAATACATCGTGAATACTGTGTTAGTTTTAGTACTATCTGTTAGATTTTAATAGAATAAGACCTGCTTTAAATTACTTTCTCCTATGTCAGATGAATATGAACTCCCCCACTACACCAACCCACACACACGTACTTTGATTATACCGAATTATCATCTTCAAAGCCTTTTTAACTTTCCAACAAAGTTGAAAAGTGTTTATGAATTCGGTTTGTCTGGCCGTCTGTCCACGCTCTAACTCTCGTAAATATGCTCGGATCGTTCTGAAATTTTTGGATGTTAGTGACCACTACCATAGCACGTTCCATAGTTCAAATGAAGTTTGTAGCATGTTTAGTTCATTTACAGGGACAGTCAAAAGTTTTCCGTTACATTACGGCCAATAGGAAAAAATCGTTTCAAATGATTTTTAATGGTGTTACACTCTTTCAAACATAGTTAAATTCATATTCATTTATGAAGTCCACTAAAATATGCATTCTGTTGAATATACGGTGCAAAGAATAGTTATTGTTCATTTACAGGGCCACACAAAGGATTCCGTTCGTTCATAATGGTATAGGGGGAATTGTTTGGGGTATATTTGAAAAGATTTCAGATACTATATTGTATCCGAATTACTGTATATTAGTAATGATTGCTCGAAACGCATTTTTAATTATGATATGCGCTTTTTTTACTATTTATGCATACTATAAAGTGCGTATAAATGCTATAGTTCGTATACAGGGCTACAGAAATGAATTCGTAAAGGTTATTGAGTAAGAGCATAAATTGTTTAAAGGTGTGTTTTAAAGGAGTTATATGCATTTGTACGCTGGACTGAATTTAGTTTACTAAGAAATATTTGTAGAATATAGATAAAATTATATATAGGGCCATGCAAAGAGTTGGATACATGGCCGTCTATGGGTGATAATTTCTGGAAATGTAATTTCAGTGGTTTTAAGAGTGTTTTAGTTTGAATTAAATTTTAGCTAAATAGTGGCATGTAATAAAGGTACTAGATAAACTACAGTGCTGTACAAAAGTATTCAAGTATGTTTCCATCTATTAGTATAAATTGCTGAAAGATGAATTTCAAGCTGTTATGCATTTTCTTGCTAAACTAAATTTCCCCATTATATAGTATATATAACAACCTACAGATCAAATACAGGGCTGTTCAAAAGAATTGGAATACATATTTGGCTATGGACGATAACTACTGAAATCAGTTTTCAAATGTTTTTTGCGTTTTATAAAATGTTTACTTAGTTATCTTATTTACCTTATTTCCCTAAATAACGAAGTTTTGTTAAAGCATTCAGGAGGTGTTGGAAAGTGTTTCATAATCTATGCTTAACGCATGATTTTTCTTTCTTGTTTTAATTAGATGTTGTAGAATTACTTTTTTCGTGAATGATTTTAAGCATTTAATTTTCTTTCTTTTTTTTCATTATTCAAAAGAAGTTCATAGTTGGTTTTCAGGGTTTCTGTGTCTTCTGCTGCCGTCCAACGGAACCTTGACCTAACCGTTAACTCACACTATGTATTGCATTTAGTTCATCGATGCTTGACCTCAGAAACTAGAATGGTTCCGAAATAGGAGGTCAAAATTCCGATGAAGGTCATTTTTGACGGGTTTTGTCGCTATTAACTTCCGCACAAACAATTTTTTTTAATTCTTACCCGAATTTTGCAATTTCTATGACAAATGTTCTTGCATACTAAGTTAAAAGAAAAAAAAAAATAAAAACACGGGCACACAAATAAAATACGGATGGAAACATGTTATCTGCAGTTTTGCTGCATAGTTTTATTGAGTTTGTCTAATTTTAATCGATATCGAAATTAAAAAGAAGTTGCACACCCAATTTACATTTTAAAAATAACATGAAAATATACATGATGGTGCATTAAAACAGAGAAAATAATTTATGCATAAGCTATATCTGTTCCTGAAAATATCTGAAACTCGATATAATCATAAAACAGAAACATAAAACTTCACAACACGGTGCTTTTCAATACCACTGTTCTGAATGTTATTCCCAAGCTGACGGAGTTTTGTAACTCCGGACCCAAATGAAGAATAGTGCTCATAGTATCGTTATAAAAGTCCGAGATGCAGCGACATTTTAAACCTAACCATTTTATACAAGCTGATTTTCAAATGCGCAATTGATCTTATCAATTCCAAAAGCAGCCATCAGCTGTCGCGACAGCGGTAGATGAGTCCATGATAACTGAAAAAATGGCTCATTCAAATGGAAATGCATGACAAGCAGATTGCAGAAGATCGTCGCCGCTCGTGATAATTTCCTTCAAACTTCCATAACCGGGTAATATTTTAAAAACCGGGTACATTAGCATGTTTTAGACCTTGCTAATTCTGAACGTTGGTTGCTCGCAGGGCGCAAAATAAACTATTTTTACTTGTATAATTATTTTCATTTGAAAAGAATATATATATATATATATATATATATATATATATATATACAGTATATACTCGTATATAAGTCGACCCCCCCCCCCCTTCTTAAGCAAAATTTTGAAAAAATTTGAATTTTCATGTGTAAGTCGAACCACATTTCTGGTAGTATGTTGAAAAATTATTTGTAACCGATGATTAAAAAAATTAATTTTCATTAAATTAGTAAACTTTTCCCTTTTTTTTACGTTTCTAATCAGACTTTTTTTTTAATTTATCTTTTTAAACTTTATAATTACGCAAAACTGAAGAAGCTTAAACCATATTGAAACCTATCCAGATCAATTTAATGATATAACTTAAAAAGAAAAAATTCTTTCAAAAATCTATTCAAGCCTTATTTACAAAGGAAGAATTTCTTAGACTGCAAAGAAGAATTTCTTAGACTGCTAAAATATAGTACTTCTTTGTATTGTAGGACTTTTGGGATAGACCTAGAAGCATTCTCAAGTTGAACTCTTTTTAAAAAGTGGATTAAAATGTTGAAAGGAATGCCCCTGTATAGAAGGAAATTGTATCCCAAGAGAAAAGGGGTGCAGAACAATTGCAGGGACATTATTGTTAATCTTTTTTTTTTGTCAATCACAGGGAAATGACCATTGTCCGCTTTTATCTCTCTCTCCAACGTAGACTCATGTGTGATTACTTAAAAGACTTTCCCATTCGCCGATTATCTGCGATTTTATTTATTTATTTTATTTTTTTATTAACTCGTGTATAAGTCGACCCCCCCCCCCCCCCCCATTTTCAACTCCCAAATTTTGTCTAAAATTCTTTGACTTATACACTAGTATATACGGTAGAGGAAAAGGTCCAAATACCGGCTACCACTTTTGTTTTCAACATAGATTCTACAATTTAAAAAATTAGTAAATTGAAAAATGACAGCTGGCTACCTTGACATGTTTTACACCTGTTTGGAAAGAAAAACATCAGTTTAAAAAGGCGTTTTTTGTTTATAAAAAGCAAAATTCCAAAAGTCTGCAAATTTTGAGTTTTGAAAATCGGGTCTAAATATCGGCTACCAAAGTTTTTTCTAAAAAAATCACACAAATAGTCCTAATGTCAATTATTAAGCAATAAGAGCGTTATTTTAATAAATTTTATTCATCAATAACATTTCTTATGCGCAGAAAAAATGCGTATTTTTTAATAAAGAAGCATTTTTGTCAAATTTATAAAAATTTTAAAAACTATCTCTGACATTCTTTCCTTTATGTTTTCTAGTTTTGTTTCCTAACGTGTAAAAGAAAAAATCTTGCTGCTTGAAATGATAATTATTTTATCTGAAGAACTCACAAACATAATACAGTGAAACCCTGATTTAACGTAACCCGTATTTAACGATTTCCCGCATATAACGTTATTTTTAGCTAGTCCCAACTAATTTCCTACACTTGTAATGTTTAAAAATCCCGGATTTAACGTTATCATTTTGAATCATTTCCCGCATTTAACGTTTTTTTTGAGCGGTAAAATCTCAATTAAATTTTTCTAAAATAGTCAGAATTTGTGATTTTAAATAAAACTTTCTTATCAAAACATTCAAAATGTGGAATCTCTCTCTCTCTCTCTCTCTTTTTTTTTTTCATCCTTTGTTACCAACTGCAGGTACAATATTCAAAAGCCCTCCTCTTTTTCACCTGCATCTTTTTATTTTATTTGATTGTACTTTTTGTACTACAATGCAAGGTTACCTACAACGGAGCTGATAGCATTTGTTAGAGATTTTTCATTAGCTTTAGATTGTATGGTGTCAAAAAGAAAGCGACTTTCTTCACTTGAAAAATTGGAAGTTTTCGCGAAAGCCCAAAAATACAATTAATATGTTTAATTTGAATACGTATTCAAATTTGAAAACAATTTTACAATAAGTAGATTTAATGGGCCAAAATTTAAAAAAGTGGAAAAGCAAGCTAAAAAAAAAAAAAAAAAAAAAAAAAAAAAAAAAAAAAAAAAAAACAGTGAAATCGTCACCGTTTAAGGAATTTGGAAGCCATTAGAACTTTCATAACACTGAAAGCATTCTTTTGAAATACTGAAGACCAAGAGAAATTTTACACAAACTCATATACGCTGAGAAAGCGATTTGTGATGTAGCTGCTAAAAACAGGAAAGTAAAATAAAATATTTCGTTAAAGCATAATTTAGAAACCTGATGTCTAAATCATTGTAAATCAAGAAATGAAACGTATCTTACGTAAATTAGTCTTTATTTTATGGTCAGTGTTTGTTTTCGTCTTACCCCGATTTAACGTTTTCCCGCATTTAGCTTTATTTCTTTATGATCCCTTGAATAACGTTAAATCGGGGTTTCACTATAATCACTCTCTGAGTCGGTATAGTCGCTATAGTCGCCCACATATCGCATTCTTAGCATTGAACCCAGAGTCCTGTCCCCTATTCTTGCCCGCAGAGAAGCACCCTCGCGGAAGACACAAATTGCATCATTTCACTCTTTTTTTTAATGCAATGTCCTCCCCTTTAAATTGTTTTTTCTTCATGTTTACCTCCGTTCTTTTTCTTCTTTCTCTTCCTATTTATTAACAGCAATTTCGGAGTGTCCAACAGTGCTTTTTTGTGAAGTGGCCCGGTAACCAGTGTCGCTCCTGAAGACTTGCGGCCACGGTTGCTTTTTATTCATATTGCGAAATGGGACAAGAACTGTTTCTGAACCATTTAAATTAATTTATTAATTATGGAGCTATTTAAATTAATTTATTTTCCTCCTCTTAAGCAGAACAAACACAGAGATGTCTAAATACTGCATAGCCGGTACTTGGACCACTCTAGGTAGCTGGTATTCGGACCACTGCTATGGTTAAGTTAAAACCGGTATTGTTCATTCATATGGTAAAATACCAATAACTTGCGTGCTGCGACTGACAGCTAAATATGTCTAGAAAATAACTTCATCACCAATTCAAGCGAATGTACGATCAGCATATTTTTTAAAAATGAAAAACACATATAGGAAAAACTTTTGATGTCCCAGATTACATCGTTTCGACACTTTTGCATTTGTTGTTTGTAAATGAGGCATAATTCAGCGACGTAATTTTCGTAACTTTCTTCTCTCAATTAAAGTTTCGAACTCTGCCTGTCTCCGCTAGGCTGCGCTACGCTCAGTTCTCAGAACACCTAGTAGCCGGTATTTGAACCCTAGCCGGTATTTGGACCTTCTCCTCTCTATATATAGGGATCCCATAATAGTTTCTTACATCAGGGCCTCTTTAAGGAGAATACTGGCCCTATGCACAATGCATGCTTTTTAAGTAGATTTCCTATGAAATACTGTCTATTACATTCTCCCCTATGTTGGAATTTCGGAATTTTTTTTTGCAGATCTACACTGATCACGACCTCTAGAACCCACCCCCCCCCCCCCCCCCACACACACAGTAAAAAACTTTATGTATATATATATATATATATATATACCACTTTTTTATGGACACGATAACTTCCATAATTCTGCACAAATTTTTTCCAAATTGATACATAAAATCAAGGGGCATAAAATCTCGGTCAAGTTCGTTAATGAGCAAAATCGGACCAAGAGGATAGAAATAGGGAGGGGTTTTGTGAAAAACAAAAACATAACTTCTTAGTTACAATATCGACTCTGTTATATATCATATCGACTCTGTTTAAAGTTTTTATTACTTCTAAAAAAAATGGCCAAAAATTTATGTATGACAGATTTTTGATAAAATTAAAAATGGGCTCAAGTGGGGAAAAAAATAGAGTTTTGGGGAGAAAAAAATTCGTAATTTCGTCAATTCTCAAGATATCAGATCCAATTAAATTCATTATAAATTGTCTTAATATTACCTACAACTTTTATACTGACAAGTTTTTGCTAAGACAAATTCTTACAAAAAAAGGGGGGGGGGTGAAGAAGAAAAAAATCCATAACTTCATCAATTCACAAGATATCCAATCCGCTTAGATTTGTTATACATCTTCTGAATATTATCTACAACTTTTATGGTGACAAGTTTTTGATAGGACCATTTCTTATCGTATTACTCAAATCCAAATTGCTTATTTTCGGACTCATTCAATTCCTACTATTAGTTCACACTCTCCCTATACTTATTTATTTATTTATTTTATATCTTGTTCAAATTTTCAATCGTTAATAAAATACTTATTATTCATCCTATCAAGTTGAAATAAATTTTTTTAAACGTGTACTGGATGACAATTGATGTTAAAACAGTTTTTTTCAAATATTAAATCATTAATTAAATTTTAATTAATTAATTTTACAGCACATATACATTTAACGTCTGAATTTAAAAAACATTAAAACACCAAATAAAATCACGATATCCCAATATCAAGTCTGTCTTAGTTTATTTTATTTGGTGTTTTAATAATTAATTTTAGTTTTACATGGGAGACAAAATGGCGGCCATTGGTTATTGAAGCATTTAATGCATCTTCATGTCTATAAGGGGGTTACCATAGGGGAACCCTGTTCTGTCGCCAAATACCGCCAAGTTTGTCGCCAACTTGGCGATGTATCGCCAAATTTGATGACCAAAATGAGTCGCCAAGTGTGACGCCAACTTGGCGATATCTCTAATATTTCGCCAAATTTCCATAGACTTCCATTGTAAACCCACTTGCTTATAGAAAATCAACAAATTGAGATATTTTAATGCACCAAAAACTAATATTAGCTTAAGGGGTTATATTAAATTTTTCTTTGATGACCTAAGTAGGAATTGACTTTAAAAACAAAATTTTTACATTACTTGTTTTTAAATTCATTTTTGCTTTCAAACGCATTCAATTGGTAGGTTCTCTTATTCAGAAACTATATAATGTGCCGTAATGATCGATTTTTTGATAGAGACAGAATATATTTTTAAAAATGATGTCAAAGTGGGCATTTTGAACCGGATTTCTCGAAGCGATTGTGTTGGAAACGAAAAATATTGTCCTACTGAGGAAATAATTCTTTATAAAACAAATTCTAATTAACTGAACGAAAAATAAAAACATAGGTCGCTTATAAATCTCTTAAAAAGTCACGTCCGCAAGTTTCTGTTTTTCCTTTTAAAAATGAATCTGAAAATGTGTCAGAAAATTTCGAGTTGTTGAACATCGAAAATATTTTTTGAATACTGCCTTAACATGGTTCTGATAAAACTAACACTTATAAAAAATGAAATTAAAAACTCGTCAAAAGTGGCCAGATAAAATTGTTAAAATGGGTTTATCTCTAATCATGATTTAGTTTTTGTTGGTGAAATTAGTACTTAACTTCGAAATCTACCTGTTCCTATGGGCCGAACTGGCAGGGATTTTTTTTTTTTAAGTCTTGTTATATTTTTGCTAAATTTCATTCGAAATTCGTATAAAATAATTGATTTCCCCTACTGAAATTGGTGATCAGCTGGGCTTATTAAGCTGTCATTCGTTAACTTGTGAGAATGATTTCAGGTTTCAGTTTTAGGTCAGGATTCTCTCTTACCTTCATTTCCTTTCTCTAGTTAACAATTTCGTTTTAGATTCCGGCTTAAACGGGTTGTCGTTTCTTCAGCTGCGCTTTGGATGTGTGTCACTCTTTGGCAAGAGAACAGAGGATTTTGATTTCAAGTCCGGAAGGCCGTAGCATTCACACATTTATAATAAGGAATGGGGGAAAAAACATTGGATGCATGGAGAGCTTTATTGGTGAAAAAAAATCAAATAACCTTTGAAAAACGTGTTTATTGCTGTGTTTTGGTCAATAACTCAATAGACGCTTTCAGTCGTGACGTCAGATATGACGTTTTGCTTGGATATTGACTCCAAACAAACCGTTGCTATGCTGTGTTTTCTATTTATATTATATTTTATAACTATATTTTGAAGCTATATCTCATAGATATATGTTTTAATACTTTATATGCAGTGGTAACATTTTCTGCAATTTATATTTAATAAGATATGAAACATAGCAACCGTTTGTTTGGAGTCAGTTTTCAAGCAAAACGTCATGATTGACGTCACACTGAAAGCGTCTATTTTCGCTCTGGTTTAAACAAGATATAAACCTGGATTAGAATCCTGCATGGGCCGGGTACCATCGGACCCAACCCGAAATTTCAGTTTAAAGTCAACCCAAAACCCAAATCGAAACCGACAAAAAAAAAAAAAAAAAAAAAAAACTCCAATTCGACCGGATTATTTTATTGGCCGGATTGAACAATCCAATCCATGCACATTTGAACTCGAATCTAGCCCGAACCCGAACCCGAAGGGAAAGAAAATTAATCCACATTTCAATACAGTTATGGAAAAATAGTCTACAATTATATCTCTAATATCAATGCTATCTCTTTTGTATAAAAAAGTATACACACACACAGACATTAATATTCAAAAATACAGTTTTTTTTTTTTTTTAATAATATAGCCAGAACTTTTTTTGGAAAAAATCGGGTCAACCCGAACCCACCCCGAAAGTATCATAATCTAAACTGAACTGAAATATTTAAAGTAAACCAGACCCGCAACGAAACAAAAATAAGCGCCTACCCGACCCGTCCCGGCGAACGGTTGTTGGTCGGGTTCGGGCAAAATCAGGTTACCTGACCCGATGCTGGACTCTAACCTGGATCTAAATGGGGCAACTGAGAACTTCTGAGACCAAATTCTATGGGTGGTAGATAGCGAAGCAGAAAGATAAAAACAACAACAGCAACAAAAAGCAATATTCATTAATGAAACTTTTTAGTTTTAAGAATATATTACTTCGATAGCTACAATACAATAAAAACTAAAACCATAAATCAGACTTATGTTTGTTTGGAAAATATAGTCCTTTCAATATACTTCTACTATATATATAAAATGCAAATGGAAATTTCGATCCGGCCGTTTATAAGTTATGTTCTGCTAAATGGATTTTCATGGACATGCACTGTTAGTAGATAATGTTTCAGGAAAGTTTTTAGTATATTACAAAATATCGTTCTACGTTGCTGCTTAGTTATAGAATTATAGTGTTCTATAAGTTTTATAATTAGGTGAACCCGATTATGAAAGACTAGTCTTTAAAAAAACTTCTGTATTTTGACGAGACTTACATTGTTAGTAGATAATGTTTCAGGAAAGTTTTTAGTATATTACAAATATCGTTCTACGTTGCTGCTTAGTTATAGAATTACAGGGTTTCTATAAGTTTTATAATTAGTTGAACCCGATTATGAAAGACTAGTCTTTTAAAAAAAACTTCTGTATTTTGACGAGACTTACGTTGTTAGTTAGTAAGGCTTTAGGAATGGTTTTAGTATATAACACATCGTTTTATCGTTCTTAGCAAATCCTACTTTAAGCGTTCAACTGAAAGAGTTGTCCTTAACAGCCCAAATTTTGCCTGACACATTAGGAAATATAATTGCGCAATGTCGTTGGTATCATACTTAAGCAATGTTTTCAGCAATGCGACTGAACATTCCAGGTAAAGGTCTAAAACACAAGGTCAAATTCACCGATATATTTCGCTTGATTCAAGGTGCGTTCAGAGAAACCGATCAGAGTGGCGTGTGAAGCCTGCTAGATTTTTATAAAAACTTCACATTTTAAAATTTAGGCAGGTCTAGTCTTTATAAATTGAAAATTCTTATTATATGCATCTGAGAAATTACATTCTTTTAAAAATTTATCACAAACTAAATAGAATAATGGAACGCGTGAAAATAAGTCTGTACACAAAAGATCGGGACATTTGACAGCGGTTGCTACGTAACAGTGGTAAATCAAACTATAACAAACAATTTTTGTTTTGTGAAACCAGGGTAGCAAAGCCACATGCAGGGTGACTCACTCCACGCCGAACTCAAATTTTGAGTTATAACTTTGACAGTCATTAAAATATTTTATCGAAATTTTTAATATCTTCCAACATAATTGAAAGTGTTTATGAATTCGGCTTGTCTGTCTGTCTGTCGTCTATCCGTGCTCTATTTCGCGTAAGCGTACTCGGATTGCCATGCAATTTATACAAGATTGAGGAAAAATTTCTGGTAAATTTGTGAAAGTTGCGTTGTGATCCGTAAATTAACAACAAAAGCAACAAGGACTACTCTTCAAAGTAGAGACCATTATAGTCCACGACTTTCTGTCGTCGTTCTGCCAAATTTCGGATTTGCTGGAAGTACCACGACGGCTTCTTGGAATCTCTTGACATGCTTCTTCAACTTCATTAAAGGATTCAAATCAACGGCCCTTGAAAAAGTGTTGCATTGATCGAAAGAGGACATAATCGGATGGAGCTACGTCTCCTATAAATATACCACTAGTACTCCTATATACGATACAAATTCTGGTAACTATTAGATTAAAAATTTCTCAGAACATTTTACTCAACCTTATATTACTAGCCGCCCTTGGCGACAGTTTGGTCTTCCTTAAATGTATGCTAAGCATTGTATCATGTTACTTCTGTACATAATTTAATTTATTTGCTCAATCCTTCACCAAACCCTTAGATGCTGATACAGAAATCATGAACTCGGTATTTTTATGTTAGCAAGGCGCAGGTGATAAATCGCCAAACATTATTCCCGTCGTATTTTTTCGTATTTCATTAATTTCATTTAAAATACTAGGGGGCTCGGCCCCCTACGAGCTACGCTCGCCAACCCCCGTCCAGACACCGCAGACTCTAAATGCACGCTAATTTGATCGGCTTTAAAAAGATTTCGAAAGATTGAATTAAAATTTAAAAAACAGTGGCGATCTCCCTATAAACGAATTTCTATTCATTTCTCTTTAATTGGGGAATTTTAACGCCAAATCCGCTGCGGTACTACTTCATTATCCTGACGACCAATTTCGCCAAATTATATAAATCGCCAAACCACTCGCCAAATTATACAAATTGATATAATTTTTATTTTAAATAACGAAAGAACAAATAAATTAGTACAACATTAATAAAAACACAAATAAAACGTCGAAATAAAAATAACTTGATGACGTAGACACGTGTAACAACATTTCAAAATAAGCTCATATAAAAGGAATTAAGTAAAGAGAGTCTTTGTCTCCTGGTACTTTTTTAACAAAGCGAAAAGAAAGTTCTTTTAAATGAGACATTTTAAATTAATTCTCAAAATATCAAATAAAAGTCTAGCGCAATTTCTAAATTTAAACTTTTTTGCAATATTATTTTGTGTTCATTTTATGTAATAACTATAATGTGACGTAAATATGACGTAATTTCTCCTAAGACTTCTAACGCATGTTAATGAATTTATTATTTTACAATATCCTTTCTCTTTTAAAATTCACGTGTATACTTTTTATGACGTAATTTTTAATAAGTTCCTGCTTTTTATACTTAATTATTTAATTCTAATTTGAAAGTTTTTTTCCTGTTTATAATAGTCACGTGTAAATAAATTTTTAATTTGAAGCAAACATTATTGCTTGCGCTTTTTATACAGTTGGCAACAGTTTAAATTAGTACAATTTTCTGAAATCTGTAAAAAATATCTCTAGAAATGCTGAAAATTTGAATTTAAAATAGAAATAAAACCTGAAAAAATGAATCAAAATAAAAAAATTAATGCAATCTGCACTCCGGCAAATTCTAACGCATAAAATGATCTAAAAATGATTACACTGCCATGTATAGTTTTTGCTGCTATAAAACTTTTTTAGTGGAACGATTTTGTCCAACTTTAGCATTAAATAACTCTTAAAATAATTCTTCGATTTGAAAACTGTCTGCATCAGCGTGTTTATCAAACATTTCTGTATAAAACCACCGATTTTCATATTTTTCTATGCATTATTTTTGTTAATATTAACGAAGAAAGGCCTCCGGTCACAAAAAAATCAAAACCGGCGGCTGCGGCGGCGGTGACAGCGGTAGTTACTTTTTTTTAGAATAGAGAGAAGAGATAGTACTACTTTCACAAATTTTATTTAAAATATAATACTTTCACTAATTTTATTTAAAATTCATAACTTCAATTTAAAACTGAAGTACTTAAAATGTATGACTCTCAATTGTTGCTTTAAAAAAAAGAAAAGAAAAGAAAATACCTTAAACCATGCCATTTAATTTCAATTTCAAAGCTTTGTTTTAATTTACCACGCGAACAATTGTTTATGACAGTCGCATGATATGGACTGTTATAATATTGATGACACGATGGCGATGGAACAATATTTGGCGATTTTTCACCAACGATCGGCTAACATTAAATTACCAAATTGGCCGCCTGGCATAGGAAAAGCGAAGCGGTCAACCCGGAACCGTTGATAACAGTCACATGACTTAGGTTTTTATTATATAGATGTTAGTCAGGTTTACTATGGCGTGTTCGGTATTGAATAGGAAGTGTGTAGTGTAGCATTTATTGTGCGTTTAAATCAGAAAGAATTACTCAAAATAATTCCGTTATATTATATGGTCTATGGGGAAAAGTCGTTTGCGGTGTATTTTAATGATTTTACATAATTTAAAACACATTGAAATCGATATAGGGTGACCCTGCCAGTAGTTGATGCCCTTCCAGTAGTTGATCAAATATTTGAAATATTGCACCATTTCAGGTGGAAACGAGTTTTACATATGTCACTAGACATAGGGTAAAGTGCCCTATTGTCGTCCCCCAGTCACTTTTGGGCCCTTGGAAGTTGTAATTTTCAGTGAAAATTCACCAAATTTGAATTTTACATAGACTAACTACCCACGCACATAGAAACATACGCAAATATCGTACAAAAAAATTTTAAGAATGCGGAAAATTGTTTTTTCAAAAGTATCTAAAAAATGAAAGGAAAAAAAAAAGGGTTCCAATTTCGTACCCCCAAAAAATCCAATACACAGAGGCTAACTTATAACTAAATCATTATTTATTTGTAAATGAATAAGTAATTTAATTTACATTAAAGTAAGGCACAAAGAAATGTATTAATTATCAGTGGAAGAATAACATAACGAAATATCCAAACATGAGGGAAAAAAATGAAAGAAAATGTCACGAAAAAACATTCCTAATTTCGTCCTCGGGACGAAAATAAGAACTGCAAGGGGGACGAAATTGGGACCACACTACTTCCCAATATGATAGAGCTTCAGTTCCCGTAAGATGAACTGAGCTTCCTAAAACTCTCTGTATGCTATTGTCAGTATCTTACCAACGGAAAATACATGCAATGAATAAGAAATAAATACTTACAGTACCGTAAAAAGCGTTCTACAAACGACATAATAAGAACTCAGGTCTTCTAAAAATGGGAAATTCGCCGTCTTTAATTTATGTATGCGTCTTGGCGAACGAAACTTTCAATACTGACCCCTTTTACCTTCCGTCCCCTATGCCTTGCGTCATAAGTGGCGCCACTTGCACAGAAGCGGAGAAAAGTTAAGGGGGGCGAAATTGGGAGAGGGGACGAAATATGGGCACTTTACCCTACTATTTTTGTTTGGATGTTGGAGCACCTGTTGTCATATTGTTGTCATCTGCCAGCTGTAAGAGAAGCCATTTTATGACTTTTTTTAAATTAGGAAATGTAAAAATTTAGTTTTTGATTAGTTGGAGACAATTACGATAAGTTAAAATAATCCACTTCGATCTTGCTTATTTCAACTAATAGTTTTATATGAATTATTGTTAATCACAGCCCAAGCATGATATTTTAAAGATTAATTTTTGAATTTTTGACTGATTTCTTCGATTGATCAACTACTGGGAAAATGGCAATTAAAGAAACTATTTATTTATAATTTTGTTGCTATTTAATTTCAGCAGATTTCATTTTTGCCCACTATAGGAAATTCATTAAGGGTTGTAGCATTCATGTTTAGTTTACTTCTAAAACTTAACCACTGACTTTATTTGATCAACTATTGGCAGGGTCACCCTATATAAGGAAGCTGCACTCCAAGATGCTTATTATATAATAGGGTGTGCGTAGCGTTCATCGTTTACTTACAGGGACACACAAAAGAATTCGGTTGCAGTAGAGTCTATGAACAATAATCGCTGGAAGTGTGATTTCATTTGTAATATTCGTTTTTAAATTTAATTGTTTTTTACATATTGCTTGCATATAATTTCTATAGATCATATACAGGACTGCACGAAAGATCTGGAGTACATTTCCGTTTATTGACGGAAATTGTTGGTCTGTGTCTGTGCGATGTAATTTCCTATCTGAACTAAATTTTAGCATACTATGTAGCATATATACAAATCTATACTTCATATACAGGGCTTCACAAAGAATTCGGATATTTATCTGACTATAGATGGTAATTGCTGAATTTGGGATTTCAAATGTGTTATATGTTTTCCAAATAGTCTATTTACCCATCATCTTTCACCTTTTAAAACCGTAAAGTTTTGTTACAGTATTCTGACTGTGTTGGGAAATGTTTCATAATCTATGCTTGACGCATGATTTTTCGTTTTCGTTTTTGTTTGAAATGGCATTCTTTGTAGCATCAACCCATCCATATTTAATTGGCCAGCCGTCGGTCTCATCCCAAACTATTTATTATCTACATACTATTTATCATCCTTACTAGTTGCCTCTGACATACACTAGCTATATAATGAAGAAAATTTCGCCATGAAATCAGATCGAAGCTATCATATTTCTCGATGAAATTGTGAGGATGCTTATCACTACGCAAAAATATAATCTGCAATTTACGACGCTTCCATCAAATTTTCCCCTGCCGATCATTGATTGGAGCCATCTCGGTGAGACATTTCCGATGTGCTTTGGATATGAAAGGTAATTTTATGAGGTTACGAATATACGATCATTGGCCATTGACATTTCACTGGTTGCGAAATGATGAGAATTTTTTTTTTTTTTGCTTCTAGGGTTGTCATCATTAGAAGTTCATTGCCTACCTATCAACTGTACAAAAGAATTCGATCGGTGACACTGTAACTGTCGTGTGCTAACCAACATAGCATTTTTAGTTTTCAGAAAATTTGCAGAAGTCTTGCTTTGAAAACCCTGCAAAGTTGCAGCAAGCTCAGAGTTCATAACAAGACTGCAGCAAAATAATGCAAACGCCGAAGTCACCACACTTTGAACTTGCAGCTAACTTGTCGTGCAAGTTAAATTCATGCTGTATCAAATTTTTTGCAAATTAACGGCAAACAAGTAATCGAAAATACTGTAAACTTACTGCAAAGTAGTAATCTTTCCATGCCATATTAACTGTTACACTATAAGTTTAACCCCTTCGAAGGGATCCATAGACCACATAAGTTCTATTGATGCATACGCACCGTTAAGGTGCATGCATCGTTTTTACCACCATAAACAAGTTAGGATAATATTTTTACTTTTCAATGCGAGCCTTTTTTTGGTATTTGATAAGTATAGCGTTTAAAAAAAGCGATGCCAACCGAATAAAATTTTTTGCAATTTCTGCGTATCTGCTGATTGTCTATTTTCTCAACAGAGGGATTTTTTGCTTTCGTCACTTTCGCGAATTAAAGGCAGTCTTGCCATCAGTTTCAATACAAACTACTCATGCAAGTGGGTGATGGTATACCTTGCGGCAGATTTGCTGCGAATTTCTCAATTCAAATTTGTCACGGCAAGATAATATAAAAAAAATTCAAACTTGCTGCTAATGTTCATGCTATCTGGGAAATTCCAAATTATGGAGCTTCTGGATCAGAATTGTTTGTACCCGAATGGTGGATATTTGTCATTATGTCATCGCATTTCGCAAAAAAAAAGTAAATCTATTGAAAATATCATTACAATAATTAACTCATTAACTATCCCCTAAATCTATTGTAGTCGGTACTCTCATTTACGTTGGTTTTACATTCACAAAGGAACCACTTTTGATGCTGCTCGCACCTAGCACCGAGACCTGGTGCATTTTGAAGCCCTACACATAAAAGTTAGAGAACCGATAAAATATTTCTGTTAAAATCATATTTTATGTATTTTTTTGTACTTTTAATTTTTTATTATTGGATTTTTATTTGTTTATTTCACGCCAAAAGTGAATTAAGTCGCCAAATATGGTGTTACAAATTTTTCGCCCGCTTCGTATTATAATAAAATCAGATCGCAATTTGTTTGATAATTGATAGCATAAAAAACAATAATTAGGGTTTTTTTCTATGCAGACGATAAATGTATAAATAGTAAATATATTTCTGTTAAAAGCTTTCAAGATCATTTAAATTGTTTTTTTTTTTTTTTTTAGTGAAATACAAAATAAGCAAACTAGTTTCTTTTGAAGTTGGATGGAATAAAGTTTCGAATGTTTAAAATGAAATGTTGTTGCATTAAATGTTGTGTCTTTTGGTAAAAGTAATCATAAAGTAAATTAATATTTTCACACAATTTAGAAAATTTACTTTGCCTAATTAGGTCGGACATTACAAGTGGTTTCTGGTGGTTTTCTAGTGAAGTCCAAACCACTGCTCACACACGACATGCAGCTGTGACATTCGGCTAGGGTTGCCGGTAAGCTCTACTTTTGAAAAAAAAACGCCAAATTTTTTCCTCGCCAAAAATGTGATTATAATGTTGTAATTTTTCAAAATGAAATTCGTAGGTTCTTGAAGGGCTTTTTAAACTTTTTTCAATATTTTATATTTATTATTGACTAATTTGTATTTTTAAATGCTTTTCTTAAAAAAAAAAAAATAATAATAAAAAAATTATGTTAATA
Source organism: Maratus speciosus (assembly GCA_963932465.1). Lineage (NCBI taxonomy): Eukaryota > Metazoa > Arthropoda > Arachnida > Araneae > Salticidae > Maratus > Maratus speciosus. The sequence goes on along the minus strand of OZ010793.1, from coordinate 348,452,727 downwards.
GATTAGTAGTTAAGTTAATAGATAAGTGGGTTTGAAAATTGCATTTTCAGAAAGTTATGCTTCTGTAAAATCAAAAAACATGATTTTAACAGAAAAATTTTATCGATTCTCAAACTTCGTAATATAGGACTATAAAATGCACTGGGTCTCAATGATAGGTGCGAGCTGCACCAAAAGTGGTTACCTTGTCAATGACGTAGCCAGAGAAGACCTTTAGAGATACCGCTGTTTTTGTACAAAATATTCGTCTGATTTAATCTATCTAAATCTATCTGCAGGGTTCTCGCTGCCGCTCGCCATTGCGCCAAATCGTGACAAAATGTTTCATTTAGCGAATAAACTAACAATCAGACTAGCGAAATTGCCAGTGCTCAATTTCTGCTCTATTTTTCTGTGTGCCAATTGCCAATACACTCGAGACTTATCCGCGTTTCTGAACGATTGACGTAGATTTACATGTTCAATCGCACCTTGCCATTTACATTGCTCAATTTATAGAGATACAGACTCAATATCAATTCAGTTTAGCAACAGCCAAAAACACAAAAAGGATTATGCGATAGGTTTTTGTCAGTTAATCACTGTCCATGCGCCGGCGTCGCTCTGGTAAAAACATAAGCAAAATTACTAGCAACAAGTGCCAAATTTTGAAAAGTTTTGCTGGAATGTGGCGTTGAAATTAACCATACTATTTAGTAAGTTGTACGTAAAGTATCCTGGTTGTTCAATTTTTTTATCGGTCGAAATCTCATAGCAATTTTTAGTGTAATGTTTTCAAAACGGTAAATCAAAGATAGCTGTTTTTAACTTTTATTCAGACTGCTAAAAGAATGTCTGAAACATTTACACATTTAGGAGGCATTTCGAATGTATTTATTTTTAATAGTTTCTGTAGCGGATAGTGGAATTTCTATTTTTTGAGTTATTACAGAAAATTAGGTTATTATAGAACATATTCAAAAAATGGATATAATAAGGGGTTAAAGATAGATTTTTCGTTGTTTCACGCCGAATCTGTTTTGCTAACATTTATTTTCATTTGGCTACTGTATTTTAGTTTTTATTCGCCAAAGTGCAAATGTTGGTCAAAAACCACTGAGAACACTGTCTATCTGTAAGTGCGTTTTCTGTTAAAGTATACATTTTTAAGTTTAAGTAAAGTTTTGAATACTACGCGGTGTGTATAAATTCAAAAATCATATACAGGCTACACAAAAGAATTTGTAAGCATAATGGAGTATGGGCATGAATTACTTAAAGGTAGTTTTTAATTGAGTTATGAAGTTTCGCGATAAACTATATTTAGTATGTTTCTAGAACATAAATAAAATACAGAGTTACGCAAAGAACTCAATATATTGGTCTCCGTAGAAGGTAATATTTAATATCTGAAAGTGGGATTTCAAGTTTTAAGCATTTTTTGCCTGTATTAAATTTTAGCTTAATATGTGGCGTATCTAAAAATCTGTTGATAAAATACAGGGCTGTACAAAAGAAGTCGAGTACATTTTCTTCTATCGGTAAAAATTGCTGAAGATGAATCTCAACTGTGATACGCGTTTTTTAACGAAACAAAATTCTAGCATTCTATGTAGAATTCAAATCTATAGACCATATACAGGGCTGCAGAAAAAAAAAATCAAGTACCTTTCCGACTATGGACGGTAGAAGATCTTGGAATTTAGATTTCAAATGTGTTATGCGTTTTATAAACTGTTTACTTAGGTACCTTCTTTACCATATCAAATGGCAAAGTTTTGTAAAATATTCTGGAAGTTTTAAAAATTGTTTCGTAATCTATGCTTGACGCATGATTTTTCTTTCTTGTTGTTTTTGATGGAGGTGAAAAAGAAAGCACGTAGCAAAAAACAGCGAACTGTTAATTGTTGATTCATAACAAACTTAAACTTGATTTTAAAGCAGATTTTGAAGTAAAAATTCACAGGTCAAATTTTGTAAGCAGCACCGGTCTTCTCTTTAAAAAGGCACGGGTACAGGAAAATATTGGGATCCCTCAATAACTTTAAAAGATTAAAAACATTTCGTTTTTAATCTTTATTTTAAAAATCAAATTTTCATTAAATTTTTAAACCTTATTAAATTAATTTTTTCGCTTGCTCTAAATTTCTTTAACATGGCATCCAATGTGTGGATCCGGATGCAAAGTCTTTGGAGCCCTAATATTTTGTTTCATGGGAGGTTTCTATAAGCGCGGGGTCCTGGATATATTTGCATCCATCGCAGCCCCTTTGTGGCCAGTCCTACCTATAAGATTGGTAAAATCTCATGTCACCAATCCAAAATTTATCATGTTCTTCCTGTAAACCTTATGGGGTTTTTTTTCTGAAAATTTATTTCAGGTGATGTGAATCAATCAGATGTGCGTACTTATATTAGTTAATGTGGTTATAACGCTTTAAGATTGCTTTTATTTTCTTCAGTCAAATAATTACTGAATATTTGCTTATTGGAAAGCAACAACCCTGACACCAAAGTTAGAAGCTGATCAGTTACCATCTAAAAGTCAAATTTCAAAACCATCATTCAGATAGAATTAATTTTTTAATAAGCAAATTGGAGATTTTGCGTAAAGCGAAGCAAATGAACTTTACAAGGCTAAATTATTCGAAAATGAATAGGCTTCGGGATAATTTAACTTCACATAAATATTAATAAAGTAAGTTTTGCAAATTATGGAATCTATCGCTGTGAGAAACAAAAATAGAATTTAAAGTGTTTACACAGCAAGCAGCAAGTATAGTGAGATACCTTTATGTGAGATTGATTGGTTTCATTAAGCGACAGAGTTGCTTATTGCTTTCAAATGCCAGAAATAAAGTCATGTTATTTATGATAAAATGGCCCCGATCATGGAAAGAAACTATTGTTGCAGAAATTGTTGTGTTGTGGATTAGGATTGCAGAAGATTCCTCATCAGTTACTCGTTACTATTACTTTCAATTGTTGAAAAAGGGTTTTCAAATATGTTGCACGTATGGATTTTATAAGATCGTGTATCTATTTTATTAAAATTGTCTGCTTGTTTATGTTTTACAACCCTTCCTCCTAGACCATGGAACGCAGCGCGATTAATTTAACGCTGAATAAACATTTTATATTGTGTGGTATTTCTTTTCTTAGAAACTACGCAATTTTTATGTTGAACACAGGATTCCATTAACAAGTTCTGTTTTCACAGGTTTTATTAAACAAAATAGAATTAAAATCTGTAAAAGCAAAATTGATATAGAGACCGGAAAAATATCCCGTCTGAGAAAAGATTTCATTTTACCAGGTAGATTCATGCGGTATTTCTTTCGGCGGAATCATAGAAAAATTCCGTTACAGGTAGGTATAGAGTTTTCACAAGAGTTACTATATTAAGTTCCACTAGATGCAGATTATCGAATAGCATGGCAAGAAAAGAATTTCACATCCTGAAAAATCAGGACTTTTTGGTGTCCCGCACAATGGTTACGCGGGACGGGTCTTCAAACTCCTTAAAATCGGGACGTCCCGCGTAAATCGGGACACCCGACAACACTAGTCACAAACATTCTTTTTGTTTATAATATAGATATTCTCCATACGCAGTTTATTTTTGTGGCAACAGGAAAAAAATGGATTTGAAAATATTAAAACAAGTCGAAAATTGTGTGTCAAACGTGGCAAATGAGGTTGCGTTCGTACTATAACTAGTTTTATAAATATTCAGATTTTGGTGCAATAGCTGTTGCACTCTTATGCAAAAATGCATGAATACAAAATTTATTACGATTCTATATATTAAATTCAGTAATACGGAAATAATAGGACTCCATCTTGAACAGAGCGTAATCACCATGGCAACCTTAGAATTGCCATTAACTATCATGGGATATCATTGAATTAATTACATATGATAGGATTTAATAGAATAACCACATGGCAACCTAGAATCATTAACTATCATGGGATATCATTTAATTAATTCGTATGATATGATTTAATAGAATGAAGAAAACTTTCATTAATATTTTTTAAAGTTTTGATTCGATTTTCATAAAACTTGAAATGACTCGACAAACTTCTGCAACGATTCTATATATTAAATTTGAAACCATTCCGTTGGGTGGTTTTTGCGCTGGTATATACGAACAGATGGACGGACCAGACGACGACTATAGGTACTTATGTATTTATATAATTACGAACGCACCTAAAAGTAGTGACTTTTAACGTTAAGTCTATGGACACTATAATTATTCCTCAAGGGCACGACTTTAGCCAGATTATTTTTTTCGAAAACCATGATAGCTGTAAAGTTAAATGGTCGTCGGCAGAATAGTTTAGGAGGAGTAGAATAATAAAGAAACCAGTGGAGCCAGCACATAACAGAGCTTTGCTTCACTCAGTCCAATAAATTTCAGTTCGAACTGTTAAATCAATATTATTTTATGCAATAAATTATTTTTTTTTTAACTTTCCAACATAATTGAAAAGTGTTTATGAATTGGGTTTGTCTCTCTATCTGTCTGTACGTACTCTAAACCGGGTAAATATACTCGGTTTGACATGCAATTGATGTATGTTAATGAGATTTATTACAGTCTGTTCGGTACTGAAAATGAAGTGTGTAGCAATTATAGTTCAATTACAGGGACATTCAAAAGAATGCCGTTACATTACGGTCTATGAGGGGAAATCGTTTGCGGTGTATTTTAATGATGTTACACTATTTCAAACATATTGAAACTGATATATATCACTAAGGTGCACTACAAGAGGCTTACTATAGAATAGGGGGGTGCATAGCATCCATCGTTCATTTACAGGGACACACAAAAACGGATTTTTAAATGGAGCTAATTAATTTTTTGCTTATTATTTGGTGTATATAAATTCTATAGATCATATACAGGGCATCACAAAAGATCTCGAGTACATTTCCGTTTATTGACCCAAATTGCTGAAGGGGAATTTATAATTTTGCCATGCTTTTCCTAACTAATCTAAATTTTAGCATACTATGCAGTATAATATATGCTACAAATCTAAAGATTATATACAGAGCTGCACAAAAGAATTCGGATATTTTTCCGACTATCGATGGCAATTTCTGAAATTGAGTTTTCAAATTGTTTACTTAGACATATTCTTTCATCTTATTAAAAGGTGAAGTTTTGTTAAAGTAATTCAGGAAGTGTTGGAAAGTGTTCATTATCTATGCTTCGGCGTGTGATTTTTCGTTCTTCTTTAAAATTTAATTGAACCATTTCTAGTACTTAGTACACTAATAAGTTTCGACTGTATTTCAAATCACGGCTGCAGAAAAAAATATTTTTCAGAATACCGAAAACAAAGACACTCATTTTCCTAATAAGGAAAGGAGGAGCGAGGCATGATGAAGATTTTTCGCTTAAATTAAAAAGCGGCGCGTCTATTATTAGATGTCTGCTTTGTTGAATTCGAATGAGATATTTATTGTTATCGATTTTACATTAATAGTTCTTCCATGTACACGTACTTGAAACGATTGAAAGAAGTGAAAAATCAGCTTTAATATATTCATCGACCTCACCGAAGAGAGTGTATTTTTTTTTCTTCTTCTTTGAAGCAATTTAATTTTACTATTTTTATTTGTTTTAATCCAAATTTTTACTAAAATAAGGGACAACCACCTTTTACTAGGGGTTAGTGTAGGACAGGGCTAGCGAACCTATAGCACGCGTGCCAGAGGTGGCTCGTAAGACAATTTCTCTGGCACGCAGAAAAATACATTTTATAATTATTATACAAATAATATTTAATTTCTATTATAATGAATAAAATTTTGTTTCATACGGACAGACTATCACAAATAATGCAATTATTTTTGAATGAGAGGTTATGCAGAGGTTTTCGACGTGTATTTTGCCGTTCTATGTGTATTTATAAAGCTGTATTTTTCAAATTATTTTTTTTAGACAGTCACTGCGGTAAGATGGCAAATGGATCCATTTTATAAAACTATCAAAATCTGAGTCAGGTATAACGCATTCTCTATCGAACATACAACAGCAAAAATCTCATCAATAATTTTTTGATACACTGTTTAATGCAACTTAGATAATTACTTTATGAACTTATATAACTAGATACTTATATAAATAATAAGGTTAAAAATTTCCAAGATAAAATTTCGTATTTTCGTTTCTTTATTACAGTGAAAATTTATTACAATAGAAATAATCCTATTTACGAATTAAAATTTCATTAATTTAATGTTTTATTCCTATGTACAGGAAATAGCATTTTGGTTTTTAGTATTTTTACTTTCTTCTATCTTCAATAGAAGAAAGTATTGTAATCGAAATTTTTTTCGACTTTCGGTTTTCGACGGATTTACATGTTTTAGGGGTCAGAGATCCCCAAAAATATGTTTATAGAAAATGTCTGTCTGTCCGTGTGTCCGTCTGTCCGTGTGTCTGTCGCCATTGTACCATCAAAAAGTGTATGAAGTTATGCATAGAATTGAACCAAATTTTTATGTTAAGTTTTTGGCTATGGCAAGCAGATCCTCCCTGAATTTGGAAAAAATTCGCCGGTAGGGGGCGCTGTAATAGCGATTTTTGTGCGATTTTGAATATTGTACCATCCAAAAGTATATGAAGTTATGCATAGAATTCAACCAAATTTTTATGTTAAGTTTTTGGCTATGGCAAGCAGATCCTCCCTGAATTTGGAAAAAATTCGCCGGTAGGGGCGCTGTCATAGCGATTTTTGTGCGGTTTTGAATATTGTACCATCCAAAAGTATATGAAGTTATGCATAGAATTCAACCAAATTTTTATGTTAAGTTTTTGGATATGGCAGGTAGTCCTCCCTGAATTTGGAAAAAATTCGCCGATAGGGGGCGCTGTAACAGCGATTTTTGTGCGATTTTGAATATTGTACCATCCAAAATTATATGAAGTTATGCATAGAATTGAACCAAATTTTTATTTTAAGTTTTTGGATATGGCAGGTAGGTCCTCCCAGAATTTGGAAAAAATTTGCCGGTAGGGGAATCTGTAATACCAATTTTTGTGCGATTTTGAATATTTTACCATCCAAAAGTATATGAAGTTATGCATAGAATTGAAAAAAATTTTATTTTAAGTTTTTGGATATGGCAGGTAGGTCCTCCCTGAATTTGGAAAACATTCGCCGGTAGGGGGCGCTGTAACAGCGATTTTGAATATTGTACCATCCAAAAGTGTATGAAGTTATGCATAGAATTGAACCAAATTTTTATTTTAAGTTTATGGATATGACAAGCAGCACCTCCCTGAATTTGGAAAAAATTTGCCACTAGGGGGCGCTGTAATAGTGATTTTGAATATTGTACCATCGAAAAGTGTATGAAGTTATGCATAGAATTGAACCAAATTTTTATTTTAAGTTCTTGGCTATGGCAAGCAGGTCCTTCCTTAATTTGGAAAAAAATTGCGGGTAGGGGGCGCTGTAATAGCGATTTTTGTGCCATTTTGAATATTATACCATCGAAAAGTGTATGAAGTTATGCAGAGAATTGAGCCAAATTTTTTGTGTTTTTTTTTTGTTCATGGCATGAAGGTCCTCCCTGAATTTGGAAAAATTCCGCTGGAAGGGTGCGCTATAATTGCGATGTCTGTACCGATGTCTGTGTCGATGTATAATTGCGATGCATGTTTCTGGCTATGGCAAACAAGTCCTCCCTGAACTTGAAAAAATTCCGAAAGAAGGGGGCGCTATAATTCCGATCTCTGTACCATTTTCTTTATTGTACAATCGAAAATTGTATAAAATTATGCATACAATTGAACCAAATTTTTTGTGCATATTTTTGGCTTTGGCCAACAGGTCCCCGTTGAATTTGGAAATATCGCGCGGTAATGGGGCTCTGTGATGGCGATTTTTGTATACCTTTCTTTATTTTTGGTAGTTCTGTTGTCCATCGGCGGCTCGTGCAAAGGCGAGAACTCACTTCCTGCTAAGCCGGCTATTCAAAAACATCTGATAACAACAGAATAAGGGAAAACTATTAATTTTAACAAATATCAAGATATAGATTAACTCGTTTTTAGTTCATTTAATTGACTGAAGCAGAAATTTAAGATGAAAATCAAAGTTGGTATAGTAATGAACTAATAATATTGAAGTATTAACATGTGTAACTAGTTTTTGAAATATTAAGATGTATAAGATAGAAGAAAGTTTTGGGATTGGCACATCCAACTAGTTTAATTTTCAATGCATGAAAACAACTGATTTTTTTAACTAGTGTTATTTATTTATTGAACAACAAACATACGACTTGTGTGCTTGACATGAGAACCCACTTATAAGTCGGAGACAAGATAGCACTAGGAAATATTACAACACAAGAGAAATACACCCTGGGAGTTTTACGTTCGCAAGCGATGAGCAAACTGGTGCTTTGACCATTCAGCCACAGAGACCCGAAATAGTGTTTTGTACTATAAACATCGTACATTGCAAAATTATTTTATTTCAAAGTGTTGTACGTTGCACTATTGATAGATATTGTTGGTGAATTTTTGGCACGCGCACGTAAAAAGGTTCATCGATCCTGGTGTAGGAAATAAGCAACCTATTTAATTCAAAACATGTGATAATTACGTAACTTGTTCCTAGGTCCATAATGCTGATGATATTTGTTTTATTTATTCATTTAAGACAGGGATGGCGAATCTATCGCATGCGTTCCAAAAGTGTCACGTGCGACAATTTCTGCAGCACGCGAAAAATTTTAATTTGATATCATTAAACATATATATTTTTTTTCTTTTTTGTGATAATAAATAAGAATATCAGAGACTGTTCTGAATAATTCACTTATTTTATCATGAATTAACACAACAAAAAAGGTCTTTTTCAGTAATTCAATGCATTGTTTTCGACGTGTAACTATTTTGCATCATTTCCATATGTGAATTGAATTTACAGAGCCTTAACCCTTAAATGCGCGATTTTTTATTTTGTTTCGAAAAAATTATATATGATTCTCTGAAAGGTTTATTGCACAGGAAAAATAATGAAAAAAAATCAGAGATACATTTTTTCATACATTACCTCAATCTTTTCTTCTGTTGCACATCTGCAATACAAATAAAAACTACTGTCGTGTGGCTGTTTTACACTGAAATATTGAAAATTGGTAAATATTTTAATAAGTATGTTTCCAAATACCTTATTTTATATAATTATTTATTTTATAAAGCTTAACCTTTAACCCTTTAATTCCCATGATAGAATACGTTCTAGAAATGACGTAGTCCAGAGAATCTGACTTTACACCAGAAAATTACAATGGTTAATTTCGCTTTATTTAAATACGGAATGACTGTTATTATTTAAAGCAAATATTCCTATTTTAATTTTCTGTTGTGAATTAGGTATATACGAATAAAAAAATCTATTAAATTCAAAACACTGTTGTTTGCATATATGCAAAGCTGCGCACTAAAGGGTTAATTCTCCAAGCGAATTTTCCAAGACAGTCATTAATTAATATAAACTTTATACCAAATTTGTGAACCCCTAAAAACTGAGGAGGTGGAGTGGATAGCGCAGGACCGTGGCTTTAATTAGGATCTGCTTCTGTAACGAACGCAGTTCTCCCTGCTTTATGGTTAAAAAGTTTTCCAAGATTCAACGTGGCCCAATATGGCTGCGTATAATGCTTAAAAAAAAAAAAAAAAAAAAAAAAAAAAAAAAAGATAGGCAAAGTTGGCTGCCTAGTAAATGATAGGTCTAAAATGGCAGCGATTCAGACGTTTCAAGTGTCTGAATTCAGACGCAAAAAGTGCCCGAGATAAAAAATAAGACATTTTAAAACTTCTTAAAATTTAACACTCCATTTCAGACACTTAATTGTCTGAATTTCAGACATTTGAGTCTACAGTGTGTCTATCTCTCTGTGTGTCTGTCTGTTTGTATATTTATATGATGGCTACCTGTTTCTCAATATGTCTCTCTGTCTGTCAGTCTGTTTACATACATGTCATTCTGTCTATCTAGCTGTTTGCCCATCTGTCTCTATATGTATATTTATATGTATCTCTATCTATCTGTCTGTCTATTTATCTCTCTCTCCGTCTGCCCGCTTATTTATCTGCTTGTATGTCTGTCTATCTGTCTGTATGTACGTCTGTCTCTCTAACAGTCTGCCTATCTATCTATCTATTTATCTGCTTGTATGTCTGTCTATCTGTCTGTACGTCTGTCTCTCTCTGTTGTTTCTATATCTGTATGTCTGTCTCTCTATCTGTCTATCTTTCTATTTATTTTTCTATCTCTCTGCCTGTCTGTCAAAATTATATTAGAGGCATCCTTCTACAAATCACGAATTTAAACGCTTCATATTTCCGTTACATAAATAAGTTTCATAAAATAAGTTTATTAGTATTTTATATATGGCAGATACAGTACATTGTAAAATTAGAGTGGATATATTTTTCACTTTTCAAATACTTATTCTCGTATTGTTCAAAGTTGACTCAATTTAACCACGAATGGCAATGTCTCAATGAGTATGTCAAGAGAATGACAACGTCTCAATGAGTATGACAATATCTTAATGAGTATGACATGTGTAGGCATGTATGACAATATCTTAGTGAGTATGACATGTGTAGACATGTATGACGAGTGTAGACATTTATGCTATGTGTAAACATGGATGACAATAAGACATCTTGTGGATATTTTTTTTTAATCATGGTAATTTCAAATCTAGAAAACATCGAAAAAAGTTTAAATTAAGAACAAATTATAATTATGTATGCACACATTTTAAAATCTTTAACCTTAAGCTAAATAATTAAAATTATATTTATTTAAACCTCTTTTAGTAAAGGAAAAACTTAAAAAAAATTAATTCTAAGAGACAATTGAAAATTTTTTAGAAGTTTCATATGTTAAAATTAAGTTTTAAACAAGATAAATTACCAAATAAATGTTTAACAACCATGGTCGGCTTTTTTAGAGTGTTTAAAAACACCTCATTTAGCCTGAACGCATTTGGACATTTTCAGTTTCTTGCTCCTGGACGTCTGTATTATCTCTTTCAGCTCTGCTATCAACTGAGCATCTGCAAAAGCTCTGTTGTTATACTAACAAGCAAGGTCGAAACTAGTTGGGGGGGGGGGGGGGGGGAGGGGAGGGCAGAGGGGGCATGTGCCCCGGGCGCCAGAACGAAGGGGCGCCAATTGAAGGATTATACCTTTGAAATGGATAATTTTCTTCTGATGGATTGATGGCTTCCATTATTATGAAACAGCGATTATAAATGAAGTGTTAGGTGAAGATGAAAGAGCAGTCGTAAAAAGTTAGAACTCTAATTTTCTGGTCAGAATGGGGAAAAAATGCCATAATTTTTTTTTATTATGGCCATTTCCCCCTCCCCCCCATTCTGACCAGAAAATCAGAGTTCTAACTTTTTACGGCTGCTCTTTCATCTTCACCTAACACTTCATTTATAATGGCTGTTTCATAATAATGGAAGCCATCAGTCCATCAAAAGAAAATAACTCGGTGAAAGTGGAAACTCTGTTAAGCGGGACTCGGATAACCGGGACTCTACTGTATATTTCATTTAAAAAATGATCTTTAGAATATTTTTTGTTGGTGTTTAGAGGGGATTCATGACCCCCCCCCCCCCCCCTTGGATCCCATATTGTAGATTATGTAGTTCAGTATTACATATTTTAAATTTTAAAATAAGTTGGCTATTATAAAATTAGTAAAATTCTCTTTGTAAATATACTTTAAGAAAGAGGTGGTGGTTGTGGGGGGGCGCCAAAATCCATGTTTGCTCCGGATGCAAAAAAGGCTAGTTTCGGCACTGCTAACAAGGGGGATAAACCCGGGCTTCCCGGGTTACAGAATATAGGTAAAATCCATTATTTTAGGTAGATTTCATAAGAAATACTACCTATTGCAGTCGTTACCATGGTGCGACTTTTGAAAAAAATTCCTTATATGACCCAGGAACCCAAAACCACCCTTCATCTAAAAAGTTTATATATATATGAGACATTCTCACAAATTTTTAACTTTCAGGAATAAAAATCTGGTGAAATTAAACTTAATAAAATAACATTTTAAACTTATAGACGTTTGCCTTAATGATTCAAAATAAAGAAAAAATGGTCAACAGCGACGATTTTTTTTATTTAACTGAGGTTTAAGTTAAACTTGCGAGTTTAATTTTTCTTACCGTTTTCTCTCTCTAACTTTTTATTTTCTTCTAAATTTTTACTTACAATGAATTTTTATAGTGCTCAAAGAACATTCAAAAAAGAAATAATAACAATGTATTATTTTCAGTACAAAATTTTGGTATAACATTATCTTAAAGGGGCGTTAAGGAAGGGACAGTAAAGTAAAAAGGGGACGGTTAGGAAAAAAAGAGACGATAAGGATGGGACATGGGACGGTAAGGAAAATTACCACCTATTTTTAGGCAAATCATGTTTAGATTAAGTGATACCTACAGTGTTTATTGATTTTTAGAAACAGTTATTTACATTGGATTAAATTAAAGAAATAATAATAATAATTTACCTCGAAAAGTGGAGGAATAAAGCGTGGGAACGGTAAGACTACCCATAAAGACACAATGCTTGAAATTTATATTTAAATGCTGATTTAAATTCTGCAGTAAATTTCCTGTCAAAGGATTTTAGCCATTCTTTCTCTAGTATACTTCTGCATGGGAAAAAAGTTGAAAAAAATTCTGTGGCTGCATCTAAAGTGATTTTCTGTATAATTTTAGCACAGTGTTTCTCAACCTTTTTTACTTCACGGCGCACTTAAACCTTGAATTAAATTTCTGCGGCACACTAAAATTATGATGGCTTCAAAAAGGAAAAATGATCTATCATTACACAAGAAATTATTACATATAATTTTTAATTTATTTACTATTACAAACAAAGTAGGTATAGTAACAAATTTATTTATTATTACAAACCATCTTAATATCTTAAATATCTTAATATCTTAAATATCTTAATATCTTAATATCTTAAAATATCTTAATTTCTTAAATATCTTAATATCTTAAAATATCTTAATTTCTCAGTAATTTGTCACATTAGCATTTAAAGAGATATCAGAGATTGACTTATTTTTTTAATTTCCTGTGTAAGATAAAAAATTCGAATAAGCCTACTCTAAAAACATTTTTCAATGACCTTTTCTACTGCAGTTTAAATTGTAATCCTTTCCTTCAGCTTCAGGAGACATGATATTTTTTTTCAGAACGAATTTAACCTTTAACTGGCGTGACAGAAATTGTCACGTAACTAGTGTGAAGCGGTCTGTCAGACCGCTCCATCGAAAGATGAATAAAAAGCGGGGTTAACTCATAAGATGGTGTTTTTGTACTAAACTTTTTGTACAAGACTTCTATAATTAAAATTCACCTATTATAAAGTCTCTGGAGATAGTACTAAAGCTCCAAACGAAACAAAATTTCGGTAGTGTTTAAAGTTAAACTGAAAATTACAAGTTAAACTATAAAAATTGAAAAAAGCAGCGGTCTATGAGACCGGTAACATCAGTTAAAGGTTAATTCAAGTGATGTAAGACCATAGTTGCCAACTTTTACGATTTTTTGCTACCACTAAAATGTAATAGAGATTTTCGTCCTGCTTAATTGTGAGATTTTGACGATTAAATAAGACAACATTTACTATAAAATTTTAGTGGTTCGAAGAAAGCGTAAAAGTTGGCAGCTATGCGCAAGACCAGTTTTAGGGTTTCCTCGTATGCTCTTATAATGAGTAATAGCAGAAAAAATCTCCCAAATAAAGCAAATTTGTAACACTAAACCTTCTTTCAAAGTAAATCACATAATATGAAATGTCTGACATTACAGATTCAAATTTTTAAAACTTTTATTCAACTTGCTTAAAGGATTCGCGGAACATCTGAGATCTTTTTGCGGCGCACTACTGTGCCGCGGCTCACAGGTTGAGAACCACTGTTTTAGCAAGAGGTACGCACGAATCTAAAATCCAGGGATAGAGTTAAAAAAATAATAACAACCGTAAAAATGTGTGCAGGTTCATCTTTTGCTACATATTTATATAAAACAATTGTCCCAGTTTCGCAAAAAAATTACATCGAATTACTTTTATTGAAACAATTTTATACAGACAGCTGCAAATTTAAAAATCAGCATCAGGGACACGGGACGGTAAGGAATTTCGTGGTATATTTGGACCCCCAACATCGTTCAAAACTTATTTATCTCTTTAACATTGTTATACAGTCGTGCAATGGGATGTTTTCCAGTATAAGAAATTAAAAAAAAACAGGAATATATACCAAAAGAAAAATTATTATTAAGGGACTTAAAAGTCAAAATTATGTGAGAATACCCCATATGTATGCACGTACTAATTTTATACCGCACGATAAAAGTCGCAATTATGCACGGATCGTCTTCAAACTCACCAAAAACATTGAGATGGCTAATATCTCGCGGGGATTGCAAATGGGCAAAATCGGCCCAAGGAAGTGGAAATGAGCAGGGTAAAAATAGGGTTTTAAGGAGAAAAAGAAAATTCATAACTTCGTCAATTCTCAATATATCAAATCCAATTAAATTTATTATAAATCTTCTTAATATTATCTACAACTTTTATACTGAAAAGTTTTTGATAGGACCAACTCTTACCACAGAAAAATTCAAACCGGGGAAAAAAAGGGGGGGGAGGAGGTTAAAGAAAAAAAAATTCATAACTTCGTCAATTCACACGATATCAAATCCGCTTAAATTTATTACAAATCTTCTTAATATTATCTACAACTTCTATATTGACAAGTTTTTGATAGGGCCACTTCTTACAGCAAATACAAATTAAGAATGCATAGCGGTTGAAGAAAAAATTATCGTATCAACATGATTCTGATAAAACCAGCTCTTACAGAAAAAGGAAATTAAAATATCGTCACAAGCGGTCAGATAAAATTGTTAAACTGAGTTTATCTCTAATCTTGATTTAGTTTTTGTTGGTGAAATTAGTACTTAACTTCGAAATCTACCTCCGCCTGTAGGTCGAGTCGGTAGCGATTTTTTAAATTACAAACACTAATAGATTTTTAAATTTAATATATTTTATTAGAATGCCTATACTAACAAGATCAAAAATCATTTTTATATGAAAAATAGTAACTATGCATTCAAATAAAGTTTTGAAATTTTTTAAAATGGATACTTTTGTATTGGCCTCTACTAGAAGTTAACAGCCAAAAAAAGAAAAAAAAAAGTCAAAAATCGCTATTTACAACAAACTTTTTGATACTGATAAGGGGCCGTCCACAAATGATATTACGCTTCAAAGGGGAAGGGGGTTTCGTGAAATTGTGACAGTTTGTGACAAGGGGGATGGAAGCGATAAGAAGAAATGCGACATCACACATTTTGGTTAAAATAAAAGCATTAAAAATCAGCAGATTAAATTTTGAAATTAAAGTAGTTTGTGTTTAAAAGTAAAGATAAGATTTAAAACCAAATACGTTAAATTCCATTTCCAATTCCTACCCCATCAGTGGCCGAGAGGTTCTGCTCTCAAAGCTGATAGACCGGTGGTGCTGGGTTCGAGCCCAATTGCGCCCGTTGGACTAATCGCTCGAGTTTTCCGTGGTTTTCTTTGAACCTTGGTTATCTTTGTATAAATACGCGTTAGGTTCCCTTAGAAAGAACCCCACGGAGGGCACTCCCCCTTTGGTCCTATTTCCCTCGTGTAGATAATCGGCCGTCATAAACAAAACCAACACCACTATTTCAAATTTCAAAATACTACTGTTTTCAATTGCTCTTTCATATTAACATTTTATTACTATTGTATATTAATTACGTTTTTTGCTGTAAACCTTAATCTCATTTCATGCAAAACAAGTACACGAATCATTTTTATTGTTATGATCGCAAATGCCATTAAAACACATAGTTAAAGTTAAAAAATAAAATTTGACATATGATCTATAACATAGTGCTTTGTTTCTGAACTGCAAGTATATGTTTGTGTAGTGCAGTGTGACATGTGACAAGGGAGGGAGAAGTGGTATGGTGAAGTGACACTTTGTGACAAAGGGTGTGGGGGGGGGGGGGGATGATTGCCCTCTAACAACGCCAAAAAGCATTTTTACATCATAGATATCAATAATAGTGCATAGAAATAAAGTTTTGAAATTTATAAAAGAGACACTTTTGTATTAGCCGCGCATGCCAGAAGGTAACAACTGATGAAATCGCCAGAGATTTCGTAACTTACATCCTTTTCTGTTCTGATAATTTCAGTAGTTTAAGAGCGTAATTCGATTATATGTCTGTTAAATGTGTGTTTTACTTATATTATTTTATTCATTTATTTCTGAAGTTTTAATTTTGTTATGCATCATTAGCCGGAAACAAATGCTATATTCTATCGTTTTAAGTGCAAACGGGTTGATCTTTCGTAATCAGGTTGCACGCGATAGAGATAGATTTTTGAAAAAAAAAAATAATGCTTGAAACATATTTTTAAAAATATACAAAACAGTCAATTGAGATACAGTTTTCAAACAAACTGCATTTGGAGGCGCATTTTTTTTTCTTCTATTCGACGGCGGAAAAATTGAAATGATGCGATGTTTAGAATGTCAAAAAAATTATAGTAAAAGCGAAATTTATGGGTCAGATGTTACCAACGTCAATATGATGTCAGTGTTACTCATGGACATGTTTTTGTTTTATAATATAGATAAAACAAATCATTTTATGTAACTAGCACATTTTCTGCATATAAGGTGTGGGCGAGCTATGAGTAGAAAACTTGTAGACCTTCATCCTCGAGAAAATCCAAGGCAAAATCAGGTTTATCCTTCTTCAGAATGTTAATTTTGATGTGTTGAGCAAACATTGAACACCGACGGCCATAATCGATATCCTACTTTTAATTGGGTGATTCGTAATTTCTGACATGAAATTGAAACTGCAGAGGAGACTTTTGCTTCCTGAATCCATCTGTCTTGACACATAACCTTTTTTGCGTAATCGTTGTCTTGCAGGAAGTAATTTTTCTGACTAGTTTCACTTTCATATTTGGAATTAAGGAGCTGTACATATATAACGTTATCACTTTAGGAAGAAGGGGGGGGGGGGGGTGGAGTCTGGTGTTGATGTCGTAAAATATCTCTAGGGCAAGATGACGAACCTTTTCACATCCGTGTGCCAATATTTTCCAAAAGCATACTTTACGTGATCTTGGCGTGCCAACAACCAAAAAAGTTACTGAATCAAATAACAATAAATCAAAATGATTTAATTTTTTTAATTAAAAAATAATGGTAATATTTGGTGTTATACTTTAGAAAATAAATTAAAAAATACTGTTTCTGTTGTTTCATGTTAGATGATAAATAATTAATCAAATCCCAAGCTGTCATAAATATATTTACCTTCGTCATTTTTGGATTTATAATTTTTCATTTTCGATAAGCTTTTAAACTGCTAAATTCATGCATTTTGAATTTTTTTTTGTATTCTAGATATTTTAATATATTTTGATTTGAGAAATTAAATCAATGCCGTGCCGAAAATAATCGATCACGTGTCATACGTTCGCCATCCCTGGTCTAGGGGGAAAGGGGGGGGGGGTTTGTCTTTTGATATCGTTATCATTTTTTATCCAGCCAAAATTTTCTTTTTTGGTAATTTGTTCTTTACATCTATATAGTCTGTTATTTAATTTTTAGTCTGTTATCTATTTTTATGAAAATATAAAGTTATTATTTAAACCACTGGTCGGCAAGTAATTTTAAGTGGGGTCCGAATAATTTTGAAAACTTTGGTCGCGGTCCAGAGAAAAAACACATAACTAATATAAGTACGGTTAAACCTCTCTAAAGCGACCACGTTCCGTTCCAATAAAAATTGGTCGCTCCGGGAGGTGGTCTCTTAATGGAGGTCATGTTTAAATCTAGATTTTAATTGTTGAAAAAAGGTAACAATTAATGTTACTAAAATTTATTTTTCACATTAGGAAAAAATATGAAAACTTAGGTATCAAAACAAAAGTTAATTACTGCAGAGTTTAAAAAATGAATACATTGACGTTTGTTGTGACTTTACGGTTTTATCTTTTATAACTTTTATTTCCAAGTCCTTTTGAAGTTCAGTAAATAAATGCATTTTTTTCTTTTTTTGGACGGGAACAAATAATGACGATTTCATTAATTTATCTATTTCTTTGAGAGTTTCCTGACAGAATAGGGCAGGGGAGTTTATTGACCGTCATTCTTAATTTGTCATCAGAGTTCAATTTATTGCCGGAAAAAGGTACCAAGACGTTTAAACACTTAAAAGTTACCGGAATAAAATATTACAAAAAAAATTCTAAACTACGCTTAGAAGTTTGATGAATAATGCGCTCTCCGGAATTAATTTTCTAATAAAACCTTCTTCAAGCGACCAGGAAAAAACGGAATTTGTTTCATTTTCTTCAAAGAAATGGGTCGCTCATGGAGGGAGTTCAACTGGGATGGTCTCTCAATAGAGGTAAAATTAGTATTGAGCCTATGGGAATAAATTTCGTTCCATAAAAAAATGGTCGTTCAGGGAGGTTTCACTATACTTACTACTTTTAAATTGCTATTTTTACATACACATACATAAAATAGAAAATAGGAAAGTCAGGTATACGTTCTAAAAATTTTTACATGCATATTATAAAATAGAAAGGCAGGTTTTCGTTGAAAAATTAATGCGAAAAATTACACTCGCGGTCCTTAGGCAGTTTTCTTATAGTTAGGTTCACGTGGTGAACAGTTAATGGGAAGAGCGTCTTCAAGGTGGCGTCCGTTAATCTCGAAAGATATTTGTTCTTCAAAAAATTCCTTTTGGTGAATGTTGTTTCATATACATACAACCCTTGGCAAAAAGTTTCCGATCAGTGTTATCAGGTTTATGATTTTTGCATTTCGAATCATATATTTCGCGATTCATGAGCATAGGGACGTTTTACAATATGCCAAATAAAAGAACACGTATTAAAATATAAATGAAAAATGAATTCAATATAATAATCACATAATTTATAATTATACTGCAGGCGAAAAAATTTCCTCGTGAGAAAAAAATATCCGATGAAGACGGAAGTTGGAAAATAGTAATCGATCACTGAGGAAACAAGTTTGAAATTTGCATATTGAAGACAGATAAGAGTGCCTGCGCATGCGTACAATATCTGAATCCAATTTAAAAGAAGAAATTTTCCAGCTGCGAGATCAAAAGCAACTCTGAGGTGCCGGATAATGGCTCGTGTGAAAAACCTGTCTCGCGATATAAAAATCCGCAATATTAAATTGTTAAAAGAGGGAAAATAACAAAGGAAAGTGGCTGCTTTATTAAATTGTGCTCAAAGTACGGTATGCGATATTTGGAAAAAATATCAGTTGACAAACAGCTTGGAAAATTTACCTCGAAATGGACGCCCAAGAATTACAACGCCTAGGGATGACAAAATCTTATGGAAATAGCGAAAAGAAAGCGGCGAGCAACCTCAAAACAACTCAATGCCGAATGGTCTAAGTATAACGTAAAGATATGTGACCGCACTGTACGTAAGCGTCTAAATGCAGCAGGATTTAACTACTGTAAAGCTAAAATTAAACCTTACTTGACAAAGAATCATAGAAAAGAGCGCTTGTAATGGTGTAAGAAACATGTACACTGGCCACTTGATAAATGGAATAAAGTTATTTTTAGCGATGAATCTCGCATATCTCTCGGACCAGGTAATGACTGTGGAACATTTGTTTGGAGGAGAATTGGTGAAAAGTTAAACGATAAATGTGTTAATACGAGGACTAATTTTTCACCTGCATTTACTGTTTGGAGTTGTATGACATCACAAGGCGTCGGCAAGTTGTGTATTGTGTTACGTAGAGTAAACTCAGAAGTTTACATTGACATTTTAGAAAATTTTTTTATTCCCAGCATCGATCAATGGTTCGGGGATCAAAATGACTTCTTATTTCAAGATGACAACGCAACTCCCCATCGCACCAAATCAGTGAATAAATTTCTACAAAATGTAGGTAATAATCCAATTAAAACCATGACCTGGCCAACCAATAGTCCGGATATTAATCCCATTGAAAATCTGTGGAATATATTAAAAAGAAAAATCGATTTTCAAAGGTTCACACATGCCATAGAACTACGCAAATCTATAAGGGAATGTTGGTGTGAAATTGCTCCCAATGAGTGTAAAAAGCTTATTGAGTCCATTCCACGAAGAATCTCGGCTGTCCTCCGAGCTAAAGGTGGATTTACTAACTATTGATTACAGTGATCGGTTATTTTTTTTCAAAATCAAAGCGTGATTGGATAATTTTTTCTTTGGTGTTTAACCCTAGAACTACCGGAAATTTTACTCAAGTTTTATAAAAACATTCTACACCAGAATTTTTACTTAAAACTATTTAATTTGTTTATTTAACTTATTATTGTCTGATTTATACATTTAGTTTGTTTTGAAGAAATTTCTGGTTTGAATAAATATTTTGAATGTACATGTCGGGTCCAATGGACCCGTCTGGTAGACGGAAGGTTAAATTTCAATCACAATTTTTCTGTTTATAAATTCATGTATAATAATTTTTCTTTATTGCATATTGTTGTTCATTATGTATAATACAAATGTATTATCGCTAATAATCGTTTAATTTTTATGCAGTGAGAATAAATAATCCTTTCTTAGAAAAATGGCAGTGTTGGTGTAATGATCGGAAACTTTATGCCAAGGGATGTGGAGTCAAACATAGTAGCCAGATTAATAGCTACACTGTAGGAAAAAAGAAAAGGACTAAAATACGGAAATACTACTGGCAATCTAGACGCCAGTACTATTTCCGTATTTTAACGGAACTTTTTTCCGGTGAATTACAGAAAATTTTCCGTTTTTTTGGAATTTAATTTATTAAAATATAAGATACAGAACTATTGCTCAAACGTATCTATTATATGTAAATATTAATAAATTATTTATTCAAATTCCGACCGTAGCCGACCATGGATTTAAACCATTA
The DNA here is from genome assembly GCA_963932465.1 of Maratus speciosus. Lineage (NCBI taxonomy): Eukaryota > Metazoa > Arthropoda > Arachnida > Araneae > Salticidae > Maratus > Maratus speciosus. The sequence continues at coordinate 348,431,637 of OZ010793.1, read as the reverse complement.
AGGGATTATAAAATCATTTCATTCCAACATATGGAATATTCTAACGTTCGCCATTCCTATTCTTCTGCCATATAGGGAAAAGTAGGGTAATGACGCTCAGAAGGGTCATCTCGCTCACCCAATATCTCTAAACAGAATAGAATTGAAAACGTGTGATCGGTACCGGCACCTAGCGAACTTCATCCTAAGTTCTCAGTAAGGATTTAGTGCCCGTCGGGAGGAAAGTATTTTTGTGTCCAAATTGTTTTATTATAAAATTCTACAACATCTAACTGGAAGGTAAGTGTACACTCTTATTTTCAAATATTAATTTACTCATTATGTCTTCAAAATATATACATTTAGCTGTACTTTCATGCTTTTATTTATTTTTGTAATGCGTTGTTACGCCAATTATAATGCATTAAAACCCAATATGGCGATAACAGGTAATGGCACTCGCTTGGAATTCCAGAAGAAGTGTTGTCAGTGGGCAACTTTTTTTAAAATTCAAATTTGTTGATTTACACCACTTTTTTGAAATGGTAAAATTCCCCTGTTTTCGCCTTAATTAATATGTCATTAAACGAGGAGAATTTTACGATTTCAAAAAAGTGGTGAAAATCAAAAAACCTAAATATAAAAAAAGTAGCCCACTATATGTCTAACACAATATGTGTAAAGTGGTTGCAAAAAGTCTGCCGTGGTGTGAACAGCCCACACAACTACATATGTGACTTTTGTCTGACTTAAATGTTGTATTCAAACTCTGAGCGCAATTACCCTACCATGTCGGGCATTACCGCTCAATCGATGGTCATTTAAATAAAACGATAAAAAAATTTCTAAAACTTTTATGAAAATTAGTTGATTGCAAACTGTTCCTTATGCTTTGGAGTTATACTTCGTTAATAAAATATTGATTATTTTGTCTAAATTTGACTAGCTATTCGTGTTTTCCATGTGAGTGCCATTCTCCTATATAAATCGTTGTTAGAGAAGCCAGGTTCGAAATTATACTTGATATGTTTACTGGTAAAAAATGGGGAAAAATGTTGTTCACCTATTTTGTTATACTTTAGAAAGTAAATTAAAAAATACTGTTTCTGTTGTTTCATGTTAGATGATAAATAATTAATCAAATCCCAAGTTGTCATAAATTTACCTCCGTCATTTTTAATTATAATGCTTTATATTTTTCATTTTCGATAAGCTTTTAAACTGCTAAATTCATACATTTTGATTTTTTTTTTATTATTATTATTCGAGATATTTTAATATACACTGCTCAAAACAATTAGGGGAGCACATGGTTTTAACAAAATTATGCAAATATTTAAACCGATAAATAACGTAAAATAAAACATCCATAATTTTAAAGAGTAGTAGAAAACAGATAAAAAAACCTTCACATGCAAATTAAAGTTTATGACGTCAAAAAATAGAAAAAGGAGATAAGTGTAGAAATCAGGATTTTGCAGAAACGTCTATTTGACTGTCTCAGAGTTGTAAAATTCAATTGCTCAGCTTGAGTTTTGAGAAAAGGTGACTTGAAAATTTCACAACATTGTGATTTAACGAAGTTCATGGCTTGGCGTGTTGTCAGAACAGTTGAAACTGGGCAAACACAACGAAGTGTAGCGGGCGCTCTTGGGGTCGCAAGAAGTGTCAATGCAACGCTGTGGAATCGATTCCAAGACACATGGAATGGTACACATCGACAAGGGAAAGGTCGGCCATGTGCTACCACAGATGCTGATGACCGATATATCCTGTTAACAGCTCGTCGAGACGGAACGGGCAATGCTACTCTGCTGCAAACACAGTTGTTCTTGGCCACAGGATGAAGGGTGTCCAGCCAAACAGTCCGAAATAGGCTTCATCAGGGTGGTCTCTATGCACGTAAGCCAATGGTCTGCATTCCGTTGATCTCAAGCAACTGTGCGGCCCAAAGAAGGTGGGCAACTGAACATCGAGTGTGGAGGAAACGTTGCTGGAGTCACATTCTGTTTACAGACGAGTCCCGATTCAGTCTGGATGTGACATCTGATGTTTTTTGGCATGGAGAGAAAGAGGCACTCAAAATAATCCCACATTCGTTCGTGAAAGATCACATTACAGACGAGGTGGGTTGATGCTATGAGCTGGAATCAGCATAGGTGGACGTACGGGCTTGCATATCATTCGGAATGACACTTTGATGGTCCGAAGTTATACAGACAAGATACGGAGACCTCATGTCGTATTTTATGGTGCAGCAATTTGTGATATCTTTTCCATGCATGATAATGCCAGATCTCTTACAGTTCGTCTTGTGGAAAACATGCGTGAAGCTAAAACAATACAGCGTATGGAATAACCAGCATGCTCTCCTGACCGAAATCCGATGGAGCATGTTTGAGACATACTCAGACGACGCATTGCTGCGAGACCAAGGCCTCCTTTTACTGTCCGGGATTTGGATATTGCAATTCTTGAGCAGTGGAACAATATTCCTCCAAACTCTTATCGATAACCTCATCGCATCCATGGAAAACAAGTGTGCAGCAGTCTTAGCTGTTAGAGGAGACCACACGCCATATTAAAAATCTTGCGTCATTTCTAAACAATACATTTTTTTTTTATCATTTACATGAAACCAAATTGTTGCCTTAAACCATCTTTTCATGTTCTTTCCATCTTTTCGAAGAAAAAAAGTTCCCTTACAAATTTTTTCGTCTTTTTTTCTGTATTGCGCATTGATACACGTGTACTACCCATTTTATGCCCATACATGGCTTGCATTGTTCTCTTCACTTTTTTGCTTGCTCCCCTAATTTTTTTGAGCAGTGTATTTTGATTTGAGAAATTAAATCTATGCCGTGCCAAAAATTATCGATCACGTGCCTCTTACGCCACGCGTGCCATAGGTTCGCCTTCGCCGTCCCTGCTCTAAGAAGAGGGGGGGGGGGATATGTCTTATACTTTCACCTCTATTGCTTAACATGCTAGTAATTTCAGATAGTATTCCTTAGAAACAATTCCATATTAAATATTAAATAAACCAATACACAAAACTTACCACTGAGTGAAAATACTAATAATTAAAATAATTAACTATGACATACAATTTCATTTATTAGATAAAAACATTCAACTATGGAATGAAAAAATATACAAGTTACTGAAAAAATGCAACGTTTTACTAAAAAAGTAAAAATTAACAAATGAATAAAAAAATATAAAAGTTAACAAAATAATTTCAAAGTTTTCTAATGGGTGAGTGTAAAATTTCTACCCGTTTTGAGCATATGCAAATGTCAAGTGGATTACGGAAGTCACAGCACGCATTTCGAGGTCAGGAAAGTGGCCAATAACGCGTGAAACAGTTGAGTATATATAAGCACAACGTTCATCACAAGAACTCGTGCGGAACAGGAAACAACATGGCATGCGCGAAAGACCACATCAGACATCGTTTACAGTAAGAGTATGATAAAGGCGTTACAGCAGCTGTAGCATGCCGTAGCATTTGTCAAGTGTGTGGGTAGAATGACGTGGATGATAGCACCTTCCGCCGTTGGCTTAGCACATTCCGGGACGGAAACAGGATCTGTAAAATTCATGCCCGTTCTGAACTCCCATCAGTTGTTTCTGACGAGGATCTGGACACAGCCATACCAAATTCCCCACATCCAACAGTCAAAGAATTAGCGGAAACATTCTCAGTACGTATAACAACAGTCAAAAGACAGATGCATGAGCTTTGCATCATCACAGAGTTCGATGAGGGGATACCACACCAGCGTACAGCAAGACAACAAGAAGAGATAATCAGCACATGTGTTTCTTTGCTTTCTCGTAACAGTAGGGAACCATTTTTGAACCGAATTGTAACGGATGATCAGAAGTGGGTACTGTACCATAATGTGAAGCGTCGAAGGACCGAGTGCGATGTTGCAGTGGGTACTCCATCGACCCCAACAAGAGGACTCCATCCCGAAAAGGTTTTACTCAGTGTATGGTGGGATACCACGGAAATAACACACTGGGAGGACCTCACACCGAACCAAACGATCAATGCAGACCTCTACTGCCAACAATTGGCCAGAGTTCGAGCACAACTCCCGTCTAAGCGGTCAGCAGACATCAATATCAGAGGGATTCGCTTTCAACACGATAAAGCCAGACCTTATGGTTCTTTAAGGACTCGCCAAAAATTACCGGATCTTGGTTGTGAAGTTTTACCTCACGCGCTGTATAGCCCCGATCTTACACCTTCGAAATATCCCCTTTTTTGATCGTTACACAACGCCTTTCACTCGCCGAAACTTCAATGATGTGAAGACTGTAAAAACGGCGTTACAACAGTTTTTTTATTCTAAAACAGAGGAGATTTGTCGGCATTGGATTCACTTATTTCCAGACAGATGGCAAGATGTCACATGTAATGATGGTATTTACGTGAATTCATAGGTGCTTAACTTTTTCTGTTCTCTGCCCTTCTTTTTTCACCAAAAAACGGGTAGAACTTCTGCACTCACCCAATAGAAATATTTACAAAAAACTACAAAAAAATTTTAAAATTTCGCAGAAAAAATAAAACATTTAAATTTTTTTTAAAAATTTACAACATATCAATTTTTTTAATTACAAATTTTCAAGGATTTCTAAAAATGTTTTAAAAATGTACATGTACAAGTTAGTAAAAAGAAATTCAACGTTTTCTGAAAGAATTTAAAAGTTCACAAAAAAATAACACAATGTTTAACTGCTACCATAATCGCCATTGACACTACCAACCTTTCAAAATATAATAATCTGCAATTTATTATAATGAAATCTTTAACTGAATCTGTAACTAGCACTATCATTGACATAGCACAAATATAAAAATCCACAAACAGCCTTTGGATTTTGAAATGATCACATGCATTAAATTTTATGCGAATTTAGTGAATTTCCGAAATTCTTATTTTTTTCACCTAACATTCTGTTACTTATTTTTTATCAAATTATTATTTTAGTATTATTATACTGAAGATGATGCTTTCCACATCCAAACTGTCAACTACCAACGATGTTTCCGCACAAGATACGCCGACTTCCATCGATACATGTAAAACAGTAAACAATCAACCAGTTTTACTTCATTGAAGAAAGAGCTTATGAACGTGTTTTTTTATCCCTAGAATTGTGCGACACGCAGTTCATATACAGCAAGTTAAACATGATCTAAATAAAATCAACCTAAACCCACCAGATCAAGAAATAACAATGGATATTTTAACATGGTAAGATTTCTGCAAGAAAATTATTAACTTTAGATGTTATTTATCCAACATCCTCCTTTGTAACGAAGAATAATATAGTATTAAATTGTGATTGTGAAATATATACGCAAAATGTAAATGCATGTAAATCATCTAAAATAAAACTGAACGAAAGTTACTTGGAATTTTAAAGAATTTAATTCAGGAATTAAATAATTCGATTATTAAATTTATTATCTTCCAATGCTAATTACTCAAGAGTGCAGGGTTGTCACTAGATCTTCAAAAAGTGAAAATTGGATGATGATTCAACTAATTATGTGAATTGAACATGATTTGATAAGTATGTTTAATAGAATATTTCGATGTGAAGGATGTCGAATATACGACATTAACCCTCTCAATCACACGTGTTTAGCCTTTACCAACCTTGAAAAATTTGAACAATTAGTTAGCGAAGTATTAATGCTAGCAAACGTACATACTGTTGTAAGGAATTTTTTAGACAACGTAGGTTTTGTTACTTGTGATTTTCTAATTGATATGGATGTAGACATTATTCACAATATATTTTTCAATCTATGTATATCTCTGTGTTAATTTTTTATAAAACTTATTTCATTATTGGAATATGTCTCTTAACCTTTTAAACGAAGCAACATTTTCACTCAACAGAAATATTCGCAAATAAAAAAAAATTAACAGATGAATGAAAAATGTGCAAGTTAGTACAACAATTTTCAAAGTTTTCTAAAAATATATACAAATTAACAAAATTATTAAAAAGTTAAAACAAAATTACAAAAATTTCAAAAATATACAAAGTATTTTTTTTAAAAAATAGCAATTTAACAAAAAAAAAAAAAAATAAATAAATAAATAAATAAATAAAAAAATTACACGTTACCGAAAAATTACAAGTTAGCGGAAAAATTAATACAGGGTCTATCCAGTAAGTAATGAGACTGGAATTTTACTCAAGCAGAATGCCAAAGGGGCTGAGTTTGAGGGCGGTACGTGTGTGTGTGTGTTTGGGGGGGATATCAGCTACAGAGTCTGGCAGAAGTCTGTTGGCCTTGAGCCTTTGCAGGGCACGGATCGCTCGTGAAACATACACAGTTTGAAAGTGGCGTAAGGTTTTCAGAATGCAGCGGAGTGTCGAACGGCGATACGCCATAAAGTTTTGTGTAGAACTAAACAAATCCGTTACTGAGATGCTTGCCATGTTACAAGAAGTCTACGGGAAGGATTCTTTGTCCAAGGCTCAAGTGTTTAGGTGGCACAAAGCCGTCAAAGACGGAAAAGAGGATGTCCATGACGAACAACGCGCTGCGTATCCATCAAGTTCTGGAACTTCAGACAATATGACTAAAATTAAAGCACTTTTTGGATCGTCGGATGTCTGAATAATTGCCGAGACGTTGGAACTTACAAAATTGATTCTGCATCATGTCGTAACGGAAGAACTTCAAATGTGAAAAAAATGTGCCAAGCTAGTTCCAAAACGCATCATTCAAAGTGACTCAGTTCCTGTCAAAACACAGCGTCGCATGCTGCCTCAACTGCAGTACAGCCCCGATCTGTCACCGCCGAACTTTTTTCTATTCCCTCGGTTAGAATCCAACTTAAAAGGTCATCGTTTTGGCAATCTGGTGAACTTCCAGAAAAACGTAACGTGCGTTCTGAACAACATTCCAGTTTAAGACTTCCAGGTGGGGGGTGGGGGGGGGGGGGTGGGGGGGGTGGGGGGGGCATAAATGGGTTAGCAGAGTCATTGGCAACGGTGTATTAAAGACGGAGGAAGCTATTTTGAAGAACATTGTCTGTAAAATTATCTTAAAATAAACGAATTTTATGGAATCTTACGCTCGTATTCACCAACTACTTCGACCCCGAGTTATACCGATAACCTCGGTCCAACGCTCAAACGGTATGCACCTTTAATCCTGATTAGACGTCTTCTTGATAATGTCCAATCAAATGATATTGTGAATTTCATTTAAGCGTTCGACCGAGGTTGTCTAAGTTGAGGTAGATGGTGAATACGAGCATTAGTATCATTACTTACTGGACAGACCCTGTATATTTACCAATTTACTGTGAGAAGATTCATCGAAATGAAAAAATTTTCTTCTTCGACAAGAACTTACATGACGAAGTATTATCTTACAAGGAGAGGGCCAACCTTGGTAATCACAGATTTTGATTATTTTAATATATGTTGTAGGGTAGAGACCCTTTAGTTTCAGGTTCAACGGATTTTATACAACGCTCCTTAGTTCTTGAGAAACCGGTGGGTCTAATATTACTGCACAACTTAAATACTTACTTTGTAACAAAATGAGTAGGTTGGTCGTAGCTCAGTTGGTACGGCGTCTGCTGGCTGATATGCGTGCTGGGGTTCGATACCCTAATCCGCTGCATCTGTTTTTCTCATTTTTTTGTTTTATAAATATACTTGTAATTATAACTTAATAATCTCAATGTCTGTTAAAATTCATAATATTGTATATCAATTATAATTTTAACCTATTTAATTTTATACTTTTAACAAAATAGTTGCATAAAACATCATAGAACTGTTAATTTTTTTAATCACTTTTAAAATGTATTTCATATATTCTTTATCGATGTAATGATATTGAACAATTGTGTCAGTTCGTGATTTTAAAGAAACATTTATGCATTGCTTTAACAAAGGAAGTCAATACGATGATACTATTACTCTGTTTTTAAAGTAACAAGCATAATTATATTAAAAATTAGCATCAGAATTAAATTACAACCGATTTTTTGCATATTAAAGATTTTTAAATTTGTAATACGTATGCTTACGCTTTCAGTTATTTTGCTTTCCCCTTTATCTTCTTTCTGCTTTTATTTTTATTTTATTTGAATATGTTTTATTTTACCATAACACGATGAAGCCTCAATAGATTTTGAAACGATTTTGGAATATTTTATTATTCAATAGTAGATCTAATTTCTTTTTAAATCTCTTTAAAGGATGAGAAATAATAGTTCAAAATAAAAAATGATAAATTTAAATTTGATAACATTATAATTAATGTACGATATTAAAATTTATAATTGAGATTATTAAATTATAATTACAAGTATATTTATAAAACAAAAAATGAGAAAAACAAATGTAGCGCGTTCGGGTATCAAACCCGAGCCCCCCGATCAGCCAGCAAACGCCGTACCAACTGAGCTATACGACCAAATTAGCCTTTTTGTTACAAAGTATTTAAGTTGTGTACTAATATTAGACCCCCCGGTTTCTCAAGAACTAAGGAGCGTTGCATAAAATCCGTTGAACCTGAGATTAAGGGGTCTCTACCCTACAACATATATTAAATTAATCAAAATCTGTGATTACCGAGGTTGGTCCTCTCCTTGTTAGTGTAGAAATCATTGGTAGGGGGATTTTATGAAACTCTCTATCAACAATTTTTCTACACCGAGACTGCTTTCCTTACAACCTTCCTTCTTTTTCATTACATTCTCTTAACTTGACCCTCTATAATTGTGTTTGTCAATCAAATTCTTCATTGTCAATTTCTTCAAGCAATTATTTAATTTCTTCATACGAATTGTTAACTTATATAGTTTTATCACAGTAGGTGATGCACTACCAAATGCCATCATAGGCAATTTATATTTCCACTTTGTAGCAAAAGATTTTTCACAGGATTCACAGGTTTTCCACCATATGTTTTTCAAAGTTACGTTTTCTTTAAAACGATCTGTTACAGATAGTACAAACCTGCAAAAATAAATAAATATTATCACTTAGATTTTTTTTCCCCTCCAACTTTTATAGAAAACATGATGCAATATACATCATAATATTCCATATACAAGTACTCACATGTTTATTACGCCTTTTTCTTTTTATTTACAATAGACGATTAATCCACAGCCTTTGAAAGAGATTGTTGCTCTTCTGAAACAATTTGCTACGTCTGCACAGCAAAAGGAAGAAATAGTATAAGATACGTAAGACATTTAGCTGATAATTAATCTTTAAACGATATAATTACAATGTTGTATTAAAACTCACTTTAACACCTGTCGTAGAAATCGAGTTTAAAACTTAGATAAAACAAGCCAGAAATTGTACGTCAAACGTGGCAAATGAGGTGCGTTTGTACTAGGGATTGACCGAATACCGAATAGTCGATTCGGTATTCGGTGATTCGGCATGTAAACCAAATATTCGGCTTCGGCCAAATAATTGCGGATAAACTATTTTCTTAGAAGCAGAAGAATTATCTTTTATGTAGAAGTAGAATAGGCTAAATGATGAGTTTCAATATTATATGCATGAGTTCACCTGCACTACAAAAAACAAGTCAAAAGCCATTTTTAATTTAAAAAAAAAAAAAAAAAAACTTTTCCCATCTTAAAATAGTCTGCATAGGGGTTAAATCAAAACAACTGTCTACGATAGAGAAAAAAAAAATGTAAGGAAGATGGACATCTTTCCTTATCATTTAATTTTAATTGTTTCTACATTAGTTTTTTTTTTTCATTTAAATTTATTTAATGTGTGTTTTCTTTAATATACACTTCAAATAAGTATATTCAGAGTTCATCTCTGTATATCCAAGGTGCAAATTAAAGAAAATACAGACATCAAGTAAGTATACCTTTATGCATATCCTATAGCTTTTATAACTATTAAATTAAAATCATTCAAATTTGTTATCTTCATTCATCGCCACAATGTTAAAATATTAATATAAATATGTATCAATAATTTGACAGAAAATAGTTAAATGTACAAATTGATATGATACCTTTTGTATTTGAGAACCTTCCTATTCAATATGTTTATAATTAGACAATCAGAAATCAGCTTAATGACAACATTCTTTCTTTTTATTTGAATGAACTTTTATTTTTCTAACAATCCTTATCCTTAATAACAGCCTATATAGTTTAATACTTTTATAGGTTATTTTAGGTATTGACTAGTGATAAAATAATAAAATATAAGTGATGGGTTAATGAATTTGTGAGTGGAAAGAAGTCATTAAATTTTTTTGTGTAATTAAATTTAAGAATAAAAATGTAACTGAATTATATTAAGAATTTAATTTTAATTAACGTTTATTAAAAAGGCTAATATATGAAAAATGTGTATTATAATTTTTTAAGTATTCGGTTGTCGAATATTGAATATTCGGTATACACTTTGACCGAAGCTTCGGTATTCGGTATTCGGTAAAATTGCTGCTTCGGTCAATCCCTAGTTATATTATAAATAGTTTTTTAAATATTCAGATCTTGGTGCAGTAGCTATTACATTCTTACGCAAAATGCATGAATACAAAATTTATTACGATTATATTTATTAAATTCAGTAATACGGAAATAACATGACTCCATTTTAAATAGGATGTCATCACTATGGCAACCTAGAATGATTACCTATCGTAGGATATCAGTGAATTATTTACGTAGGATAAGATTTGACAGAATAATCGCCATGGCAACCTAGAATAATTACCTATTATGGGATATCATCGAAATAATTACTTAGGATATGATTTAATAGAATCAAGATAACTTTTATTAATATATTTTAAGTTTTGATTCGATTTTCATAAAATTTGAAATGACTCGACAAAATTCTGCAAAGATTATACATACTAAATTTCAAACTATTCGGTTGGGTAGTTTTTGTGCTGTTATATGCGGATAGACAGACAGATGGGCGGACCAGACGACGACGATAAATGCTACCTATTTATATACTAATTACGAACGCACCCAATAAGTAAATTTATCAGCACTACTCGCACACCTTCTTCCAAACGTTCAACGACAGAGATGAAAGCTACCACCCAGCTTTTCAAAATTCTTATTAAGAAATTAAATTAAGGCAGATCACGTGATAAGCATACATGCACATTTAATAAAACTTGTTAAACGGTAAGTTTAACTTTGTTTAGAAATTCACCTCATCACAAATATTCTGAGTTGATCCCATGAACATCGTCGAACAGACAGCGAGACCACGCTTAGCACTTAGCATTTAGATGTTAAAGAATGTTATTTTAAAGGAAGTGTATAATGCTTGACCAAACGTTATACTACTGTTTAATATTATTTAATAACATTAATTTAATAATCTTTAATACAAGGGGCCTTGACAGGGTGCCAGGGTCTTAACTGAAATGTAGAAATGAGACAGAAACTGACAGGAGAATTCACCCCCAAAACCAGTGCCATCGCTAAGACTTTTTATTGGTGGGGGAAAGAACCTTAAATTGCCAAGTCAAATTTCAATATTTGCCAACTCGTTTTATAATTTTGCCAACTTACCACAGTTAGAAAATGTAATATAGCTCTTATTTGTTAAAAGTTTAATAATATTTCCAATTGGTTTTGTAATTTTTACCAAGTCTATCAGAAATAGAAAATATATTATAGTGTTTATTAAAGTTTTAAACAAATTTGCCAATTAAGTTTGTAAATTTGCCAAGTGTCATAACATTCGCAAATGCTTGGGGGGGGGAGGCTCCCCCCCGCCCCCCCCCCCTTAGCGAGGCCTTTGCCCAAAACGAAGAAGATCGGATAGAAAAGAGGCATGTTATTAACAATTTAGTGCATAAAAACTTAAAGGGACCCAGGGGCCTCGGCCCTTAAAAAATTAAAAATCTGGGCCTCAGGTGCATCAGGACCTGCCTTGGACTAATCACTCCTGAAGTTTCAGACTTCTACATGCGGTAGATTTCGCTAGCCATCGCCGACAGACACACACAGAGCGATTTGTTCTTTTATTAGTATAGATTTAACGAAATACTTGGAAGAATTTGCAAATACAGTGAAACTTTCCTTTAACGAAGTTTTCTACTTAACGAAATTTTTTGCTGAACCTGGACTTTGAACACCATTAACATGTAAATTAATCTCTATATTACCAAGTATATATTCCATATAACGATATAACGAAGTTTATTTCACTTATCACAACTGAATCACTTAAGACAACTGAATAATCCTACTAAAGATGACATGTTGTAAAGTGTAATAAAATGAAGTGAAGAAACTACAGCGAGGATGAAGAGGGTAAGGAAGAAGAAATTGAAAGACCTTCAAAAGAAGCAATGCTAAAAGCCTACTATACAATAAGAAAGGGATTCCAATTTTACGAAAAAGTTACAGATGAATTGTTCGGATACTTACAAAAGTGAGAAATTTTTATGAACAGTGTATTTTTTATAAAAAACCTTTACAAAGTAATATTACAGACTTTTTCAAAGTTAAGGATTTGGTATACTGAGAAAAAAGAGAAAAGGTACGCTATGCTTCAGCTTTTGTTTACATCTCTTTATTATGTGTTTTTTTCAATTCCTACTAATAGTTCATACTCTCCCTATATTTATTTATTTATTTATATATCTTGTTCAAATTTTCAATCGTTAATAAAATACTTATTATTCATCCTATCAAGTTGAAATAAATTTTTTTAAACTTGTACTGCATGACAATTGATGTTAATACAGTTTTTTCATATATTAATTCATTAATTAAATTTTAATTAATTAATTTTAGTTTTACATGGGAGACAAAATGCCGGCCATTGGTTACTAATGCATTTAATGCATCTTCATATCTATAAGGAGGGGTTACCATAGGGGGGACCCTGTTCTGTCGCCAACTTGGCGACAAACACGGCGATAACAACGGCGATATATCGTCAAATTTAGCGACCAAAATGAGTCGCCAAAAGCGACGTCAACTTGGCGATATCTCTAATATTTCGTTAAATTCCCACAGACTTCCATTGTAAACCTACTTGCTTATAGAAAATCAACAAATTGAGATATTTTAATGCAACAAAAACTAATATTAGCTTAAGGGATTATATTAAAATTTTCTTTGATGACCTAAGTAGGAATTGACTTTAAAAACAAAATTTTTATATTACTTGTTTTTAGGCATTATTCCAATTAAATTTTTTTCATATGTCTACATTGCATAGAAAAAAATTACTGCCCGAATTAAAATACATTTTTCCAATATTTCCATTTTATGTGTATTTTTCATTTGTTATGAATGCATATTTTACTATACAAATTTCATGAATTTAAGTTGATTTCTATTTAACAAATTTCGATGAGACTTCGTTAAATGGAAGTTTCACTATCTTTTACTCTGTACTATACTTTAATTTTGACTACTTTATAATTTAACAGTTACAACATTTCTAAGGGTTGGCAAATTGACTCAAGTTTTGAATATTTTTTAACAATTTGATTAGATTTCTACTTTTTTGTAATAAATGAAGGAAACTACATCCGATTAAATAGAAGAAACATTTTTTATAAATTTTATCTTGGACTTTAAAAAAAAAAGTGCAATTTAACAAATTACAACGACCATTTGGAAAATGATTTTTTCAAAGACTAAAATTTAAGACATAAAAAATAGCACGGAGTTGATCATACATTACGTACGCCATGGATTACATTTTTCGGTACTGTAAATTTTTAAACTTCTACGGAGCTCGTCATACATTACGTACGCCATGGATTAAACATTAATATTCCTGGACCAATTTTAAATGAAATTTCATTCTTAACCTTCTAAACATCCCACAATAATACTTTTTACACCGTCGGATAGAGAAAAAAATGTACTTTTAGTTTTAAATGCAATTTGTTTGAAAGCTGTATCTCAATTTGTTTCTGAGGTTGTTTTTTTTTTTTTTTGTGGTATTTATTACTTTTTTGTCATAGTGGCAACAGTAGTATCCATCTATGTTGAAAGTAAAGGGAAAATACAGATTACTGTATAGACCAGCGTTTCTTAAACTGTGGTCCGCGGACCCCTGGGAATCCGCGAACTTACAGACAGGGGTCCTCAAGACCAGTATTGAATTCAGACTTTTTTCTTTCGGCAGGAATTTCTGTAGCTGTAGTTGTGGATAAAATCCAGGACTGGAACTTCTAATATAGGACTATTATTGAATTCTTGACTTTTTAAAATTCTGTGGAAAGAAATTGGGAGTCAACACAAGCAATTAGTTTTGCGTACAGAAATTAGGTGGCTGTCCCCAGAAAAAGTTTTATATCGCTATTTTGTACTGCGTGATGAAGTAAGGTTATTTTTATTGGATTTTAAATGCCATTTGAAAGAATGTTTCAATGATTTCTCTTGGCTTTTCAAGGCAGCATATTTTATGGATATTTTTAGTTTGCTGAATGAGCTGAATTTAAGCTTACAAGGAACATCGGTACGTATTTTCCAGGACAGGACTAAGTAGAAGCAACAAAAAAAAAAAAAAATGATTTATGGACAAACTGACTTGAAAATAATAATTTGGAATCATTCCCAACGTTATTAGATTTCTTACAAACCTCTGGGGATACAATTTCCCCTGATATTGTTCAAAATTTCGTTGTACACCTGAAGAACTTGAAAGAAGTTTTCCGACATCATTTTCCTCCCTCACAGTCAGAAAATGAGGGGATGAGAGGTCCGTTTCATTTCCAAGTTATTAGTGAAATGCAATCCTTAACAATCTTAGAGGTGAAACAATAACTTTCGGAATTATCTTGCGATGGTTCCATAAAAATTGCTTTCCAACTGAATAGTCTTCCTAATTTTTGGTTGTGTGTGTGAAATACGTATGCAGAACTAGAAGCATTGCTATTCAGCATTTACTTCCCTTCTGTACAACATATTTGTGTGAAAAGACTTTCTCACGCCTTGTGCATGTGAAAAACAAATATAGAAATTGATTGAATGCCGAAACAGATTTGCGAATACATATGTTCCGAACATTGAACCAGACATTGCACATCTCGTAGAAAAGAACAGCAGCATAATTTTCATGGGAAATAGTAGTGTATGTTTTAGCTGTCTTAAAATGTGCCGTTTTCCTTATTAATGCAACTGATTTTTATAACCACTAAACGCGGAATATCTGTAATGAAAAATAAATAAGATCTACACTATAAAAATATTTTTTTTTCTTTTAAATCTTACATTAACAAAACTTTTGTTGGGGGTCCCCGGAATGCATATCATATCAAAGGGGAACCGCGAGATCCCAAAGTTTAAGAAACGCTGGTATAGACCAATCAGAAAACGAACAAAATGCGGGATTCAACTAATAAAAAGCTTCAGATATGTTTTTGATTTCCTACCCTGACCGAGGACAATAACCATTTTTCCAAATGGTTACCAAAAAAAAAAAAAAAGTTTACAAGTAACAAATTTTGCTGCATTAAACTAAGACGATTTCGTAGTTGTAGTTTATTCTGGACCAGATAAAACTTGGAAAATAACCTTTCTATTGGTCAAGACTTTGCGCAACAATTGGTGTACTATGAAATTTACAAATTTCAAATCAATGTTTTCAAATTTTTTATTAGTGCCTATCAAAGGCCAAGTCGTAATACATTAATTACACTTTAAGAAAAATGAGATTTAGGAAATATATTCTTATTAAAATGCCATTGCATAAGACAAAAAAATTAGCTATTATTTAGTCTAAAAAGTTATAAAGTTAGTCTTTATTTAATAATTATTAATATTAATTATTAAGAAGTTACTTCACTCACGCGAAAACACCCGCTCTCTAATGTTAATCCTATGGGAGATTTTTTTTTTTTAAATACCTCGTTTGCATTTCCATATTTTTAAATGATTTTTTTTTTATATATTTTTTTGGCATTGGATAACTGAGGTCGATCTCAAAATTAAACAAGTTGGAAATTGCACGTCAAACGTGGCAAATGAGGTGCGTTCGTACTATAGCTAGTTTTATAAATATTTTTTTGCAAAGCATATTGTACTGAATGCATATTTTAGTGCACTTCATAAGTGTATATCCATTTCATTCTATTCGAAAGACTGTAACATCATTAAAATGAACTTGAAATAATTTTTTCTCATTGGCCGTCATGTAAAGGAAAACTTTTGACTGTCCCTGTAATTCAACTATGCATCCGATTTTCATAAAATCTGAAATGATTCGGTAAAGTTATGCAACAGTTATACATTTTAAATTTCAAACAATTCGGCTGAGTAGTTTTTGCGCTGTTATATGCGGACAGACGGACAGACAGACTGAACGACGGCTATAGGTGCTACGTATTTATGTAATTACGAACGCACCTAAAAACGACCTTTGTAGCTATTCCAAAAAAAATAGTGAAATGCAAATGAGATATTAAAAAAAAAAATTACATTAACGAGCGTATGTTTTCGCGCGAGTAAAGTAGCCCCTTAAATATACATAATATATGACATAAAATTCACATACATGTACAGATTGAGCAATTTATGTAATTTAAAGTTATTTAATAGAGTTTCGAATGGTTTTGAGTGGTTAAAACAATTTTTAACCAGTTTTAGACAGTTAAAATCAGTTTCCCCGATGTCCTGATTAAAGTTAGGTTCGATCGGTCAAAATTGTGACTCTGTCAGGATGTGAGTTGTGTAGTCGTTATGGAATTCAATTTTTACATACATGAACCATGTTAAGATAAATAAAAGAGTATAAATATTGCAGGAATACGTTATCAGAATTTTGATTGCTATTTTAAATAAACAAGGGGATAAACCCAGGCTTCCCGGGTTACAGAATATAGGTGAAAATAATATTTTTTAAAATTGATAATTCTATATATTTTTTACATTTAATATATATTTTTTTAGAATGCTGACTAATAATGGCGAATATCATATTTATATGAAAAATGTCAGTAATGATTTCAAAAAAAGTTTTTGAATTTATTAAAAGCGATACTTTCGTATTTGTCTCGCGCCAGGAGTTAACAGCCGAAGAAATCGCCAAAGATCACTATTTACAATCAGTCTTTTTGATTCTGTTCATTTCAGTGTTTTAAGCGCGTAGTTCGATTACATGTCTTAAATTTGTGTTACATTTATATTTTATTATCTTAATTTAAGGACTGATGAATGTTTTAATTTCGTTATGGACGATAAGCTGGAAACAACTGATGAGCTATTTATATTGATTCAAGTGCAAATAAGTTTATTTTTCGTAATCGTCTGCACGCGATAGAGACAAAAAAAAAAAAAACATGCTTGAAAATAATTTTAAAACAATAAATTTAAGGGAATGTCAATTTCAAACAAATTGCGATATAATTTTCAAACAAATTGCATTTGAAAGTACATTTTTTCCCCCTATTCGATGATGTAAAAATTAAAAATGTGCGATATTTAGAAGTTTAAAAAATTGCAGTAAAAGTTAAAGTTAATCGTTTGCTGTTGCCACTGTCAAAACGATGTCAGCATTACGGACGAACTCTTTTGTCTTTTATAATATAAATTGCTTTCAACAATTATTCTACGAAGTTTAAATTTTATTCTTTATGAAGTTGCTTCGTAGATATAAACGAATGTGTAATATGCATTTTGCATAAATTATGGAATATTCTGTAATGAAAATAAACATTATAAAATAATAATAATAAAAATAGTACTTTGAAATTAAATGAAAAAAAATGACAGATTATTGTCGTTTTCCATTAGCGAAAAAGTCATTTTGATCATTAAATAAGTTACGCAACTAACAAGATTATTACGTCAGATCAATAATGAGATTGATTTACTAAGATTAATGACGAGAAGCCCGTTAACACGTTACGTAAATTTTTGAACGCCGGGTCGGAGTCGGATAAAAGTAGGATATCCTGACCTAATGCAGGACTGTAATCCGCATACATTTTAAAATCTTGTTGTTGTTACTATCGCTTCTTTTAACACGCAGTAGATGATGATATATTATAATTTTCGAGGTGTCCCTGTAAATATACGCGATACACGATACAACAGCTATTTTAAAAACGTAAAGTAGTTTTGAGTACCTTAACAGATATTAAAATTTCGTGACAATTGATCAATTTTCACAAAAGGTAAAGGCTATAAATACAAAATAGGGTTTAACAACGTCTTAGCGAAATAGCATTTTTCTCAGATAAGGAAACTCTTTTCTTTTGAGAGAAAAACAAAAGAGTCTATTTCCACCCCGAAGGGGATAAGCTGTGGAATGTCCGAAACAAAGGGGAGTTTGGTCTAGACCCCGCTAGGGGAAATGTGGTGAAGGGTCAGTTCGTGCTTCGACGAGCTTCGTGGAGGTCGCCCAGTAAGAGCTCCGAACTGAACGGATAAGGAAATTACTTTCTTTTGAGAGAAGAACAAAAGTGTCTATTTCCACACCGAAGGGGATAAGCTGTGGAATGTCCAGAAAAAGAGGAGTTTGATCTAGACTCTTCGCTAGGAGAAATGTGGATAAGGGTCAGTTCGCGCTTCGACGAGCTTCGCGGAAGTCGCTCAGTAAGAGCTCCGCACTGAATGGAAAGTTATTATTTTTTTTTTGGAGTTGTGAGCACGTAGCAAGTGCTATGTTATGCTAGAACCTGGATTGCGGCTTATGGGGTTCTTGTGTGGAGAACTGATGCAATTGATTCATTTGTACGCAGTCTACTTTTTGTTTTTAATTAAATTTGTTTCGTTTTTTAAGGGGTCAGGTAACCTTTGAAGCGTCCAAAAATCGATTTTTTTTTAAATAGCTTATAATTATATATGATTCTTTGGGAACATTTAAAATCAAACCCCATACAAAAATTCGCATTAGAAGAGAGGTTATGTCTAAAACACTTTGAGCTTTTGCTATATGATCAACGGGTTTTTCAATCTTTAAAGCCAATTTTCTCAAAACAGCGATTTTGATCATTGAGCGCACGATTTCTGAAAAACGGTTGGCTAGAATTTCACGAAATTTTTGGTGGATGTATTAAACGTACAGTCGTGGAAAAAAAAAAGTAAACACCCCCTACTAACTCTTCAACAAATTATCGTACACAAAAGTTACTGGTACCGAAAGATTGGAAAATAAAATCTACTTTTAGATGATGTATATAAAATTTGCTTAGGGGGTCATCTACATATTAAAACGAACCCAAACCTCATTTTTTTCAATCACAATACCCAATTTTGAAGAGATATTTCAAATCTTCGGCTCAAACTATGTCTAGACACCAAATTTCAAGTCATTTGAATGATAAGTTTTTGAATTATAAACATTCAAAATTTAGTGCTTCTAATGTTAAATTGCATTTTCATATTTTTATTTATATCTCCTAAAATTATGCTCCTAATGTGCTAATTTTTTGTATAGCAATAAAACTAATGTGCCCAAACATAAATACGCTGAATTTGTAATTTTTATAAATTTATGATATGAATTATGAAATTAATATTCGAAAAAATTATGAATTGCAACCTACAATTTTTTTGATGGATTTAGATTTATTAAGTCCTGCTTTATGAAAATCCAAAATTTCACTTTTTTCTTCCAAATAGTTTTCAAATTATGCTTAAAAAACGGCAAAATGATGGTTTAAGGGGCGGTCTATTATAGAAGTGAGTAGATATTTTGAAATTTCTTCTGCTGGCTTGTTATCTAACACGCTTCATTCAGTGCTTAAGGTGCCTTGATCAAGAAGGGGGCTCTCTCGGTTAGCAATCAAATACCTAACTTCAATTTGGATACAGCCCTTAAAATACGCTCGTTTTAAAATAATTAATTTCTCGGAAACTTATGGTATGAATTGCATAAAAATTTGTTTTTAGGCCAATTGAAGGGTGTAGAATTCATTTATGCTGTCAGAATTGGATATTACTATTGAAAAAATGAAGTTATGGTTCGTTTTAATATGTAGATGGCCCCCTAAGCAAATTTTATATACATCATTGATAATTAGACTTTACTTCCAATCGTTTGGTACCAGTAACTTTCTTCTACGATAATTTGTTGCGGAGTTAGTAGGGGGTGTTTACTTTTTTTTTCCCACGACTGTACGTAGATATGCAAAAAATGATGCACAAAAACCAAATACGCACAAAATGACCTATTATTATGTTTCTCAAGTAAGAAGTTTAGAATTCACGGCTACTTTCGTATAAAAAAAAATCTCGATATCTCGAATTACTCTAAATTTTTTTTTTTTTTCTCGAGATCTACAAGTTTTATTTTTTTCATTGTAGGTCATTTTGAAAACACTTTATATCTGTACTCATTAAAAAAATCTTGGCTTGTTTCAGTCACTAAAATGGGAAAAATCATGCGCGCAATGCATGCAAGAATAATTCTTTCGTAAAAATTGTATTATCTTTAAAAATAAATTAAAAAAAACTATATATGTGTATACCTTTTCTAACAACTTTGATTGATAAAATAAATCGTTCCTAACATGTGTTTTCAATTTTATAATTAAAAGTTAATTAGTTAAAGAATGACTTCAATTCTTACAGAGGCCACTTTTCCACGTACTTTATTGGTTCAAAGGTTACCTGACCCCTTAAAATTGAATTGAGTTTTAATTCAATTGTTTTATGAGCTGTAGTGTTATTTTCGATGATCGTCGCTACCCGGTTGAGTGCCGTTACTACAAGGACAAGAAAATAGTTACACACAGAAATAAAGTATCAGTTTTAGATGCACACAGAAATAAACTATCATTTTTAGATCCTAATAATATTATAACAGGACCATCTGTAGACCAAGACCCCCCCCCCCCCCCCCGATACACACACCTCTTTTTTAAAAAGAAGTATGAAAATCGAACTATCCATTCAAGATTTATGCCTGGGCGAGGGATAAGGGAAAAAAAAAACTTTGTTGAAAGTGAGTTAATAAAATTATGAGTTACAAGCTTTACTGCGTGTATGATTTTATGATAAACTATAATAATAATAAAAAGAAGGAAAAAAAGAAAAACATGCGAAATGTAAATTTATCATCGATATCCCGTGCTTGTTTAAATTAAATCATTCAGCGGAAATCTCGTTTACCCTTATTACTGTGATCGAGAGGAATGTAAATGATAATATTAGAATCGGAGGAGTATCGCTTCTTCTGTAGTGACACCCTGTATAAAACTTGCCGCACAGCATTTTAAGAGAATTATAAGGGATCCCTTAAATGTCTTTACCGGGTCCGTAAATTTGTGTATAATTCGTCTTTTTAGGTGCATTCGTAATTATATAAATACGTAGCACCTATAGTCGTCGTTCAGTCCGTCTGTCCGCATATAACAGAGCGAAAACTACCCAACCGAATGGTCTGAAATTTTAAATATATAATTGTTGCTATATTTTGTCTAGCTATTTCAAATTTTATGAAAATCGTATGATTAGTTTAATTACAGGGGCAGTCAAAAGTTTTCCGTTACATTACGGCCAATGGAAATAAATTATTGCAAGTGCAATTTAATGATGTTACAGCTTTTCGAACAGAATGAAATGGATATGCACTTATTGAAGTGCAGTAAAATATACATTCAGTACAATATGTGGTGCAAAAAATATTTATAAAACTAGCTATAGTACGAACGCACCTCATTTGCCACGTTTGACGAGCAATTTCCAACTTGTTTATTTTCTCTCACATGACTAATTTCGCAACACCAAAACAAATCATGCACAATATTACGACTTACAAAATTATAAAAAACCCTCGCATGGGCCCACATATTCTTTTTTATGGAAGGCTAATTAAAATAAAATAAATTCATCCTTCGTATCTTTTAGAAACTTGAAATAAAAAACAGTATCATTCGAAATGTAAATTGATGATCGATATTTCCGTCCTTGTTTTACATCATCAGCGGAAAACTCGTTTAGCCTTATTACTTCGATCCAGAGCAGGGGGTCGGAACTTAGCGCGCTATTCTTTCTGTCTGTAAGCACCATCTACTATTTGTTCGGGAAACATGTATAAAATTTGCTAGGCAACATTTTAAGGGGGCTCAAGGCTTGATCGATACCGAAAAACATGCAAACAGAGTTCTCGCTTCGAGTCTATATAAAAACAGAAGTATTGAATGTAACTAATTTAAACTTTCTGATATTTTTAAGGTATGTTTGTAGTCTTATAAAATTATAAAACGAAGTACTTCAATGTAATAAAACAAAAAATATAGTGAAATCTATATAACACAATTTTCAGAAAAAAAATTTATGTGTCATATCACCATCCGTAAGATATCTTAACGTTAAATTGACATAAGAACCTAATTTTTGCCTTACAATGATCAGAAAACTTTACTCTATAGAATGAATTAAGGATATAACTATCACTCAAAGGAAACCTTATTAAAAAAACCTCTCAAATTCGAAAATGTAAAAAACCCTAAAAAATACAACTTTTTTTTCATTAAAAATACTCAAAATATTAAACTATCTAAAATATATTAATTCATTCTATAGATAATGAAGTTATATGCATGCAAAAAAAAATTTAAGTCATTCCTTCAAATAGTTTTTTTTTTTTTTTTAAATCTTACGGATAGTCGTCAAAAATCAAGTTTTGAGAAAACGCGACTTAAAGTTGCAATTAAATGGATACGGCTTTGTAACTATTGTTACATAAATGCTCATAACTCCGTTAAAAATGCAAATATTTTTATGCGGTTTTTTGCAATGTGTTCTGAATTAATTAAATAATCAAAATAGATACTAAAAGAAAAATCGATTAAATTTTTTTTTCAATCCCTGAGCCCCCTTAACAGAGTTATAAGGGGGCTTATAAGTGTATTTTCCGGGCTCGTAAATCTGAGGATAATACGTTTTTGTTTTTCCCCCATGACTAATTTTACAATGCCAAAACAAATCATACATAAAATTACGAACTTACTAGATTCGACAACAGTCTCACGTGTGTCCGACACACGTGCTTTTTTATGGAATACTAAAAAAAAAAAAAAAAGAAAAGAAAAAAGAAAGAAAGAAAGAAAGCCAGCCTCCGTATCTTTCGGAAACTTGAAACAGAAAAGAAACAACATCCGAAATATAAATTTATAATCCATATTTTCGTGCTTGTTTTTACATCATTTAGCGGGAATCCCGTTTAAATTATTACTGTTATCATGAAAGATTAATGTAAACAATATCATTAAGAGCCGGAGAAGTATCGCCTACGGCCTACGCCCGCAGTAGTATTTTTGAGGCTATCATATATAAAACTTACCTCTGAATATTTTATGCAAGTAATATAAGGAGCCGATAAATGCCTTTCCACGGGGGCTGTAAATTTGTGCATAATACACACACATATATAAGAGTGTCTTATTTATATGTAAATTTTTTTCTTTTGAAATGAAATTATAGCAGCCTTTTAGATTTGTTCCAATACACATTAAAAAACTACGGGTGCAAAACTAGAACTCATTTGAATATCAAGAACACATGCCTCATCGACGGTAAAAGTTAAGAGCGTTTTATTTTTTGCAAATCCTAGAATATTCAATTTATGTGCAAAATTCATCTATCCAAGGCTTAAGGCTCAACTGGTCTGCTCAACAAGCACAAAACGTTTTGACACATTTACAAATTCATTTTTTAACGGAAAGATATAAAATTGGAAGCCCTGACCATGGAAGCGATTTGGAATCGAACTGTGTTTTCTATTTCTTGATCAACCAATTACCTATTGAGTTATAAGCGATTCTGATCATGTGACACGGCATTTTTCTCCCCTTATTGACTGGATTTTCTTCTTTTGTTCGGAAGCTCGATTCAAAATGCCAATTTTGACAGTATTTTCTGAAAGATCTATTGCATATAGAAGAAAACGGAAAAAACAGTTCGATGACATTGTTTCTGAATAACAACAGCTTCTAATTTCATGCGTTTCCGAACAAAAATGAATTAAAACTTATGTCAGAAAGTTGATCCTTTGGATTTGAGAACAGCCTGAACAAATCAATCTAACTATCGAATTAAACTAAAAAAGGGTAGATTTAAAGCTTTTTTGTAATTTAAAATACTTACAAAGTATTAAATAATATCAGGGTGAAAATAATAGAACGATATGCAATTTGTAGGACTTTCTGTTGTTTGTTAGATATGTTTGTGCGATAGTCTTGCAATGTTTTTGTCATGTCTCTGGCTTTAAAGGGGCTCTTCACTCACTTGAAAACACCCGTTCGCTAATGTTAAACCTATGGGCAGGTTGCTTTCGAATTTCTCGTTTGAATTTGAATATTTTAAAACCTTTTTTTTTTTTTTTTTTTTTTTTGTTTCTTCTTCGCATAGGATAGCTGAGCTTGATCTCTAATAGGGCTATTTTGTACTTTTTCGATATTTGTTGTAGATTTTTTTTAATAAAGGTATTTTCACTTTCGAAACCGGTTCCGAATGCGAAAGTACCATTATTAAAAAAATCTGCAACCGAAATCGAAAAAGTTAAAATAGCCCTATTATAGATCGAGCTCAACTATCCTATGCAGAAAAAAAAATCGTTTAAAAATATTCAAATTTCAACGAGAAAATCGAAAACAATCTGCCCATAGGTTTAACATTAGAAAACGGTTGTTTTCAAGTGGGTGAAGAGTTCCCTTAATGAGACGTATGCCTAATGAAAATTACTGTTAATTTTATTTTCTTCATGTATCGTATTTATATGTATATCAGTATCTACGTACTTTGGTTATGGACACATGTTTCTTATTTTTCGAATAAAATGAGTATTATTGTATTCATATGTGTATTGCAGGAAAAGATCTATTGTATAAAAGGAAATACCAGAAAGGATGTTATAAATCGGAATTCGGATAATATAGTAAGTAGCTGAGAAGCAGGAGTGGTGAACAAAAGATAATCTGTGATGACCTGGTGAATGAGCAAGCGGGGAGAAAGGGCACGTGGATTGTCTTTGATGTTACAGATAGAGACCCCTTAGAATTTTGAATGGAGAAGACGCAGTAGGAGAGAGTAAGATAAGTCAGTCTTAGGCTGCATTTAGAAAGGAAAAGTACTCACTCTCATACTAAAGCAATAAAATGTGGTTTTTAACAAAAAGACGGGGAATTAACAATGGGTTCAACAATGAAAAGGAGATAAGGAGATTAGATCGAACTTGAAGGAAACTTCTCCCTCCTGCAGGATGACCAGCACTTTCCTTGTAAAGCCATTAAAGATGAAAAAAGCCGTGTGCCCACAATAAAGCGCCGCCTGACCAGAACAAAGTGAGCGCGAGTAGAATGATACGTCTATCTGAAGTCTGAAGCTTTAAGTCTTGGGTTGGACGCGAAACGTGTAGTTTGGATTACGTATGTACAAGAGTTCGGAGAGATACCTGTGTGGTCATCCCGTTGAATAAGCCTAGCTGAGTACGGTCAATCGAGTAGGGAATATTGTAATTTAATGATATAACCCAGTACGTAGATGATATCTTAACGACTAACTTAATGTTGGGCAGGATTTGCTATATCCGTGTCTATAAATGTAAATAGTTTGTTTGAAATATGTAGCAATGATATTAAGTATAGAAAAAAAAGAGTATATAGCTGATATTAAATATAACAGAAAAACCAAAGCCCTAGCAAGATTTTATCAAGAAGAAAGCATCCAAATAAATTTCAATGAAAGTAAAATAATTTTCCCTCCAGTCTATACTATCCATCCATTATAAGGGAAACCATCGAAATTGTAACGCTTAAAAAATCAATATGTAACGACACAACATCATTTCACTTACCAAAAATATGGTTCGAGCTACTCAATGGTTATGAAAATAAAAATAAAATAAGCCTCCATGTAAAATTAAAAAAAATAACGTGCATAATATGACAGAATACGTAGAAAACTGAATGATGGCGTTTCATAAACCGTGCAAATTTAGAATATTTTTATTTATTTGTTTTGAAAATGGTTCGGGGAGAGTCGAAACATGTCAACAGCCGAAATAAACGTATTTTTACTTGTTTTAAAGTTTTAATTTACACACTTTAGCATTTGAAATTAGTGTAAGTGTCTTTTAACGTAAATATTTTGTAAATAAATCATCCATTAATATCATGGGAAGAATCCTAGTTATTAAAATTCCCAACCTTCTCACGTTGTGTCCGGTATCACGTACCTATGCCGGTGGCGGCAGAACATCAACTAAGGAGCGTTAATTTCCATCTTTACATGTGATGGACTAAAATTAGAGTGATAGTTATCATCGTTTAGTTTTAAAAATAAACTGTTTTTGAGATTCATCTTTGGTAAACTGACAATTAAAATTTTAAAATGTTTTTACTTCCTTTTCAGACTTATCACTAATGACTTTAATTAGAGCCGAAACTAGGAGTTTTCCGACCCCCGGAGCAAACATGACTTTTGGACATCCTCCTTTCCAAAATGAATTTATAAACAAGTTTTCTATACACTGCTTTTATGTTTCACTTGCTGAACCACCCGGCGTTGCCTGGACCCACTAAAAATAGCACAAAACGCAAAAAGCCCTAAAAAAATGCAATAAAAATTTGGAAAAATTTAAAAATCACTGCACGATTCTAAATAAACTTTAATGAAACGAGAACAAAATTTACTACATTAGGCTAGAACATTGAAACCGGATGTCTTTTATTAATGTGGAAAAATCGCCGCGAAACGCGGAAAAATAGATAAAAGAAAAGACACTAAAAATCACATTAAAAGCCGCTCAAAATTAAAAAATAGCGGAGGACAAAATTTGCAATATTAGGCTAAAAGTTTAAAACATAATTCCTTTTACGAAGTTAAAAAAAAAGAAAAGGAAAAGGAAAAAAGAATTACCGTAGAACGTGAAAAAACGCTCTAAAAAGTCACGTTGAAAAAAATTACATTAAAAATCGCTAACAATTAAAAAAGCGTAGAGAACAAAATTTAGTACAGTGTGCTAAAACATTGTAACCGTAATTTTTCCACGAATCTCTTCTCTCTATTCTAAAAAAAAGTAACTACCGCTGTCACCGCCGCCGCCGCCGGTTTTGATTTTTTTGTGACCGGAGGCCTTTCTTCGTTAATATTAACAAAAATAATGCATACAAAAATATGAAAATCGGTGGTTTTATACAAAAATGTTTGATAAATACGCTGATGCAGACAGTTTTCAAATCGAAGAATTATTTTAAGAGTTATTTAATGCTAAAGTTGGACAAAATCGTTCCACTAAAAAAGTTTTATAGTAGCAAAAACTATACATGGCAGTGTAATCATTTTTAGATCATTTTATGCGTTAGAATTTGCCGGAGTGCAGATTGCATTAATTTTTTTATTTTGACTCATTTTTTCAGGTTTTATTTCTATTTTAAATTCAAATTTTCAGCATTTCTACAGATATTTTTTACAGATTTCAGAAAATTGTACTAATTTAAACTGTTGCCAACTGTATAAAAAGCGCAAGTAATAATGTTTGCTTCAAATTAAAAATTTATTTACACGTGACTATTATAAACAGGAAAAAACTTTCAAATTAGAATTAAATAATTACGTATAAAAAGCAGGAACTTATTAAAAATTACGTCATAAAAAGTATACACGTGAATTTTAAAAGAGAAAGGATATTGTAAAATAATAAATTCATTAACATGCGTTAGAAGTCTTAGGAGAAATTACGTCATATTTACGTCACATTATAGTTATTACATAAAATGAACACAAAATAATATTGCAAAAAAGTTTAAATTTAGAAATTGCGCTAGACTTTTATTTGATATTTTGAGAATTAATTTAAAATGTCTCATTTAAAAGAACTTTCTTTTCGCTTTGTTAAAAAATACCAGGAGACAAAGACTCTCTTTACTTAATTCCTTTTATATTAGCTTATTTTGAAATGTTGTTACACATGTATACGTCATCAAGTTATTTTTATTTCGACGTTTTATTTGTGTTTTTATTAATGTTGTACGAATTTATTTGTTCTTTCGTTATTTAAAATAAAAATTATATCAATTTGTATAATTTGGCGAGTGGTTTGGCGATTTATATAATTTGGCGAAATTGGTCGACAGGATAATCAAGTAGTACAGCAGCGGATTTGGCGTTAAAATTCCCCAATCAAAGAGAAATGAATAGAAATTCGTTTATAGGGAGATCGCCACTGTTTTTTAAATTATAATTCAATCTTTCGAAATCTTTTTAAAGCCGATCAAATTAGCGTGCATTTAGAGTCTGCGGTGTCTGGACGGGGGTTGGCGAGCGTAGCTCGTAGTGGGCCGAGCCCCCTAGTGTAAAAAAAAAAAAAAAAAAAAAAAAAAAAAAAAAAAAAAAAAAATAGCTGTGGAAGTAAAAAGTGGATAGAAATTGCTAAACAGCGCATTAAAAATAGATAATTCAAAAATCGAGGAAGGAAAAATCTACTATATTCGACTAAAATTTTGAAACCGAATTCCTGTTACCATTGTCAAAGAATCGCAGGGAGAAGCAATGATGAATGGCCTTTAAGTGATAAAAGCCTTTTAAGGGGTCTCAGGACTCTTAAAATTGGAAAAAATGAAAAAAAAAAAGACCATTTTCAACATTTAATATCTTAAAAGGAACTTGATTTTAAGACATAATTTTAATTGGAATAAAATAGATAAGTATGTTCTTTCATTTCATGCATTTAAAAAATTATAAGATGCAGAATTAGCATTTACAGGGTGCTCCAAACTGTTAGACATTTGACGAGCAAAAAATCGGCATAACAGCTTACGCGCAGGGTTACAAAATAAGTATTGCAACTAGAATGAAAATTAAATACCTACGTAGACTTCTGATTATAATAATTACCATGAACCTAAATAAAATTGTATTTAAAGCTTTTTTATATTTTTAATACAAAGTTGTATTTAGCTAATGCAAAATTAAGAAAATTTCAACAGTATAATGACCTAAAAAAATATTGTTTTGAACAATAAAAAGGAAATTTTAGGTTCAGTTTATACAAACTAACATGAAACATATGTTTTGAAAATTTCATGAAAAAATATTCATAAGTGTTTGAGATATCGTGCGCGTTATGCCCAAAAACGTCATTTGGAGAAAAATGGCTTCAAAATTTCCGAAACGACGCTTCAGCTATTGAACATGTATAAATGTAAAAGCCATAACTTCAGTTCTAATAGGAATTTCAAGGAAACAATTATATCAAAATGTTCAGAAAAGATAGGAGTTTAACATCTAAAAAAATTAAAATTTCGAAAATTTTAAAGCCTTAAGAGTCCTGAGACCCCTTAAGCGATAAATTGAAAAAAATGAAGAAAATATTTAGAAAACTGAAACGTATGGGAGACTTTCAAATAAAAACATGAACGAAAAATCATGCTTCAAACATAGATTATGAAAAACTTTCCAAGACATTCAGAATACTGCAACAAAACTTCACCATGTAATAAGATGAAATATGATGTCTAAGTAAAGAATTCGGAAAACGCTTAACACATTTGATAACCTAAATTTCAGCAATTACCATCAACAGTCGAAAAAATATCCGAATTCTTTTGTGCAGCCCTGTACATGATCAATAGATTTGTATATATAATACATAACATCTTAAACTTCAGTTCATTTAGGAAACGCACTAGCACAGTTGAAAGTTCCGTCCAGCCATATATAATGATTTAGGGCCAGGTGGGGTAATTATGACCAGGGGGTAATTATGACCGCCATCATATTGGAGAAAACTGTGATGGTAAAATTTTGTTTCAAGCTTAGATATTAACCTCATAATGTATATTTCACCTTAGGTATTCTTTATTACTAGTCTGAAGCCTTTTTGAGATCCAAATAGCAATTTGAAACTAAGTCTATAAAATTTTTGATAAACGGATTTGTTACTTTGGAGTTCAAAGTGGTCATAATTACCCCAAACAAATGTGTATTGGCAAGTATAAAGAGAAGATATAGTGGTCATAATTTCCCCACTAGTGGTCTTAATTACCCCAAACTTATGTGATTGTGAGTTTTTGGTGGGGTAATTATAACCACCCTTTTAACTTTAAAAGAAAAACAGCTATGAGAATTAAAACTTTTAAAATGTGTTCTTAAAAGATCAAAGTTACTTCCTATGTACTAAAAACAGCACTTTTCCAAATAGAAATAAGCAGAAAAAAATAACAAAGTTGAAAATGTAAAAAGTGGTCATAATTACCCTTCTGACTATATATAATTTATACACACCAAGTAATAAGCAAAAATTAGTTAAATTTAAAAACGCGCACCACAACAGAAAACTCACTTCCAGTAATTATTGTTCCTGTACAGTACTGTAACTAAAATCCCTATAATTAAACGATGAATGCACACCATATTTTACAGTTAGCATTTCGTAATGTATTTCAGTGGTATACGTCAATTTTAATATCTTTGAAATAGTGTAATATTACTAAAATACACTGATAAGGATTTTTCTCCATTTGACATTAATGTAATGTAATTCTTTAGAGTGACTCGGTAAACGAACTATTGACGCTACACACTTTATATCCAAAACTAAACCTGCCATAGTAAACGTCAATAACATATAAAATGACGTCATCCGCATCCGCTGAAGAATTCCTGATTTGCGATCTAGTATTAAACAACATCTACAGTAAAGTGCGTATAGGACGTCACTATCGCTGAATAAAAAAAAAAAAAAAAAAAGAGAGATTTTGTTATTCAGGAAACTCGACAAAAAAAAAAAAAAAAAAAAAAAAATCGGCTATCTAAAGATTCACAGGCCTTCATTTGTTTGTAATATTAATATAGATACCTAAAATTAAATTTAGTTTATAATAGCTTCGTGTTTTATCAGAAATCATTCATTTATATTTTTTCAAAATAGCACGTATTTTAAGTACATTTTTTTCAGTTTTTATGGGAAAAAGGCAACAAAAAGATATAATTGCTATTTTTCTTTTACTTTCTACAGAAATGCAGTTCTTCCGTTGCCAATATCAATGCATCTAAATAATAATAATAATAATAATAATAATACTTCAAAAATAAATGGAGATGCAGTTTAAAAAAAATACATTTAAAAGTACTTTTTTTTCCCTATATGACGGTATAAAAATTGAAAATGTGCGATGCTTAGAAGTTTAAAAAATTGCTGTCGAGTATTTAATCGTACAATTATATATCTGCTTTGTTTTATGGCTGGCTTATACAACGTAATGTTATTTTTTGGAGGCTGCACAAAATAAGCTGGGAGAAAGAAATAGCATACCGGGGGCTAAAAAAAATCATGCGTCGAGCATAGATTGAGAGACACTTTTACTGCAACGAAACTTCATCGTTTAAATTTAAACAGGTGATACCAGATCAGGGCCGAAACTAAGGGGGGGGGGGGGCAGAGGGGACATGTGTCCCGGGCGCCAGAACGAAAGGGCGCCAAATGAAGGATTATACCTTTGGAAAAGATCATTTTTTTCTGATGGATTGATGGGTTCTATTATTATGAAACAGCCATTATAAATGAAGTGTTAGGTGAAGATGAAAGAGCAGTCGTAAAAAGTTAGAACTCTGATTTTCTGGTCCGAATGAAGGGAAAAAATGGCCATAATTTTTTTTTCACCTAACACTTCATTTATAATGGCTGTTTCATAATAATAGAAGCCATCAGTCCATCAGAAGAAAATAGCTCGGTGAAAGCGGAAACTCGGTTAGGCGGGACTCGTATAATCGGAACTCTACTGAATATGTCATTTAAAAAATGATCCTTAGAATATTTTTGTTGATGTTCAGAGGGACCTCCCCCTTGGAACCGCCACTGTAGATTACGTAGTTCATTATTACATATTTTATGATTACATATTTTAAATTTTAAAATAAGTCGTCTATTATAAAATTAGTAAAATTCTCTTTGTAAATATACTTTGCGGAAGAGGGGGGGGGGGGGCGCCAAAATCCGTGTTTGCCCCGGGTGCAAAAAAGGCTAGTTTCGGCCCTGTACCAGATTTCAGCAATTACCATCTAAAGCCGGAAAGCTACTCGAATTCTTTTTGCATCTCTATTATGATCTATAGATCTGTATCTAAACTACATGGTGTCCTAAAATTAAGCTTTTTTTTTTGGCAAAGCGCATAACATAGTCGAAAATTCAGTCGAAACAGTAGAAGTGGGGGGGGGAGGGGGCGCCAAAATCTATGTTTGCCCCGGGTGCAAAAAAGGCTAGTTTCGGCCCTGTACCAGATTTCAGCAATTACCATCTAAAGCCGGAAAGGTACTCGAATTCTTTTTGCATCTCTATTATGATCTATAGATCTGTATCTAAACTACATGGTGTCCTAAAATTTAGCTTTTTTTTTTTTTTTTTTTTTTTTTTTTTGCAAAGCGTATAACACAGTCGAAAATTCATCTTCAGCAATTTGCACCAATCGGAAATGCACTCGAATAATTTTGTACAGAAATTTTCTACATTGTCTACAGATTTTTATATTCTCCTTATAATAAACTAAATTTTAATTCATGGGGGGAAAAAACGCAAAACACAACTGAAAACGTATATTTAGAAATTGCCATCCATAGACGGCAATGCATCCAGTTCTTTGCGTAGCCCTACATATGAATTTATTTATATTCCACAAAAATTTCTCAGTTATACTAAATATAGTTCAGCACGAAAATACATAACTCAATTAAAAAACAGCCTCCTCAAACAATTCACGCTCATGCACAGTAATGCTTACGAATTATTTTGTGTACCCCTGTACATGACCTATAGAATTTTATCAAGTATGAAAAAATTTAGTCAAACATGTCGCCCGGTAGCGTGGTCAGTAAGTGGAGGCTACTACCACGCTGCTGGGGCCCGGGTCCGAATCCCGGGGTAAGACATGGATGTGATTGTGTGCTCAATGTTATATATATATGTAATGGAAAGAAATAAAAATTGTTATGTCTGGTTTGTGTGTCATCTGTTTTTTGTGCGTAAATAAAGATCATTCGAGGTGACAGCCATAGTTTCTATAAGCTTCAAAGCAATCTCCACTACGGTGGACTTCAAGTGTCAAAATGTTAGTTAAACATGAAAACGCATACCACATCTGAAAACGCACTTCCAGCATTTTTTCCTCCTGCACTACACAGTACTGTGTAACCGAATATTTTTATGTGTCCCTGATGAACGATAATGAACGATAAATGCTATGCAAACTCTATTCTATAAGTAAGTAAATGGGTAACAGTAGTAAAAATATGAACTACCGATTATACTTCATTTTACACTTTTTAACGATATTTACAATATTTACATAGCGTTAAACCTCTAGTAATTGGCACCTTAAAGATTATTTCTTGTTCAAATCACTATTACAAAATTTCAAGTCCATTTCTTTCTTTTTTTTTTTTCTTTTGAAGGGATAGTTGAGATACATTAAAAAATTATTGATGACAAAATTTTGAAAATTTATACATTGTATTATAATAAATATTTTTTTTTTCATAAATATGGCCAGTAACTCCAGTAACTGACACCAACCCTATTTAGAAAACCATTAACTGACACAAAGTGAACCAGTGTCTGAGACTTTTTTTTCCAAAGATAATAATAATAATAAAAATATTTTAAATTTCAAGGAATTTATGCTTTAAAAATACTTTAATGTTTATTATAAAAACAAAATTCTTAAACCTTATTTTTATATATGATATCACACTACAGATGTATGCGTCTTTCTTTTCAGGTTTTAATTTGTTAGTAATGCTGGTATCTAATAAATGACATTTAACAACCAGTAACTGATAAATGGTGCCAGGCACTGGTAAAACAACTTAAATTTTAATGGTGTTTACTACAAGATTAATTTAGTATGTATTGTGTTTTTTTAAACAGTTCAAATAATAGATTTCAAATTTCTTTAATATAACCAATAATTCTCACCTGGTGAAATGAAATTCCTTAATCAATAATTGGCAACCCACCCCCCCTATTAAGGTAAACTAAATACCTATAAACTATAAATCATGGTCCTAATGTATTACAGGCATCTTTTAACCAATTTGTACACGTACAACTTTATGAAAAAGTTTAGGATGTTTGAATTACATGTACATAAAAAAAAAACTCTACCTTAATTTAAAAAAGAAGACAGTTGCCTCAAAATGGCACTTTTTGTATTCTCAAAAGTTCCTTCCTCGTTGAATATGTTTTTGGTAGGGGTGAAAAAATTGACTCCAAAATAAACATAAATGTCAAAGTTACGTTACCACTATTATAGATAACAGCACTTTGCCGAATTTTGCAAGAAAATACTTACTTGAGGGAGATCTTTGCTGAAGTGTCAGTTACTGGCCAAATAACTAGGGGTTTCACCCTAGTTATTGCAATTATAAAAATATTTTGGATAGCTTAACAAAGCAAACCACCACGGTTAAAAACTTGAAACTACGACTTTTATCTTTTGATAACTTACATATTAAAGAAAAAAATCTTTCTAAATTATTTTACGAATACACGTAATTCTATTTAAATTATAGAGCTTCTGTTAAGGTTCACTCACGGCAAAACATATCTACCTTTATTATTATTATTATTTTGGAGCCATTGGGACACGAATTGGGACAGTTTCCTAGCAGCTTGCTTGTAACATCCGTTCATACCTTTGAGCCGCATGCAATTAAAATTCATCGATTAATTTAAAACTTTGCAATTATCATTTATTTATATAAAAGAGCAAACTGAAGGGGTGCTGCATAAAATATCTTCATTTTGAAAAATACGGAGTACCATAATATATATTTTAAAATTAATTTTACAACGCTAAAACAGATCAGACATAACGCTTTACAGATTTTGACAACACCTTCCACGTGTGTCTTACATGCGTGTTTTTATGAAAAGTTAAAATTAATAAACAAATAATTTCAACCTCCGATTCTTCTAGAAGCTCGAGAAACAAAGAAACAACATAGAAAATGCAAATTTATGATCGATATTTCCGTGCCTGTTTTACATCATTCAGCGGGAATCTCGTTTTGTCTATTACTGTCATCTGGAAAGATGAATGCAAACGATAAAAGTTGGAACCGGAGGAGTATAGCTTCTGTCTGCTTTTTCCAAGTCCACCTTTTAGAATCGGTCAGTGTTTGGGTCTGACGCGGACGTGACGTCACTTCATTTCGTCAGGTCCAAGTTCTCTGATGAGAACCGTGCTGTTGACCTTCTGTTCTAATATCTTCGTACCCAACTAGAATTTTTTCTTTTTTTCTAATGGAAGCTAATGCGGATTAAAAGAAAACTTGTTTTTTATTAATAAAAATATAAAAAAAAGTTTATTCGATACCTTAGAGTTTTTCTTTTCTTTGTGTGTGTTAGTGTGTTTTCAAGTTCCTGTGAAAAAAGGTTTAGTTTATATCGAAGTAGTTTTACGCCTTGGATATATGAAACTAATGTAAGTAAAGATTATTTTTGTTTTTTTCTTTCTTTTTCTTTTATTTTTTTCTTTAAATTTTTTTTTGCTATGCAATAACATCATATTTAATTTCCCTTGTATGTTTATGTCAGAAAACTATTTAATATTAAGTATACGGTAGAGTCCCGATTATCCGAGCCCCGCTTAACCGAGTTTCCGCTTTAACCGATTTATATTCTTCTGATGGACTGATGGCTTCCATTATTATGAAACAGCCATTCATACGACTGCTCTTTACCTTCACCTAACAGCTCATTTATAATGGCTGTTTCATAATAATAGAAGCCATCAGTCCATCAGAAGAAAATGATCTATTCCAAAGGTATATAAGTTCGATTGAAAAAGAAAATTATACTTTGAGCAGAAAGAAGAGGCTATACCTGCAATTTTCACGACACTAATAGAATCACATAGCTGCCAATTTGTACGGTTTTGTTACCACTAAAATTGAATACAAATTTTTGCCATATTTAATCGTTGACAATTGTTAGATTTCGGCGATTGAATTAGGCAAAATTTACTGGTAAGTTTTAGTGGTAAGAAAAAAATCCTAGAAATTGGTAGCTATGCAGTAGCGTAATACTGCAACAGCGAGAAAAAAAAACTGCAGCAAAATTGACATTCAACAAACAAAGAACTATCAAGGGCTTTTTCAAATGAACAATTTCATTCTCTGTTTCCTAAAAGTAATGGAAATGTACATAAAAAAATGTTACTAGTACCATAAAAATGAATGAATTAGGGCTGTTCTCAAATCCAAAAAAGCAACTTTCTGACATAAGTTTAATTTATTTTTGTTCGAAAATGCATGAAACTAGCTGGTGTTGTCGTTCAGAAAATATGTCATTGAGCTGTTTTTTCCATTTTTTTTTTGCAAACGCAATAGATCTTTCAGAAAATAGTGTCAAAGTGGGCGTTTTGAACTGAATTTCCGCGCGAAGGAAGAAAGAGCATTCAAGAGCGGGCGAAAAACGCGTTTGTCACGTGATCAAATTCGCTTATAACTGAATAGGTAATTGATTGATCAAAAAATGGAAAAAACAGTTCAATTCCAAATCGCTTCCATGGTCAGGCTTTTCAATTTTATACCTTTCCGTTAAAAAATGAGCTTGTAAATGTGTCAAAACGTTTTGCGCTTGTTGAGCAGAGCAGTTAAGAACAGCCTTAAGTGAAAATTTTATTTCATCTCCTTAGTTGGTGACGATTTGTGTAAATCTAATTTATCCAAGTTTTTTGCTTATCCGACGTGAACTTGGTCCCTATTAACTCGGATAACCGGGACTAGACTGTAATAACTAGAGGATCCAACCCGAGGTTACATATGTGAAAACCATTTTTTTCTAACTCATAAGAGAAGTTTTATATTTAATATATATATATTTAGATGCTCTTTAACAAGACAAAACAATTTATAAATCAAAAATATCGATAATGTATCCAAATAAAGTTTTTAAATTTATTAAAGGTGATACTTCCGTATTAATCGCATGGCAGTGAATAGCCGTAGAAATCTCCAAATATTTCGTTATTTATTGCAGCTTTTTCGATTCTCATAATTCCATCTGTTGCATAGTTCGATTACATGCCTGTTAAATTTGAGTTAATATTATATTATATTATTATTACTTGTTATTATTGAAGAAATTTTAACTTTGATATGAAAAATTCACCGGCAACATATGCTTAACTATTTATATTGTTTTAAGTGCAAATGGATTATTATTTATCCATAATGGAGCCTGCACACGATGGATATAGATTTTTAAAAAAATCATACTTGAAAATTATTTTAGAAAACCACAATAAATGATTAAATCGTGATGCAATTTTCAAACAAATTGCTCTTGAAGGTACATGTTTTTCCCTATACGACGGTGTAAATTTGAAAATGTGCGATCTTTAGACTTTTAAAAATTTGCAGTAGCGATAATTGCAACACCGAAATTTAATCGTCAAGTCTTGCCAACCTCAAAATGACGTCAGCGTTGCGCACGGACACGTTTGCTCTTTGTAATAGAGATTATTATCAACATTGTCAACGTTATTGTCCGTATTAATTAAACTAGTAAAAGCCATGCTTTGTTTGGATTCGCGAAGCATTTTTTAATAAGATAAATATTTGAAAGTAACGATATTTTTTTATATTATTCTTGCATCTTTATTAAGCAAAAAAGTAATTTTATGTTTTGGCGCATTTTAATTTTAGAAATAATTACGTCTGGGGTTGGCTGGAAAATAGGGATTGATTACGCGGGGAGTTGGTGAGCGTAGCGAGCAGGGGGGCGGAGCCCCCTAGTTGTGTTAAAAATTAATCTAATATGATAACTCATGCAGCATTTACTGCAGTTCCAAAAGTAACTTTCGATTTATTCTGTTGAGCTGATTCAGATATCGGACCAGATGCTGTGGTCTTTAAAGGTTATATTAGATGTAAATTTCCAACTGGGCGAAAAATGTCCGGACCAGGATTCGAACCCTGAACCTCCTGGCTGAAGCCGCCAGTGCTCTGCCATCTGAGCTATCCCGGACGATTCTGGTCGAACTTTTTCACCCAGCTAACCTTGAAGATTACAGCATCTGGTCTGAAACCTGGTTCAGCTCAACAGAATAAATCTCAGGTAATGGAACTCCAGAAATCGCTGGATACGAAATTACACTAGATTATTTTAACACAATTATTCTAATTGGTAAACAAATCATATTAGATGTAAATTTCCAACTGGGCGAAAAATGTCCGGACCAGGATACGAACCCTGTTTTTCTCCCAGTTGGAAATTTACATCTAATATGATTTGTTTACCAATTAGAATAATTGTGTTAAAATAATCTAGTGTAATTTCGTATCCAGCGATTTCTGGAGTTCCATTACCTGAGATTTATTCTGTTGAGCTGAACCAGGTTTCAGACCAGATGCTGTAATCTTCAAGGTTAGCTGGGTGAAAAAGTTCGACCACAATCGCCCGGGGTAGCTCAGATGGCAAAGCACTGGCGGCTTCAGCCAGGAGGTCCCGGGTTCGAATCCTGGTCCGGACATTTTTCGCCCAGTTGGAAACTTACATCTAATATGATTTGTTTACCAATTGGAATAATTGTGTTACAATAATCTAGTGCTTTAAAGGTTAGTTGGATGAATTAGTCCTCCAGATTCGTCCGGAATGGCTCAGTTGGTAGAGCATTGGTGGCTTCAGCCAAGATATCCCTGGTTCGAATCCTGGCCTGGCCCGGACTTTTTTCACCCACTTGGAAATTTACAACTGAAAGTCCGGTTTGTAATAATGTAGACTCCTATTGCACCACATTATAAGTTTTTGAGATAGTTATAATTTTAACAAGATCTTGTATGTTTTTATCTTAACATATATTCACTATAAAAGTAGGAACCCATTTTTTAGAGGTAGGCCAATAAGACTAATCGTCATTATGTTTTATACATTAGAAATAGTTAGTAGACCTCTTTTCTATGACCATATTATGTTTATCTTTGAAAACGCCTTTTTCATTTCTGCTGAACTTGCAGAAACTTCTGACAATATTTTTAGTCTTTTGAATACTTTGAAAAACTACATAATTTTAGAAAAATATTTAATTATAATTTCCAAAATAGTTAATATAAGTGTCATTAACTATAAATAATAGTTCTGCTGTTGCTTTATAGGGAAGTGTTACTTCTCCAATATTCCTGTAATCTGACGGGGAAAAAAGTATGTTATTCCTATATATTCAACATAAATGCAGCTTGGTTTTAAGTGTTTAAAATTCAATAGTCTATGATTTTTTTTCTATTCGGTATGTTGTTTTAATAAAACATGTCCCCGAGCTCACTAAAATATTTATGATCTTCTACAAATTTGATGTTTTTTCAATCTTTTGACGTGATAAAACCATCACTGTCTTTTTTTTTTAATGGGTTTTTTTTCTTCCGAACTATTTCGAACATTTAATAAATTTTTTCATAAGTCATCCTTTATGATGCTTAATACTTCTTGTTTGCAGTGCTGTTGAAAGACAAGCAATTTCATTTAAAAAATACAATCATCATTGAAATATTAGCTATAAAATATGCAGGGCATCACTTCTTATGGAAATCTGAGAGCGAATTCCTAAATTTAGAATACTTCTAATTACAAAAATATTTCAAATGTTGTTCTTCACCGTCTTAGAAACAGTTTTTACTTTAGAAAAAAGTTGCAAAATTTAAATTTGTATGCGGTCATTTAGCTCTTATAACATATTTAGAAAAACATCATCCATGCTATAACAAGTGAGATAAATTTTTGCACGATGAAAATTTCTCGATAGTTAGAATTTTAGAGATTTATACAATTTCTTGGTACAAAAACAGGCCAGACAACGCCGCACAGTGGGACGTTTTGACGATCTAGGGGGGCAAAATTAATTTATTGATGTTTAATTAGTTTTTGCTGATTTTCCCAATGTATCCCTAATAAAAGGTTCAAATAGTGAGAAATAATTGGTTTATTTAACAATAATGTTTCAAAATGAAAATATAATGAATTACAAAGAATGCGTTAAACATACTTATTTTACTATTAAGTAAAAAACAATTTAATTCACACATGTAAGTTAACATTCATTTCTTATTTTACTTTAGTCTACTCAGATTTGCTCTAGAAATTTGTGTAGTCATCCTGAAAAATAAAAATTTAAAAATAAAATCATATTTAAAAAAATTTTAATGCTTTGTGTTACCCTGTAAAACATATAAATGCTACTTAAATTATTTTCAGTTAAAAAAATTATGTTGTGTCAATAAATAAACTATAAAAATTTTATTCAATTTGAAATAAAATTTCTGCATATAGATGGTAATGTATCCGAATTTTTTATGTGTCCCTGTAAAAGAAATACAACTGCTACACAATTTGCTTTCAGTTTAAAAAATGCTATTGTGTATCTCAATAACCTATAGTAATTTTGTTGAAATTTAATTAAATAAATAAAGACACAAGCTTGCTTAATGGTACACAGAGCAAGATTGTGTCTTTATTTATTATATTTTATGGTGCAATTGTCCAGTATGTGTTATTTAATTAAATAATTTGTTGAAATTTAATTAATTTGAAATTTTTGTTAAAATTTCTGCTTTTTAGCAGCAATCTTCCCGCGATCTTTTGTGTGATTCTGTGAAAAACGCATAATGTATACTTTCGTCAAATTATAATTTAATAGAATGTCAAAAAAGACATGTAGGCAAAGTTTAAGCTTAATTAGATAATTGAAAAAGGTTTAAAACTGTCTTCCAAGATTTGAACTAGTCTTCTATGTGGTCCTGTAAAAAAAGCGCAACTGATACGTTCCATAAATTATAATAATGTTACATTGTCATCAGAACTACTTATCCTTATCAAAGTTTCAACTCAATCAGATTACTGAAATTGGTTTAAAATTAACTTGCAAGTTTTAATGTAAATTTTTTTGAATCCCTGTAAAAACAGTATTCTAAACAAGCTTCTAAGTTCTTTAAATTATAATAATATTGTACTGCCATTCAAATTAACATGTATTCATTGTTTCGGATCAATTGGATAATTAAAAGTGGTTTAAATTTGACTTGCAAGATTTGAACTACACATACATACATGCGCTGCAAGTTAATATCATGCTTGTTTACTAATAAAAACTTAGTGATTAGCAAACATTTACAGGAGTTTTTTTTTTTTTAAGCTTCCAATAGGGGAGACTAGGGACGGTTGACTATACGGGAGGCTTGACCCACCCAGAAATTTTCATATTTAAAAGGATTTCAGAGTTTTATCAATAGGTGTCAGCCAAAGCAACTGGAATGCTCAAACAACAGTCTTCGTTTCATAGAGATAATCGAAATAGGTGTGGAAAAAATCAATTGGGAGGCGTTTTCCCCATAAAAACTGTGTTTTTTAGAAATATTTTGTAAGCTTTTTTCAGATAAATTATACCACAGAAATTTAAGTAAGTAGGTTTAAAGTAATGTAGAAATATCGAGCTTTCATTCCAGGCATAAAGATTGTACAGTACGTTAGGCTTAACATAACAATGTGCTATTCTTTAGAAAAGGTCTATGTAGGGAGGCTTGACCCAGTCAATTTGAGGGAGGGTTGATCAGATGCTCAAGGCTCCCTTAATTAAGTGGTTTTGGAATTTTTTTTATTATACACTGTGCATAATGAAAAGTTAATGGTTATATATATATAATAATGTAAATTTATTCGGTAAAGCTAGAGTAAAATGGTGTCAAGAAAAACAAGATGTTTAAAACTGGCTAAAGAAAGATGTGAAAAAAATAATAGAAAATGGGAAAGTTGATAGGAACTTTTTTCCATTTAAATATTACTTACAATAGGAAAATAGAAACAGTAGAAAAGACTAGAAAGGATGAAAGCAGCACTCTTAGTAGATGAAAAGTGGGGCTCCGACCTCAGGAGGAGGTGTTGAGGTGCACGAGAGGAGGTGCAGGTGCAGGTGCAGGTGCAGCACCTCCCGTGCTCCTCCTCTCGTGCTACACCTCCCGTGCTCCTCCTCCTCTCGCGACTCTACTCTTGGAGGAGGGGTTAATGCGATAAGGATTTTTTTTAGATAAAAGCGGGAATTTTCGGGAGATTGATTTTTTGCTGTGTTATAGTACGAGGGTTATTTTTTTCGGTTACATAATTTTCGGGCGTTATTATTTTGAGTGTAGTATAGTATGAGGTTTAAATGAATAATTAATTAAAAAGTAATTAAAAATAATGAATGAAAAATATTAATTTAGAAATTTTAATGAGGGGACTTAGAATTTTTGAGTTTGAAATTTATTTTTATTCAGTTATAGTACGAGGGGGTATTTTTTTTACTGTCGGTTTACTAATTAGTAATTAAAAATAGCAATTAAAAATTTAATGAGAAAATATTTAATGAAGCGACTTAGAATTTTTCGAGCAATTTCATTTGTTAATTAAAGTATAGTATGATGTATAGTATAGTATGAATTAGTAAAAATGGAAATTAATTGAAAATATCAATTCATTAAAAAAGTAATTAAAAATAATTAATGAGAAAAATTAATTTAAAAATTTTAATGAGGAGACATAGAATTTTTAGGGGAGCAATTTTTAAGTGTGTTAGAGTTGTGGTGCTGCCATCTAGTAACGATTGATAGAATTTAGTTTCGGAATTGGTATTTTTACGAAAAGTTGTGAGGAGGATTGAACCTGCAAAATGTAATCGTGGTTGAATAATAGACCGTTACCTTATCGATTCAGCCACGATTACATAGTTTTGAAAGAAAATTTAAAGAAGTGCTACTTCCTTTTTTTTTTCGAAAAATTAGACTGATGACGAAGGGGTTATTACGTAATGGGAAAACCCTGTCACGTGGTATGTGATAACAATAATGACGTGGTAGACTAGATTGGGGAAAC
Source organism: Maratus speciosus (assembly GCA_963932465.1). Classification (NCBI taxonomy): domain Eukaryota; kingdom Metazoa; phylum Arthropoda; class Arachnida; order Araneae; family Salticidae; genus Maratus; species Maratus speciosus. The sequence continues at coordinate 348,388,824 of OZ010793.1, read as the reverse complement.
CCAATTGATAAGGACTTGTGAGATTTTTCATTTCTAGTCAAGTAACTGAGGCTATAACAAGTGTTTTAGGTAAGCTTGTTTTAATTTATTTCTTTTTCAATTGATTAAATAAAATTTGGCGAAGGATTTTCTTCTGTTAAATGACATGTTTTTCAAGACATTTTTTCGAAACGCAGTCATGTTTTCACAAATATTTCTCGGTTATATATAAATGAATTGAAAATTTTCTATTAGCCAGTTAGTAATTTTACACTATCATTAGTTAGATAAATGAAGTTATGCTTTTGTGTCGTGCTTTCGGACTAAACTTTACTTATTAAATGAAAAAATATATATGTAACTAGAAAATTTGATGAATATTTGTAGAAAAAAATTAAATTTTCAGTGATATTTTAATCTAGTCAATGTATGAAGCGAAAATAAAATTTTAATTATACTTAACAAACATTTCAAAACACATCATTCATTTATAATAAATATTGAGAGACTTAATATCGTTACAAAATTTTTTTAAAGAGGGATATATATTATCTGATTTCGTTTCATGTAACATCGAATTTTAGCATGTGCACGTATTTCCCGGGTGGAAAAACCCTTTGGTAGATAAGCGGCTCAACAGTTCGCATGATTAGTATATGACTCACTTTACTTGAAGGTTTATTTATTTACGGAGTGAGGAATAGGGATTAGATAATTGTTTGTAGTTAAATATTAATTTAAAGGGAATTAGAAATTTGATTATGGATTTTATTCTTTTAAATGACCTGTTTTCTAAAGGTAATTTTTAGAAATTGCAGTATTTTAAACCATTTTTTAGTTATGTTTTTGAATTTAAAGAAATGTTTTTGACATTTATCGATTATAAGTTTTGGTTTAGTCAATGTTATTAATGATTTCATTCATATATGCTCAATAAGGAACCTTTTGGAAATATTTTTCTAAGAATTTAGAACATATGAAAGTTTAATTTTTTAAGGTTTTTGTAAGTATCATTTTTTTTAAGGAAATGTATAATGTTATAGAACGACCAGAATTTGAAAAATTTCGTCAAAATAATTTACATATTAACTCACATACATATTTTTTTTTAGTAACTAACTTGTATCA